>CM068314.1:57141745-57446745 GCA_034766995.1 Acanthacorydalis orientalis
GCTTTATGTCTAGGTGCGTTATCCTGTTAAAAACATTGCTGGCCATATTTTCTGTTCACAAGTTTCTCCTTTTTTAACTGTAAAGGGTTTTAATAGTGTTATATTTTGGTGAGCTCTTATTTGTAGGATATTTATTGTTTGTGATAGGAAATAGCGGCCCATATCATTACACCTTTAAATCTGATATGTTTTTTTGTTAAATATAACAATTCCTATCCTAATTGTGCGACTAGTAGTTGAAAGAGCACCTAAATATATTTTTTTTTTGTAGTTGAAGACTACTTTTTTCCGAACTTCTAACCAAAGTCGATTTTCTTCGTGTTATGTTAGAACTGCCTTCTTTTCCATTCTGAGCCTTTTAATTATTGGTAATTTTTATATAATTCTTTCTACAGTTCGAATATTGGCATAACTTGCAAGGTTAATTGCAATTGTCAAGCTGCTGATCTAGAATTTATAACCTTAATGATGTATTTTTCTCCCTACCTGTTCAAATGCAGTTATAGTAGCTAATCCTCTATTATAGTTCTTTCTATAGTTGTTCAATTTTTGAAGTGAGACTCCTTAAGGCACGGTAATGCTAGTCTACCCCATAGAAATCAAAGTGAAACGGGTTTCTACAGCATAGCTGTTCGGTTCACGACACTGGTGAGGATAGAGTGGTAGAGTAAGGACGGCCCAATTGACTATTATGTTTCTCTTTCTCGCCGTCAGTCGCTGAACAATGCTATTTAAATTATGAATAAATGAACACTGCTGAATAGAAACTATTTGTTGTTATTAAAGTTTCTCATTTTAATTTTAAGTCGTATAAATAATTTTTCTCGTTGTGTATAATATTAGTCGTATCACATGGCATCTAATCTATATTAATAAAATAAAAGATTTTATATTCATGTACCGCTCTGTATAATACTTTGTGTATCATATTGTGTATATTAAATATTTCAAACAGTTGCAATAATGCATCTATTTGAATTAAATTTAAATAAGTAATTCTAGTTACTGCATAATCCGATTATTGTACTCCTTCATTTATATCATTTACTTTCTTATCCACTTCCTTATAGAAGTTTCACTACTAGCGCGTGTAGCGACCACGCTCATAATTTTTTATTAATTTGTTTATCATGTTAAGACTTCTACTAATCCTTGAGGAAATTGCATGATTGAAATAATTGTCTTTTTCAGTGTTTTAGTAATGATCATTTCTTTATTTGTGAAGCAGTTTCTTTAATTATATTAATTTATTTTGCCAAATAGTAAAAAAATAATTCTATATTCTGCATTGATAAGAAAACCTAACAAATTTTACTTGTTTTGTCGTTTAATTGAAAGTGCATTCAATTGAATCTATTCTAATGTCGCACTTTATATAGGCCAATTTGGAAAATTACTTCGTTATTAGTAGGCTGTTGAAAAAGTTTAAGAAATTTAGTTCTTTCTAATGAAAAATATGACCGTTAATATAATTCCAAAATAAAAAATGCTCGAAGAAGCTTTTCTCAAAGCTATGTTTGTGGGCGCCACATCAACTTAATGACAAAAAATTGATGGATCGAATATTAATCTGTACTTCAAATCTCACTCGTCAGAAAAGAGAACAATTTTTGGATTAAGTGACAGGAGATGCAATGAATAGAGTAAGTAGTATTTTAGTTTCGGGATGGGATTAAGGCACTGAACCATCGCTGGATAAAATGTGTTGAAATTTCAGAAGATTATATTGAAATATTAAAGTAATTTCAAATATATTAAAACATTTTTTCATTATTAGGTGTCGAACTTTTCAAATTGCCTTCATATAATTAGAAGTGATAAAAATCGTCCTAATTTATATTTCATTCAAGGTATATCTATTAGAAATTGT
The DNA here is from genome assembly GCA_034766995.1 of Acanthacorydalis orientalis. Classification (NCBI taxonomy): domain Eukaryota; kingdom Metazoa; phylum Arthropoda; class Insecta; order Megaloptera; family Corydalidae; genus Acanthacorydalis; species Acanthacorydalis orientalis. The sequence continues at coordinate 57,143,616 of CM068314.1, forward strand.
GTAACCATAAAATGAAAAAAGTTATAAATTAATTAATAGTTTTTTAAAACAAAACATAAAAACATTAATCCATATAAATATTATCTTAAATATTTTAATACGAATTTTATTTTATGCAGCATATGTTTTGAATAAGGAAAGTCAAAAATCACTTTTGTAAAATTTGATTTGAAAAATTTCACTGCTTTTGAATAAATTTGTTAATCACGGATACTCCCTTTTGTTAAACCTCTTAAATGAGCATGACGAAAACGTCGCCATGTGGTGTATTAAAATTGTAATGGGCATGACGTGCATACACGTCATGCAACTTTAATAATTGATGTGTGTAAATAAAATAAATTTTACCGATTCATACTGGTACTTGTAAAATTTAGAGATATAAGTGTGAAAAAAATGAAAAACAAAAAAAAAACCATTTCAATTATTTAGGTTTTAATCAGTTGAAATATGTTTCAATATGTAACGCCAGTAAGTCGGAACCAGTACTTCCTTTGCCTTGCTTTATTACATTATTTGGAATATTTGCAATCATTCGTTAGTATATTAACGACTTCTTAAACATATAATTGATAAATATATGATTGATTTGTTTTGTTTGAACGCATTTGTGCTGTACAAAAGACGTGGTGGAAAATTGAAGAAATTAGATTTTCTTTTGAAAGTGGTCGAAAATTATATTGAAACATATAGAGATGGCATTCAACCTTCATCTTCTAATGTAGGACGGCCACTTTTGAATTTTAAGCCATCTAGGCTAATAGAATGTCACTTTGCGGACTACATTTTAAAAGATTCTTCAAAAATATAAGATAATGTCAATTATTTTATGCGAATGGTTATTTAAAGCATGAAACAAGATTTTGGTGTCCGAATTAAAAAATGTGACTATGTGTGCCAAAGTATTTAAAAGAATATCACACAAAAACCGGATTAAAGCTTGATTAATAATTTTTTTCATTTATTAAAGATTTTTTCATTTATTTGTATTGAACATAGATAATAAAAAAAGCAGAAAAATTATTGATAATCTTATTTTTTGCGATGAGGATGTTTTTATCTCTTCTCTATTAATTGCTTTCACCATTGTGATTTTTATAATGGGCGTGATGTGAAATTCCTTCAAGGTTTGAAAAAAATACCCACCAGAAAAGAGACATTCTTATTCTTCCCACTGGTTAATTTCGCAGTTAAGAGGTTAATAAGACTTTTACTAATATATTGTTTTAAAATTAAGAGTTAACAAAGGCAGGTTTATAAAAGAACTGAAACAAAGCTAATTATACTTTCTTCTATTTTAATCGTAATGATTCCTCAAACTGGTTAAGGAATTAATTCCATTTGTATTATAGATTTTTCACTACTATTATACATTCGGTAGGACACTATTATCATATTTTATCATATAGAAAATATAATATATATATATATATATATATATATATAAAATAGAAACCATTTAAAATTATTAATGATTGTGAAGGAAATATTAAAAAAATAAATGTACGGACCCAAATGTGTACACGAAAATTAACAGTTTGGTTAAAATAGTGCGTTTAAAATAATACACGTAAATCGTGTAAAAATACAAAAATCTATGATCAGAATAATGATATTATATAAATATATCCTATTAAAAACTTCAAAAAAATGTATATAAAAAAATAATAGTTGAAAATTAACTTTAGAATTGAAATGAAAAATATTCACTGAAAAACAAGGTAATTTATTTTAATTTGCCTTGTTATTTTAACATGCTTATATGTATATATGTATATATATATATATATATATATATATATATATATATATATATATATATATATATATAGATAGATAGATATGGCTGTATGTGCGTGAGTGCATGTGACATAGCTTAATTTAATTAATGTTTTACAATAGATATTAAAACTTTTTGTATGTTTCAAATAATTAACATATTTTGTATCCCGATTTTTAATTAAAAATAATAATAATAGTAAATATTATTTTATCATATTTTAATAATATTTATGTCATTTATGTTTATGAAATGCTATGGACTTATATGAAAAAATCAACAATCGTAGTTTTAATAACTTGTATTTATTTTTTACGAAAACATAAATAATATTGCATATGAATATACTCTTAATTAGATAGGAAAATAATTGCGGTTATTGTTTTGTGAATACAACCCTTATTTTTTTTAGTGAAAGTGTCATTTTATCGTGTTTATATAAATATCATTTTAAAGTGAATTTTCCGATCTGTATTTTGGTAATATCAACTTTGGTTTTATTGTTAATTTTGCTCCAAATTAGGGTATTGAATTAAAGGTAGAGAAAAAAATGAGAGTATTTTTTTGTATGAGTTCAAAACGGCTGGTAAAGCAGAAGAAGCTGCTCGTAAATTAAACGATTCTTTTGATGAGGGAACTGTTGAGGAACATACGATGCAATGGGTATAACAAAAATTTCGTGATGGAAACGAGAGCCTTGAAGATAAAGGTCGCGTGAGTCCTTCTTCAGTTCATAATGAACAACTAAAGGCGTTAGTTAAATTAGAATCACGCACAACAAACCGAGAGCTAAACTAACGTCTAACTTTTGTATAAACAAAAGTTAGACGTTAGTCATCTAACAGTTCTGAACTACTTAAAATAGCTAGACACATCAAATCAAAATGAATTTGAAGGTCATAAATCACAATTAATTTTCTACCAATCTAATATATACAGATTGAACTTACCGATAAACTTTTAAGAAGATAACCAAATAAATAATGTTTTTACAATATTTTTTTATTTATAAACCAATAGGCTCCATCTTCTACACGCTTCGCTCGCTGATACCTAGAGAGAGAAATCTTACGCTCCTCCCTGAGACACATACTTGATAAATGTTACAGATTACTCGACTCTCATTAACCAATCAGAACAAAGATGACGTATTCGTAAACAAACAATGTTAGCTAATCAGAACATGAATAAAAGTCATCATCCTAGAGGAGGACTAATTTTTATTTATAGAGAGATATATAAGAAAAAATAGAAAAAGAATCCTTGCCTATTCTAATTTATTACCTATAATAAGATAGAATGTATATAAGTATAAGCGATTTAATAATGAAAATTATATATATATATATATATATATATATATATATATATATATATATAAAACAAATTACCAAATGGTGTTTAGATTCTCCTTTATATTTTTTCCTAAGTTGTTCAAAAAATGATTTAGAAAACAAAACAAACAATTGAATTTTTTTTTAAAAAAAAAAAAGATGTAAATAAAGTTTAAAATATAAACAATCAATCTGTACTAATATTTAATGGAATAAACTTATATACCTTTCTTAGTAAAAATTAAATTAACCGTTTAGAACACGGGAGGGAGAAAGTTTGCGAAAATTATTTAACAAATATTTTACGGTTAATTGAATATTTTTTATCGTAAAAAAAAATAAAATTTAAAATTTGTTGGTTACAAAAAAAATATGTTAATTCAAATTAACCATCAGAAATTTCATATCTATCTAATATATCATGTAAAATTGTTGATAATATTCGTGGAAACATAAATTTCTTGATTAGAAATATATAATTTGAAGCAGAAAAATTGATTTCAATTGAAAACTTACAGAAATAATGTTACTGTTGAGTATGAAAATTTTTAAGACAATCAAATGTGCACAAAATGATTTCACATCGGTCTCATCTTGTACCTGCACGTCGATCTCTTCCACTTGCTTTACAAACTACACATTGAACTCGTTAACCATAATATGTTATTCTCTCCGGAAAATGAGGCGTCGATCGGTGTAGATTTGGACTTCTTGTAAAAGATGCATTTGGAGCAACTTTTAAACAATATATGAAGCCAATATGAGTTTGTAGTCAACAAGATTCATTCCTCTACGATTCACCCGATAATAAATAACGTATGCGTTGTAGATTGTAAGATCGATAATATGGAAGAAAGGTTTTTTGTACCATTTGACTGTTTATTTTGTCATTTTTTTGACAGGAAAAAACTAACTTACTAATGATTCAAAAAATATTGCTGCACATAGATTTTTTTTAATGCACGTGAGGAACGTAGTCTCGTATTTTTTTTACTCTTTCTTCCAATGAACTTTTAGAAAAAAAAAATTATTAAACCCAATTCTTAAGTTCAAAATTTTTATAGGTTTTCAAATGAAAAAAAACGCGATTTTTCTAATTTTTGGACGATCTTAATTTTTTTTAATCAATAAAAGAGTTAAATATATTATCCAAAACATAGGGCTATGAAATCATAGTTTCTTTGGGAAATATCAGTGGATTCCTAATTCTACGCCCGGCTTCAAAGAGTTAATATTACTATTGCATTAATCACCTCATAATTGACGAAATTATGAAACTATGAGTTAGAGATATTTAGAAAATATAAGAATATATATATATATATATATATATATATATTAACAAAACTATTTGTAATTTGCAAAGAAAGATAAAATCATGATGACTATCGAAACCGAAACCGAAATTGATTTTTAAATAAAATCTGTGAACAAATCCTAAAATAGAGTATATTTTACATTTATAATTAATTATAATTTATATTTGTTATACAGTCATCAATTGTTAAGTAAATCTATTTTTTAAATATTTTTCTTATTATCCACATTAAGAAATAGTATAAAGAAAATGTTTTCCATTAAGAAAAGAGAATTGATAATTTAAGGTTAATAATAATAATTGAAAATTTATCTAATTATAACAAAAAATCTGGGAGATGCATTCCAGTACGAAACAATGGTTTTATCTTTTATTAATTTTTGCATAAATCCATTCTTAAAGACTTTCATTCAAAATGCAAGACTGAAGTTCTTTCCAGACACTAAGAAAAACTTAATATTCATGCATACAATTTTTGTAGCTTAAAAAGTTTATTTTTCAATATTTAAGTATATTTTCTATGAAATAAAGAAGATATTTCTTGGTCAAGTATCACCCATCTTTAATGTACTTAAATTAGTGAAGCGTACAAATCTAAGTTACGAATTTTATTCTTAATTTTCTCATGCGCGTTGTTTTATCTTTGAATTATATTAATCATTTAATTTATAATAATGTCAACCAGGACCGGATTTACACTAGGTACATTTCTTAGGCCAGTAATCAAATGCTTTTTCTTCTCCTCCATTAATCTTGTCCAAAAGAATTAAGAGAAATCCGCGATTGTTTTTAATTTTATGAACATTTCAACAAAAAAAATTAATGATCACTAAAAAATGTATAAAACTTTCCATTTATTTAAAAAATGCAAGTTATGAAGTTCGGTTACATAAATTTCAAAAACAAAATTTGAACTAGCAAATTTTTAGGTTTAATTTTTTATTTCACATTTGACCTACCTGCAAATCGAAACTATGATTGAAAATAAAATATCCAGCTTTTCAAAATTTGCCGTCCCTCAAAATTTATCGCTCTGGGCAGTGGCCAATATTGCCCCTGTCAAAATTCTACACTGGTTTCAACACTACCAATTATGTTATTTCTGTCATTTTATAATTGCAACACGGAATTATTTTCAGTAAAATGTTAATTTATAATGTTGGTAGTATATCATTTTTGTGATTTTAGGTACTGCAGTTTGTTGACTAGTCACTTGTATATAGAAGAATAAGTGTTTTTAGTTTTGAGTTCAAAGATAGAAAAGAATGAAAAAATATTAATTTGCATAAAGTAAACCTTTGACAGAGACTGTTTGATGAATTAAATTTGCTACTCGTTGATTTTAACTAATTATTTAATTTATTAATATCAACCTTTAACTGACAAATTTTTAACTCCGACAAATTTTATAATGAATAAGTATTACTGGAAAAAATATTTTTTAGTTAATACTATTTGAAAAATTATTAATAAATAATGTAAACAGAAGAAAGATAATTAAACTAATATTTAATAGGTTTGGAAGTTTAAAACAAACTATGAACTAGTAAAAGTGATTGGAGTATAAAAACATTACAAATAAAATTCATTACAAATAAAAGTTCAAAGTGAGATAGAAAGATTTTTTAGGAAATAGATTTTATCAAATTTTATGTGAAGAAAAAGAATAGATGATAGAAAAATAATAAAAAGACATTTTTAAAAAATAAATAACAGAAACTTTTATAAGATGTTTTATATTTCGAATTTATTATTTAATTTTATTTTATTGGTTATAAATTAATTTTATTGGTTACAAATTACCTTGTTTGCACAATTGTTATATAAAAAGATTTTTTAGCTGTGTTTTGGTTTATATAAAATTGGTACAAAAATAATTTCGACCTCTTACGTATCGAGTATAAAGAAGCATGAATCAGTTAATAATTATATTTATTAATCAAAATAAAGACCATTGGCCTGCAAACGTTTCTTCTAACGGAAAAAAGTTGTTTATTCCTACATGATAAAATTCTGGAGTCCTGGAATAAACGAACTGATATTTAAAATTTAAAAACCTTCTCCCGTAGGAATTTACTCAAATATTTAAAAAAATGATGATTTGTCCGAAACAGGTCCGGAGAATAAAGTAAGTGATGTAAGGTTTCATAACCCAGTTCATTTAATTTTATTAAAGTCATTTGTGTGACGTGCTGCCGGTCGTTGTCATAGAAGAAGAATTGGTTCTCTTCGATTGGCTAATTCTGGCCGTAGACGATGCAACTGCTCATGATTTTTTCAATTTCCTGATAATACTTTTTGCTGCTATTGTTTCACCAGGATTTAAGAAGTTTTAGTAAATGATGCCACTTGCCGACCACCAAACAGAATCATAATCTTTTTTTCATGAAGGTTTGGATAAGGAAACAGTTTTGATACTTTTTCTCGGTCTAGCCACTGTGATCAACTTTTCCGATTGTGGTAGAGAATCTACTTTTTATCACATGTGTTAATCTGATCACGAAAGAGATCGTTTTTGTTACGCAAAAGAAACGCAGAGCAGTTCTCATATCGCCGAATTGCTTGACGTTCGTTTAGTTCATATGGCAGCCATTAATCCAGCTTTTTTGTATTTTCAAATTCAATGTTGAATGGTCAACATTTCTTCTCGAGTCATTTTACGTAGGTTCACTTTAATAATGGTTCTTATATAATTATTGTCTATAGCAGAAGGACGTCCACCACTCTCATTATCATCAAAGCTTCCGGTTCCGTTACAAAATTTTTAAAACATGTATTTAGCTCTACGTTTACTAATTGACTCTTCGCCAAAAAACAAATTTGATATTTGGAGCCATTTCTGTTACCTTACAAATTTAAACTCATAGAAGAAAATCGCGGAAATTTGATTTTTTTCCATGACTTATTTAACAGGTTGTATCCAATAATACTAAAGAACATAAACGATATATATAAGCTGAAATCAGTTGTTATAATTTAATTGTTCACAATAATGTTACATGAATATAACAAAGACTAACGGTAACGAGAAAAATCGGAACCAAATTAAAATGATAAAAAACCTCAATTATTTTTACATCAACTTAATATTTTTTTAATTAATACAAGTTGAAAAATCATTAGTAAATGAAATAAACAGAAGAGAGACAATCAAACTAATATTTAAATAGGTTTGGAAGATTGAAACAAACAATGAACTTGTAAATGTGATTGGAGTATAAAAAAATTCATTACAAATAAAAGTTTGAAATGATACAGAAAGATTTCTAACAAATTGTTTTTTTATTAAATTTTGTTTGAAGATATAGAATGAATGATAGAAAATTAACACAGGAAAAAATTTTTAAAAAATTAAAAATATATAATAAGATATTTCATAATTCGAATTTATTATTTAATTTTATTGGTTATAAATTACCTAACATATAGTTACATAAAAATATTTTCTAGCAAAAAGTATGATTATATTATAACGTTTTTTTTTAAAAAAAAAGCAAAAAATATTTTTAGTATTATAGTAATAAATGGAAAACAATCACAAATACATTTATTACATATAAAACATAAGAAAACAATACACAATAAAATCAATTTTTTTCAGTTACTATCTGATTTTGAATTACAGATGTAATAAATTATTTATATCCCTAAAATAAAGTTATTGGTGCAGATACCAATTTCAGTTATGGCATAATTTTGTTTTACTATGGAATGAATCAATTTGTTTCTTCATTTTTAATCTATCTATATACATTTATATATATATATATATATATATATATATATGTATATATATATACATATATGAAGATACGTGTGTGTATATGTATTATTTCTTGTATTAATAAAAATATTTGTGTCTCGTTAAATATATACAATATATAATTCGAAATTGGATAATGTATGTATACACAGTTATTGATTTTTAATTAAATTTTACTTTCCACAGCCGAACAAAAAATAATTGAAATAGTTCACTCAACCGGAAACTAATTTGTATATTCGATATTTGACCAAGTCCAAATTTAATATTCGCCGACCGTTCATATTGATAGCACACAGAAATTTCGACAGAATATTGAATCATTGTAAAATTTCACAGTAATTGATATGAAATATTAATATATATATATATATATATATATATATATATATATATATATATATATATATTTCAATTATTTAACTAATGGAATTTCGAATTATTTACATTGTATTAATGATAATTAGGATAAAAAGTTCAAACGACCATTAAAATTTAACTGGTTTGAACACAAATTAAATTGTTTAGTTTGAAGTAAAATACGAACGATCTAATTATAATTATATTAAATTTTTTTTTTCAAAATGGATAATTACATTTCAAACTTTGTTGTATAAAATATCCAATCGAAATTGTTCTCTACGGTCTTCTCGAAACGTGATAACAATATTACGATTGTAGTTTGAAATTGAAGACTACAAATACCTGTCTTGAATGTATTCCTTATTCAGATGTATATATATATATATATATATATATATATATATATATATATATGTATAAAATTATATACGTATATATAAAGCTATGTATAGAAATGTACGATTACTTAAGTTAGTTTGCGTGTGTATATAAGGGTGGGTAGCAGCCATCCCATCACCGTTTCATATGGAAAATGTACGTTGAACATGAGGTTCGTGGTACCCTAATTAGCAAATCCAGGCCCTTATCACAATTAGATTAGTGGAACGTGATCCCGTGTTGTTCCGCGCCAGAGACGGGATACGGGAGCGCGTATAACGGATCCTCCCGTTTTATTTGAAATTCATCGGGCGCCGTAGTTTCGAACAAGTGGTGCGGCGGAGATCGTGGGTACGTTTAACAATTCCCGTCACGTACAGCACTGGGTGCGGAATTAAAGGCGGGCCCTGGCGTCACGGCCGCGATAAGTGATAATTTTGAGGAACGAGTTATTTCGCAAATAGCAGCCGTTTTGTCTGTTTGTTCTGATGAAATCTGACTTCTTCATTATTCCGCGGAGTGATTAACTGTGTCGACGAAGACTTGAGAAACGGCCCGCTTGTTATACATTTAAGCGGAGTCTTGAATCATTTCACGCTGATTAAAAATTACCGCAGAGTTTAGACAATGTTCTTTGACTACATTAAATAACACGCAGAAGGCGCATTCCTATGTACATACACACATATATGTATATATATATATATATATATATATATATATATATATATATATATATATATACATAATATATGTCTATGCATTTATTTCTTAAGGGGGATAACGAAAGTTCTATTATATATTTGGGTAATTATAACTTTTAGAAATATTAAATAGTAATTATATATATAGTCAACCCTCCTATAACGCGATTAATTTAGACCGCGTTATATGTAGATCGCGTTAAGTGAAACTAGAAGTAAGTATTTATAAATCAGGTCGATTCGTTCTGCATTATTAGAAAATTGCATATTCAGAGCACCATGTTACTAGTTTTGATAAAAAGACAGCAATGCTGCATCGTTCCTGCATTTATAGGGGAATTCCGTGACAACTGGAATTGAAAAATGGTGATGCACGTGCATGAAAATTCAAGGGTAATTCCCTATTAATTTGAACAATAAAAGTGTAAAAGAAAAATGCATAATATAGGTAAACTTCTTAAGCTAATTAAGTTGTATTATATTAAAAATCGTTTTATAAAAATACCGCGTTACAGGAGAGTTGTGCAATTTTTGCCTTGCGTTCTATGGAAACCTCGTTATGAGAGTACCGCATTATAGAGAGGTTTACTGTACTCTAATTTTGAAAATATTCGTATTGTATTATTAGAGATCAAAAATGTTTCTATTTTTATTTCCTGCCAATTCATTTATAAAAAAAATTATTTTATTTTAATTAAATAAGAATTGCAGTAGAAGTCCGGTTATCTGGGTCAACATCTGTCACGGCTATGCCGGATAACGAAATTTCCAGTTAATCAGATTGTACGGATTTTTGAATTAGTGAAGGTTCACATATAGTTATTTAAGTTACATAATGATGATATTTTATGAGTGTAATTGTTATACTTAGAATGTGCATATGTATATGTACGTAGTTTGTGTATTTAGAAATAAAATTAGTTATTTTTTTTGTTCCCAGGAAGGAAGTAGTTTAGTTGCAACCATATCTCTGAAGTATCGTATCAGAGCCTCTTTCTTCAGGTCATTAGACTCGTCTTGTTCTTCTTAATATTTCTTAATATTTCATGATAATATTTCAAAAACCAACCAAAAAGTGTTTCATTCAACGCTGTGTTTTCTAATTTTCATATTGTTCTTCGACTTGCTTCACCTTCATATCTTTTTGAAATTTCAAAATATCTGTTTCATTTTTCTTTAGGTTGTAGATAGTTGATGATACAATGTTTTAATAACGACATATTCCCGGTATTGTAACACTTTTTCTCAATAAACTAACGATTTTAATTTGTTCTTTTAATATGAGCAATACACGCTTTCTTCTTTTAGATTTTTCTGTACCCATCTTAACAAAGAAATTTATTGAGTCGCACCAAAAACAATCAGTTCAATGGTTAAATGATGACTGATTTAAGAACGAAATTGAAATGCGCTAAAAATATGTAAGCAAATATCAGCATCTGCTAGCAAAAATGACAAACAAAATCAATTTAGACAACGAAATGATATTCAAAACTTATCTCAATTTCATTCACTTATAATAATATTGTTTATGTTAAAACAAAAAAAAATGATTTGTCCAGTGTAGCATAATTAAGTATATATATATATATATATATATGCATTATAAGTATTTGCCCGGATAATCGGATTTCTGGATAATTGGAGTTATACTGTATTTTTATTCTTGTACATATACAAATGCATATATATATATATATATATATATGTATATATATATATATATATATATATATATATATATATATATATGTATATATATATATATATATATATATACATATATAAATTATAGTCGATAATCTGACAATGTTATTTGTTATTGAAAAGTAAATGATTTATTAATATAAAAGATTATGATTAAATAAAAATTGAAATTATTTACAATCATCGTTTTTAAAGCTTTATTAATACTATGCTAATTGCATTCGTTCCAGAAATTTTAAAAAAAGTATCAAGAATTTCAAATACCATAAAAATATTAGAAGAACTAATTAACTCAAGGTGAAAATAAAAGATATAAGTGAAACCTAGATTCAAACACAAGTTCTAATCTTTCGATTATTAGATTGTTTGTGCTTAGGTAGACATTAAGTTAGAATTTACTATCATTGATTGCACATATTATAGTTCGCTGGAAAAATAAAAGCAATAAAAAAATCGTTTATAAGCTGGGTGAGAATTAAATACAGGTTCAAATGCTTTGAATTCCATTATACACACGTGGTGATAGTCAGTAATTGCATTTCTCGGTAATTTAGAATATTAATATATATATATATATATATATATATATATGTATATATACAATACATACATACAATATTGTGAATCGATTTAGGATTCCACATGAAAGTATTAAAAAATCACAAAAATGAAAAAAACATCAAGTATTTTTTTTATTTAGAAATTAAGTTCAATTCAATACTAAAAAACAATTGAACTATTAAATAAAACATACATGATTTTTTATTTTTACGATTTTTTTAATACTTTTGTATTGAGGTCTAAATTGAATCAGCCTATATATATATATATATATATATATATATAGGATGTATATATGTATGTATGTATGTATATATGTATAACAGTTGGGCTGAAAAGTTATATATATATATATATATATATATATATATATATATATATATATATATATATAGGATGTATATATGTATGTATGTATGTATATATGTATAACAGGTGGGCTGAAAAGTTCGTAGGCTTGCATAGAAAAAAATTTTTTTTTGATAGAATTTGATTTTATTATTCAATATAGTTCCCTTCGAGGGCGATACAACGATTATAGCGGTCATACAATTTTTCGATACCATTTTTATAATACGATTTGTCTTTAGCCTCAAAATAGGCTTCAGTTTCGGCGATTACCTCTTCATCGGAGCAAAATTTCCGTCCAGCGAGCATCCTCTTGAGGTCTGAGAACAGAAAAAAGTCGCTGGGGGCCAGATCTGGAGAGTACGGTGGATGCGGAAGCAATTCGAAGCCCAATTCTTGCAATTTCGCCATCGAGTTCATTGATTTATGACACGGTGCAATGTCTTGATGAAACAGCACTTTCTTCTTCTTCAAATGAGGCCGCTTTTTCGCGATTTCGTCTTTTAAACGCTCCAATAACGCTACGTAATAGTCGCTGTTTATGGTTTTTCCCTTTTTAAGATAGTCAATGAATATTATACCTTGAGTATCCTAGAATACTGATGCCAGAACCTTGCCAGCCGACTTTTGCGTCTTTCCACGCTTTGGAGTTGGTTCATCACGTGCAGTCCACTCGGCTGACTGTCGATTGGACTCCGGTGTGAAATGATGGAGCCATGTTTCATCCATCGTCACATATCGACGCTTACTAATGAAAGTTATTCATTATTAAGGTACAAGAATTAAATTTATAGAAGCTCTTCTTCACAGGAAATATTGTTTGTTGTAAAAGATTTTGATATTTGGTGAAAAATGTAACCACACATTTCTCAAATCACAATGAGTTTCTTGCAAGTCTTATGTATAGATCTGTGATTTGTGAGAATTAAACTTTCACTTAATACTCGTATTGAAGAAGTGTTCCCTGATTTATGCCTTTGAATTGAAGATGTTTAACAGACGACCAAAAGAAGACTACATGTGCAGAAAACTTCTGTTTGTTATCAGAGAGTTGAATCATTAATCTGTTGGTTTAATAACTGCTTTAATTCAGATGTAAATAATGTCAACGATGTCGATAAATATATTAAATATTTCTTTATAGTAAATTTGTCTCTAAATTACTGAGAGTGTTTATATACAAAATCATAAATGGGTACCTTTTATTCTTAACTTTTATGTATATGTATATATATATATATATATATATAGTTATTGTAATTATTTTGAGATAAAGACAGTTAGATGTTGAATATTTTATGTTATTAATATCTAAAATTATAGTATTATTTCAATAATTTAGTCTTGGGGTTAAATATCATCTACAAATTAATGCAATTTATTATAAAGGTACATAAACTAAATTGTAAATTGTTCCTTACAAAACTCTTAATTGTTTCAAAAATTTTTCTGTTGAGTAAAAGAATCTAACCACACATTAGTCTTATCACTAAGAGGTTCTTCCTAATGTTTTTTACAATTCTGATTTATCACCATTAAAAATTGAACTATTATTCATAAAAAAAACTGTCAATATTTACGCCTTTAATTTAATAAAGATGACGAAGAAATTGTCAAAGGTGGTAATGTTTCTACATGTATCTCTTATACATGTGTTATAAGTGCTATAATAGATATGGAAACTATGTCGAAAAATAGTCTGAATATGTATTTATAAGAAACTTACCTATAATTTATTGAGAGTTGTCTATATACAAAATTAAAAAGTAAGATATTTTACTTTTCACTTAAGTTCATACACACACACACACATATATATATATATATATATATATATTTATATATATATATATATATATATATATATATATATGATTAGTGAAAATGTTCGTATACGACTGGAAATAGAAGCTAAGCCGATTATTTTTTTCAGAAAATGCTTTTATTAATCAATTATGTATTCACCATTGTTTTTTGCAATCATTTTGAACACCTAAGCACCTGATGGATTCCTCGTTCGTAAAATTTGCGCGGTTTTTCGGCAAAAAACACGGTGAGGTGGTTTTTGATGCTCTCGACGGTGTCAATTCTTTACTGTTTAAACTGTTCACACAGACCAGAACAAATGATAATTCGAAGGTGCAATGTCTGGAGAATATGGTCGATGCGACATGATTTCCTATTTCGACTGCTTCAGTTTTTGTGGAGTTAATTGCTTATTGTGGTTGTTGTATCTGATTTTGCGTTGTCGTGGTGGAAGTTGATTACCTTGAGATTGGTCAAAATTAGACGCTTTTCTTTAATTGCTGCGTTCAGTTTGATTGGTTGTTAACAGTACTTAATAATCGTTTCACCCCATGGGTGCGGCTTAAAATAAATAGCACCTTTGTAATCCCATCAAACAAAAAGCAACACCTTCATCGGATGCAAATCAAATTTGGCGACTGGTTCTGCTCCTTCATTTACTTGTTTACACGTTCATCTGCGTCGGACCTTGTTATACAGAATCCATTTCTCCTCGTCAGTCACCAACCGATCCAAAAAGACTCTCTGTTGAGGTATCCAAGTAAATAAATTGCCGAAGAGATGCGATCAAACGTTTTTTTTTACCAGGCAACGAGTGCGGCACTTCCGTATTGATCTTTAACGAGAACACCAGTTCTTTTAATGCCGAAATACAGTCTATTTGTCTATGTCGAGTATCTCGCTAACTTCTTCATGAGTCATTGTCAACTAAAGTGTGCACAACGTCGTCGTCGATCTCAGTAGGCCGTCCAGAGCGGGGTTGATCTTCGAGGTTAAAATCACCAAGTCAAAATTTAGCAAACCACTTCTTCACATTCGGAAGTGATATTGCATGGTCCAAATAAACTTCCCGAATATTTTTCGTTGCTGAGACAACGGTTACTTCTTTCCGAAACTCGTATACCGTAACGTAACGAAAGTGTATCTTTTCGTTGTCCATTTTTAAAAATTTTTCCTACACATAAATCGAATCAAAACAAATGCATCTGATACTCAAATGATAGCTGTCTGTCACCTTTCAAACGATATGTAACGTCAATACATTTCAATTCGAGCGTCGTCATGCTGCACTCTTAACACCACTTATTGAATATTATACGAACTTTTGCACTGATCCAATATATATATATATATATATATATATATATATATATATATATATATATATATATTATACTGATTCTAGAAGTAACACAAGAACACTCTTAGTCAGATCAATTAAAAACAAATATCAAGAGATATTAAGAACTACTCGTACTCAAATGAAGTAAAACTCAGTTAATGTTTATTTAAATCCAATTATGTAATATTTGCACACAAATATTTCTAAAGTAAATGTAATTTATTCTTAATAATTTTTCTGTAATAAGGTCATAAATATGAAAAATAATATTCCAAATTTAAACTTAGTATTATCTAGACATGTGATAGTAATGAATAGTAATAGTGGAGAGCATATTGAACAAGGAATAAATGGTTTAATTTTAAAACCTTAATATAAAACATTGATTGTCAGAGATTACTCCTAATTTTGTACACGTCTTCTGTAATTTTATAATTATAATCATTTGAACCATTACTAAATCTATATATGTAAGTTGTGTTACATTAAATTAATGATCAATATTATTTGTTTTTTATTTGAATGTTTATCATATTCTATATATACATATATACATATAAATATATGTATATATATATATATATATATATATATATATTTCTATTTATATATATATATGTATGTATATATGTATGTATATATGTATATACAAATTTGAGTATATAATTTGACTCAATGTTATCGAATTTCGTTATACGGCAAAGTAAGTTATCATTAATAAAAGTAACACAAATGGCTACTAAACGTATTATAAAATAAATAAAACTGAAACGAGTTAAGATTTAATCAAAGATCTAGACGAACGCGAAATTAATAATATGCGTGATACACTTACACTACTATAAATTCGAATCGATTTCCGAGAAAACTAAATAGTTATTTATACTGTCATGAATAAGTTCATGAAATATTGGACATTTGTATTTATAAACGTAATTGTTATATGACATTACACGACAATAAGTTTCTACTGTTGAATGAACCTGATTGGCAATCATTTCTAATTTTAGTTCTCTAATCGTAACAACGATTTTATTTTACATGTTTCTGAAATTATAAAGTTATTGTTGCATGAACAAAAGGTATTTGAGAAATTTGCAGAAGTTAAACATAGAAAAAAAGAATCAAAATAAACATATTGTGAGGTTTATTATTAATTTAAAACTGTTATATTTTAAGATAATTAATGATTTTCAAATATGTATGAATTAAATTAACGATCAAATTATTTTTAAATTATATTGAGATATATTTTCAATGATAAGTAGGATTTTTATTTTCTTTAAAGCAGAAGCTTTCATCAAATAAATAAGAAGTATTTAATAAACCCAAAAGGAATTTATAGCCACATACAATAAATTTTATTTTTTAATAAAAAAATAATTATCTTTAGTCATCTCTCATTGCTTACCATATACGAATATATATATATATATATATATATATATATATATATATATACTAAATATCAGACTTTATCAGTCATTATAACAATCGAGTAAAGTCTCTCTCTCTCTCTCTCTCTCTATATATATATATATATATATATATATATATGTTAATATTTGTGTATATATTTGGTACATTTTAATTGTAATATATTATAAAGTATTCAGCAAAATATTCACTCGAACGCTTGATTTAACTACTCCTATATACATTTTTCAAAGTGGTTTTTAAATTTAAACAGCATTGAATCCAACTTTCAAAATCAAATTATAACATACGGTATATTCCAATCTTTATCAAATTACATGTGTATATAAAATTAAGTCTTACTACGGATCGAGAAAATCAAAAAATAAATAAAAATTCTAAACAAAAATTATAGATTTTCTTTTCTTAAACATACTTTTATTTTATTTTTTATATGTATTGCATTTTAGTCCATTAAATTTTTGTTATTGCGGATAATTAAAATTTCTTATTCCAATTTATTTAACCCAACAAATTGACAGATGAAAAAATGTATATATATATATATATATATATATATATATATATATATATATATATATATATATATATATATACGACGTCAGACAATTAAGTAATGCGACAAAATTCAAAAATCGAGTATATTTAAAAATTAAGGTACATCGCTGCGATCTCCTTCAAAGTAGTCCCCTCCCGCATCTATACACTTTTATTCCAGCGAGTTTTCCAGTTTTCGTAACAATTCTGGAACACTTCTTGTGGGACCTCTCCGAGTACCCTCGTCACAGATTCTTGGATATCTTCAACGGAGTCAAAATGTCGACCTTTGACGAATTTTTTCATATGGGGGAATAGGAAAAAGTCGCAGGGTGACATGTCCGGTGAATAGGGCGGTTGTGGTAACGTTGCGATGCCTTTAGACGCCAAAAACTGAGAGACACTGAACGCACTGTGACAGGGAGCATTGTCGTGATGCAGAACCCAAGTCTTCGCGATCTCTGGACGCACTCTGAGCACCCTTTTTCGTAATTTTTCGAGCACATTGCGGTAGAATACTTGATTTACGGTTTGTCCAGGTGGTACGGACTCTTTGTGAACCACCCCTTTGCTGTCGAAGAAGCAAATCAACATGGTTTTCACTTTGGAATTCCGCGCCTCGTCTTTGACGCTCTCACGGCCGTTTTTAAAATCGGCATGCCACCGAAGCACCTGACTACGACTCCGGGCATCACTACCATACACTTTAAGCACTTTTTATAAGTTTCTGTCGCGGTTTCGCCGAGTTTTGCACAAAATTTTATCGCGCACCGTTGCTCTAAATTTCTCGGTTCCATTTTCGTGACATGCACTACTCGCGCGTTGTTACAAAACACTAAACAGCTGGCGAAGAAATGATCGTACGAGGGTATTCAAGGTCTCAATCGAGAGAGTAGGGATCTGCTATTACGGTGGTGGAGTTACAGGTTCGCAGTGTTACCACAGACCGAGAAAAAAAATCGGTCGCATTACTTAATTGTCTGACCTCGTATATATAGCTCTTTTACCAGGACAACGTGCCGTCACACAAATCAACTGCAGTAATGGCAAAATTAGGCTCTGAATTGGTTCCTCATGCACCTTCTTTTTCCAGAGTTGGTCACGTATAACTTCTTCCTCTTCCCAAACTTGAAAATTTGCTCGGTGAGAAGAAATTATCATTGAATGAGGATGTTATCGCCTCCATCAATGCGTATTTTGCAGACTTTGAGAAAAGCTACTTTTCTGACGGTATATAGAACTAAAAAACTCTCTGTACCAAGTGCATAGGCTCAATGGAGACTATGTTGAGAAATAAAATCGATTGTTTTCCAAAAAAACGGTGTTTAATTTGCTTTCTTTTACCATACTTATCAAACGATCTTCGTTTATATACGAGGACAGACAATTAAGTAATGCGACCGATTTTTTTTCTCGGCCTGTGGTAACACTGCGAACCTGTAAATTCACCACCGTAATAGTAGATCCCTACTCTCTCGATTGAGACCTTGACCACCCTGGTACGATCATTTCTTCGCCAGCTGTTTAGTGTTTTGTAACAACGCGCGAGTAGTGCATGTCACGAAAATGGAACAGAGAAATTTAGAGCAACGGTGCGCGATAAAATTTTGTGCAAAACTCGGCGAAACCGCGACAGAAACTTATAAAAAGTGCTTAAAGTGTATGGTAGTGATGCCCGGAGTCGTAGTCAGGTGCTTCGGTGGCATGCCGATTTTAAAAACGGCCGTGAGAGCGTCAAAGACGAGGCGCGGAATTCCAAAGTGAAAACCATGTTGATTTGCTTCTTCGACAGCAAAGGGGTGGTTCACAAAGAGTTTGTACCACCTGGACAAACCGTAAATCAAGTATTCTACCGCAATGTGCTCGAAAAATTACGAAAAAGGGTGCTCAGAGTGCGTCCAGAGAAGGCGAAGACTTGGGTTCTGCATCACGACAATGCTCCCTGTCACAGTGCGTTCAGTGTCTCTCAGTTTTTGGCGTCTAAAGGCATCGCAACGTTACCACAACCGCCCTATTCACCGGACATGTCACCCTGCGACTTTTTCCTATTCCCCCATATGAAAAAATTCGTCAAAGGTCGACATTTTGACTCCGTTGAAGATATCCAAGAATCTGTGACGAGGGTACTCGGAGAGGTCCCACAAGAAGTGTTCCAGAATTGTTACGAAAACTGGAAAACTCGCTGGAATAAGTGTATATATGCGGGAGGGGACTACTTTGAAGGGGATCGTAGCGATGTACCTTAATTTTTAATTATACTCGATTTTTGAATTTTGTCGCATTACTTAATTGTCTGACCTCGTAAGATCATCGTATTAGGGAAATCTTTGGATGATAGTTCAAATAAACTGGTAGGTATACTTAAATACAAACAGCAGTCAAAATAATTGAATAATACATGGCAAATTAAACAGTTCAATGTTGATGAATTTTATTTATAAACTAGTATATAATCTGTTAAAATTGACAGGAATCTTAAAAAGAGACATAGAAAGAAGAACTGTTTATTGCTTTTTACAACATAAAATAATTAAACATAAAAATATCTAAAAACGAAACTTAATATATTAAACGTGTAACCTACTAACAAAGCAAACATTTCTCGACACCATAGACTTTGTCATGTGAATAAAGTGACGAGAAATGTGGGTTTTTATTATATAGATTCTTAAGAAGTACTAACGAAGACGATTAATTTTCATAGTTATATCAAATGTACTTTTCAATTGATAGTTTCTATGCTCAGTCTCGACTGTTGAGTGACTTTCTTTAGTTTTTGATACTGAGTATTTTCTATATAATAGAAAACACGACTAAAGAGCTGAAACTAATCGTATCAAAATACGACTAGAGTAATATTATGTAACAAAACTTCGTGTGATGTGTTTTCAATACAGTAAATAGTAAATTGGTAATAACGAACAATAGCACAATTACTTTATGTGCTCTCTATTTTTATATAAAAAATTAAAAAAATTAAAAAAACTATAAAAAAATCTTCGTTATCAAACACAAATTAAAATGTATTTAGCTATATTATTATTAATTTTCTGATCACACAACTAGAAGTGTTAGCAAATAAATCATGAAAAATCTATTTATGATGAATAAAAGTAATTCACGAAACATATAAATTATGAAATATTAACTAGAAAAAAGAACTTTATAAATTATTTAATACTTTGTTAACCTATTAAGAACGGAGCGCGGAATGCATTGCCTGCATTGCCGGCTGGATTCTGGAAAGAATAAATTATGGAATCTAAAAGATTTTTTGAATAGCTATGTATAGAAACTTACAGTAGAATTTTGTTTAATGAATTAATTATTTTTTAGTATTCAGTTCGATTAGTAAGGTGGAAAGAATATTAATAATTTTGGTATTTTTGCTATTTTCTGTATTGTGTAATGAAAAATAATCGACATATATAAAATTAATATTACAGTTTCTGATCTTCAATAGTTATGATTTTAGAAATGATAAATGAATTTGTCTTTTTTCTTAGTGTGACAATAGCTTGGATATGACATTTGTTGAACCATTCTTTTACTGCTCTTGAGATTTGTGATCCGTAATGATGAATTCTATGAAAAGCTTGCTTGTTCATTCGTTTGAAACAAATTTAACTGAATTTCTTGTCTCTTCATAGTGGAAATATATATATATATATATATATATATATACAGTTTTGATAAATATTCTAGAAGGAAAAGCTAAGAGTGGATACATTGTTTCTAGAATACACAGAGCTACGATTGAA
Source organism: Acanthacorydalis orientalis (assembly GCA_034766995.1). Classification (NCBI taxonomy): domain Eukaryota; kingdom Metazoa; phylum Arthropoda; class Insecta; order Megaloptera; family Corydalidae; genus Acanthacorydalis; species Acanthacorydalis orientalis. Next base: position 57,164,755 of record CM068314.1, read on the forward strand.
ATTGTCTGTGAGAACAAGAAATCCTCGAAAAATTTATTTAAGATATTCAGTCGAGCAAAAGTAAATAGTGGCTTATGAAATGTTAACAGAACACACTAATTTACAAATACGAGTATGAGTGTCAGAATAATTAAAACTGAATACAAATATATATATATATATATATATATATATATATATATATATATATATATATATATATATATATATATATATATATATATGTATATATTAAATACATATTCATATACTAGAATCAGTTCGTGGAAATTTTTAATTAATATGTGAATAAAATTATTTTTATAAAGTTTCCTTATATTCTCAAATGTATCCTTTATGTTTCTATAAGTGTAATTAAGCTCTTGCCCTCTAGGGAACAAAAAAATAATTTAACGATTTTCTCTTTGATTTTATCGAGTATATTATTTTTTCTGTAATATAAAGTTTCTATAAAGAGTCGAATAAGCAACGATCGTAATGAACCTATATTTGGTGTGGACAGAAAATTGGTTACCATTTTTTCAATTATTCTTTCAATGCATTATAAGTATTTCAATCACAAAGAATTTTGAATTTTCTTAACGAAAGACACACACACACACACACACATATATATATATATATATATATATATATATATATATGTATGTATATATATATATGGTGTAGAAATTAATTCAGTGCCCTCAAATTGAATCAATCATTACTCTGTTTTAGATTAAAAATTTTTTCTCGTCGTTGTAGGATATTGAAGTTCCAATCTCAAAATATAAAAACATTGTATTTTGGCCAAACAGTTGGCATAACTTCACAAAATAGTAGTAAACACGATGGCGTCTGAAACGCAGTATATTAGACATTGTATTCTTTTTGCATTCTAATAGGAAAAAATTCTTCCAAAGCCACGGGAATGATTTGATTAATTTTTGAAAAAAGTTTTGTGAGACATAAAACATTCATAAAGTGGTTTCAAAGATTTAGAAGTGGTAATTTTGACGTTTCCGATTAAAACAGTTCCGGACAAACAAAAAAAAATAAAAATGAGGAGCTTAAGCGGCTGTTAAGTGAAAATACCACTCAAACAGGAACTCACTCAACAAGAAGGAGTTATCCGGGAACCAATATGATGTTATCTTCACCGGCTAGAAGGAAATATTAAACTAGATCGATGGATTCCACATGAGCTCACGCCGTAAAACATAGAAATAAGATGCAATACGGCTATATCTTCACTCATAAGTTTCCAAATGAATGATTTTTGCATAAAATTGTAACAGTGGATGAACAATGGGTTTTGTATCGTAATCCCTGTGCCCTAAAATTATGGGTTACGCCTGATGAACATTGACATCGATTTCGAAACCAAATATTCATGACAAAAGTCTTATTGTATACTTGCTGGGACATTAAGGGTGTGATGTATTATGATTAGAGGGGAAAGTACTATTCACTGATGAGGGAAGAAAGCTAATCATTTTGGAACACGACAACAGTATGACGCACGTCATGAAAGGTACAAAGATATTATTTGTTCATTGAGCAGGGAAGTTGTCCCTAATGCGGATAATTGATTGGACCTACCCCTGTCAGATTATCACATGACTAATATTCATTATAAAATAGTGGAAGAGGTCTAAAAATTCATTGAGGGTGTCTTCGATTTAAAATCAACATCTTTTTTCGACAAGGTATTCGTTAATTATCCGACAGATGAAGCAAAGTTATAAAAAATGATGGGGGATATTTTGAGGATTGAAATGTATTTCATTTTTCCGTAAATAAATAATCATTTTATATAAGAAAAGCACCGAATTAATTCATAAACATAATATCTATATATTTAAAACAATTAATTTTCACTTAAAATCTAAGCATTTTCAAACAATGGACCAAATTGAAGTATTGTTAAGTTTGAAATAGTTCCCGGGTACAAAATTGAGTAATTGTGTTAAAATTAAAACATTGAAATATGTGTGTTAATTGTAATATATTAGATTCAACTAAAATAAGTTCTTATAATATTTTTTATAAACAGATAATGACAACCTATTGATAACAGTTAACCCTTTAGACCAATGGTATTCAAATTTTGTTGACTCTCGGAATCCTGAAGATTGTAAATGTATTTTACGGAACATTTACTATCCGTAAAAACTAAAGATATGCACCCTATAAGTTCTGGAGATCTTACATGACCAAATTTTATTACTTACATCTGATTGAGCTTGTCGTAATGTGTACTCATAAATATAGTTTTACAACATAATTGGTATAAATATGGTTTTACAGCATAATAATAGGTAATAATAAATATTTTTGAAATAAAAGCAATTATTATAAATTAACTATTTTGAATTTTTATTTTCCCGTTTTTTCTTCGAAAATTCATTCGAATTTTGATTTTAACCCGTGGAATTCCTGAACAGGTTGTGTGGAATCATAGGGTTTCGCGGAACACAGTTTGAAGAACAATGCTTCAGATGATAGTAAGATGTTTTCTGTACTTTAATGAAATCAAAAATTATATTTTGTCTTGTCTATATTTCTGACAGGATTGGAGTGTTTATTGATTTAAAATGAAAGTCGAACTTATATACCAATACACATATTCGTAAATTAATTTCTTAATCATTTCTCCAGTTATTCTAAAAATTATTTTTATTTTTTTAATATATGTAACATAAAAATTGTACACATTACTTAATTAGTATTTTCTATTATACAAATCATAGTCTTACCAAATAATAATAGTTGTTTCTAATATAAGATATATAATGTATTTTATGTAAAATTAATCAATATGACTAAAATACTAGTATTTAAAGAAAAAATATAACCGTATAATATATAGAGTTATTGAAAAAATTCAAGTAAATAGTAATTAATTTAACATATATTTGAAAATTCAAGAGAGACAATACATTATATAATACATGATAAAACAATCCTGGATAAAATAAAATATATGTTTATGTTTATCAGGGGGCTATGCCCTCTGCTAGCTGCGCTCGCCCTAGGAAGGGATTTGCATCTCGCTCTTTGATGCTCGCTTTCCCCTTACAAATAACAGAAATTAACAAATTATACGCAGAAATAATCTGCGTAAAATGGTGTCAATAATGTGTAAAATGTGTGTTTTTATTGATAAAGTTTATAAAAATTAACAACAAAATACAATGTTCAAATCTGTAACAATTTATGTACTCTTAAGTTTAAGTGAGTACTATACTTTCAATAAATTTCATAACGGTTTTGTCACTAAACTTGTACATGCTGTTTCGTTGTACACCGTGAGAGAGCACTGTGTTCATGTTACTGATAATGAATCAGAACAGATACCACACGATCTCCATCAACCAATTAGAACACAAATAAAATTTTCCAAAAGTGTGCACGTGTGTGAATTCTAATTAGAGAGAGATATAAAATTATTATTAGAAAATAAAATTAAAATACATGGAAGTAGATTCTGATAATCAAAACGTATAGTTGATTATCTTTAATTTGAAATATTAAAATTTCCCATTGTTAAAAAATAGTTTAATTTCAATAATTTATTCAAAAATGTTAAATATTTCGTGTATCAAATAGAGAAATTGTTTCACATATTTTACATATAATATAATACATATATATATATATATATATATATATATATATATATATATATATATATATATATATATATATATATATATACGAGGTCAGACAATTAAGTAATGCGACAAAATTCAAAAATCGAGTATAATTAAAAATTAAGGTACATCGCTGAGATCCCCTTCAAAGTAGTCTCCTCCCGCATCTATACACTTATTCCAGCAAGTTTTCCAGTTTTCGTAACAATTCTGGAACACTTCTTGTGGGACCTCTCCGAGTACCCTCGTCACAGATTCTTGGATATCTTCAACGGAGTCAAAATGTCGACTTTTGACGAATTTTTTCATATGGAGGAATAGGAAAAAGTCGCAGGGTGACATGTCCGGTGAATAGGGCGGTTGTGGTAACGTTGCGATGCCTTTAGACGCCAAAAACTGAGAGACACTGAACGCACTGTGACAGGGAGCATTGCCGTGATGCAGAACCCAAGTTTTCGCGATCTCTGGACGCACTCTGAGCACCCTTTTTCGTAATTTTTCGAGCACATTGCGGTAGAATACTTCATTTACGGTTTGTCTAGGTGGTACGAACTCTTTGTGAACCACCCCTTTGCTGTCGAAGAAGCAAATCAACATGGTTTTCACTTTGGACTTGCTCATTCTCGCCTTCTTTGGCCTTGGTGCTCCAGGGGACAGCCACTGTTGGCTTTGTCGTTTAGTTTCGGGGTCATATTGAAAGAACCAACTTTCATCACCAGTAATAACACGATCGAGAAGAGTAGGATCACTTTCAACCTGCTCGAGACAATCTTGAGCGATGTTCATTTGGTGGGCTTCGTGACATGCACTACTCGCGCGTTGTTACAAAACACTAAACAGCTGGCGAAGAAATGATCGTACGAAGGTGGTCAAGGTCTCAATCGAGAGAGTAGGGATCTGCTATTACGGTGGCGGAGTTACAGGTTCGCAGTGTTACCACAGGCCGAGAAAAAAAATCGGTCGCATTACTTAATTGTCTGACCTTGTATGTATATATATATATATATATATATATATATATATATATATATATATATATATATATATATATATTATAAGACTAAAAATATATGATAACACAAATAACACCATTTAAGATTTTGTTTCAAGTTGAATATTCATATGATGAAGGACTATTTATGTCTTTCTCAATTTTTCAGGAAAATCAATTTTCGTCATTACAGTACTCATAATATAAAACTTCAATACTTTCTCCTTTAGAACAATGCATTTACTTTTTTCCTTTCATTATTATTTTATGTATTTAAAGGAAAAAATACCAAAAACTAAAATCACATGTCATCACTCTGTCTCTCTGTCTCTGTCTCTTTCATTATATTCATTTTTTTTATAGAAACTGGCATACCTGTGTGATATTTTTCGTGTACTCTTATTTCTGTTCCATAAAAGTAACTTACTTATAATGAAATATGCGTACAATGTTCAATATATAGTGAAATAATCGCCAAAAACTCGTTTTTTGCGTAAAATATATTTTGATATATTTTCCATGATAAAACGATTTTAACATCGAAAACTCAATATTTTTCGTGTATTCTTGTTTCTATTCCATAAAATTAACATACTTAAAATGAAATAATGAGAAATATGTATTCAATATTCAATATCCAGTTAAATAATCGCTAAAAACTCGTTTTTTTTTTCTTTAAAATATTAATATTTTGATATATTTTTCATGTTTTTCGTGAATTATTGTTTCTATTCTATTAAAGTAATTTACTTATAATGAAATAATACGAAATATGGGTACAATATATAATATCCAGTAAAATAATTGCAAAAAACTCGTTTTTTCTGCATAAAATATCGATAATTTGAAATATTCTCAAGACTTCGGAACAGAAGAATTACCTTGAATAGCAATTATTTATTAATCCATATAACAAGTTTTACAAAATAAATGCAATTAAATTATTAATTAAAATATTGAAAATTTATCTAAATATGTTCAATATATAGAAATTTCCACTGTAATTACTTCTTGTCATTATTTACTTTGCTATAACAACAATCATTTTATAAGCAAATTTCATATTATTACCTGTTTTTTATCCATTTTGTTTTGTAATGTATTTAAGACACAGCAGTTTTTTTAACTAATTTTTAAATTCTACACTTCCATCATTATATTTCAAAAGGTTACTTCGTTTTCCGATAATCACGGGAATACTGTGAATACAGGTTGAATGACAAGTTTTAAATTTTTGGTGTGAAGGCTTGTTTTGTTTACTATATTTAATATTGAATTTATTGAAGTATTGATATTGAAATATTTAATATTGAATTTATTGAAAAATTTATAGAAATTATTGATATATTGCACAGAAATGGTAATATTATCGCTGTTACTGACTGAAAAGATTAATGATTATCTCACTCATTCTAAAAATTCTCGCCGTCTATCTGGTTAAAGAACACAAATAATATAAATGACTAAAGTATCATAGAGACGAAATAGATTTTAAACTATTCTATGAGCATAACTACAAATTACAAAATAATAAACATGATATTGATACACATTTTATTGAAAAATTGAAAAAAATATAGTTCAGGAATAAAATTGTCAAACTAAAAGAAATATTAATAACAATAATAAAGAAATATATAAGGTTGGTAGGAAAACAATTACGGTTTTTGTTTTATGAGTTCCAAACTTCATTTTTTTCAATGAATGTGTCATTTTTTCGCATTCATAATCATTTTAAAGTGCGCTTTTCGGTCGGTATTTTGGTAATATCGACTTTGGTTTTAATATTAATTTTGCTTTTAATTGGGAAATTGAATTAAAGGTAGGAAAGAAGCAAATTAAAACATTTTTTGTATGAGTTCAAAACGGGTGGTGAAGCAGCAGAAACTGCTCGGAAATTAAATCATGCTTTGGTGTGGGTACTGTTAAGGAACGTACAGTGTAATTGTGGTACCGAAAATTTCGTGCTGAGGACGAGAGCCTTAAATACGAAGACGGTTGCGATATTTTTCAGTTCACAACGACTAGTTGAAAGCGTTTGTTGAATCAGAACCACGCACAATTCGAGAGCCTGCGCAAAAGTTAGGCGTTAGTTATCCTGCAGTTCTGGACCACTTAAAAAAGCTAGAAAATCAAATGAATTTGAATGAAAAGGTCATAAACCGCAATTATTTTTCTACCAACCTTATATTATGGTTTAAAATAAATGGCGTTGGACGATAAATAACATATTAAGAACCCACAACCGGTTGAAAATTTGATATCAAATAATTGGGAATTAGGTGTGATGAATGCAGCAACATTATAGATTTTTTCTCATTTAGAAAAAAATCAAAAAAATATTTTTTTTAGATTTTTGTTTCTTAGAACACCAGTATTAATACGTTTAGAGTTATATTTTAAATTTATTACATAATAAATATATATATTAATTATATCTATAATATATATTAATCATTTTTAAAGGATCCATTTTTACATAGCATGATTCAATTTAGACTTCCACATGGAGGTATGAAAATGGGGTAAGAACGTTATTTTCACGTTATTTTCTATTTAGTATCTTAGTTCAATCTAATATTAAAATACAATTGAACTAAAGTACTAAACGAGGGATAACATGTTTTTTTTAAAAAAATTTTGGGTTATTTTTTTTGTTGTTTCGTGTGGAAACCTAAATTTAATCACCGTATATCTATCTATTTATATATATATATATATATATATATATATATATATATGCGAATTTGAGAATATAATTAGAATCAATACGATAATCTCACCCTATATATTCAATTGATAAATTAATTTAATTTATGTATTTAAGAATATATGTTTTCAAAAATGTTTTTAATATTTACTTTTACAAATGATATCTTTTTCATCTCAAAAACCCAGCCGACATTTTTTCGATCAAAAATATTCAACAAATTACTTTTGATTGTAGCTTATGCGCAGTTTGATGGTAACACCAGTATTTTCAGTGTTAAGGAGCAGAAAAAATATCATTCATGCTTTTTATAATACGTTTCTATTTCAGTTGTATAGATAAAAATCTTTTAACATTATTTATTATCAGATTGTATATATATATATATATATATATATATATATATATATATATATATATATATAATATACATATATATATATATATATATATATAATTTAAAATACTTAAAGAATTATAGGAAGTAAAATAAACATTTCTAAGTAAATTACGTAAAAAAATAATATATGTGACTAAAAAAACAATTTACTGTTTACTAAGTTCTTCATAAAAATATATAGAATTTCTAACTATTTAGCATTTTGATATTTATTTTGAATTAATCACTAGCAAAGCTTATGATTATACTATAATGTAACGTTCTATATAACATTCTAATGCACTCTCGAGATAATTATAATTAAAACAAGTTGTTTAATAAGCGAAAATTTTTCAGAATATTCATAACACATACTACAAATATAATTTTAATCGTCTGGAAATTATCATTCCGATTAAATATCAATCAATCTTGTTGCGGTGGTAAAACCGATGTGAGGAGTTCGCGATACAGCACGTCTGATAGCAATATAAATATTGACACGAAACTTTCAATCTAATATATTTTGTATCGATACAATTTCAACCATTTTTTTCTGTACACATCGAAACGCAAACAAAAAGCAAATTGCTTTTCACCACGCATATTGAAAACTTTTTATGTTCCCGTGCGTGTATTGTGTACCCTTCTTTACACACACGTATTGTGGGACACAATCGTAAAAAATTATACCTCGACGGACTGAACCAGGCACGTAACTTCAAGCCGTTCGGTGGGTGGTGGTCGTCGCCTTGCGTCTGCTTAAAATTCAACGCGTCCACACTATATTCTCAAATCGCTCGACGACGTTGATAATAACATAATAATTAATTAAAGTAACAGAGGAATTGTGTTTCGGAGAAGTAACTTTCTTTCTAAAAAATAGATGATTGTTCGAACAGACACGAAATATATATGTACACACATAATGTTTATTTCCGTTCGGTAATACAGTTTTTACGAGGTGTCGACAGGATCGATACTTTTTAAAATTATATTATACGTAAGACGATAAAAGTAACAATGGTTAACTCAAGTCTCTAGAGATGGGAACAAAAACTGTCTGATAATTTTAATAATACAAGATGTTGTTCCATCATTCTTGTAATTTTATGAACAAGAAAGAAAATATTTTTTCTTTAAAAATCAATTTCTGTTTGACTTTGATAAGATCTTTTTAATAGCAAAATATCGTAACATTTTTAAATAACCACTCCATTAGAGTTTTGTGTAGTGGCATGCAAAGTATCATATTTATATTAAAAGAAATAGGGACTACACCTACCTATGACTTTGAAAAAATCGATTTTAACATTTTCTAAAAGTTTAATGTCTAAAAAATATTTCATGAAAATTTTGTATTGATATCTGTATAATTGACGAAGTTATAGAGTACTTCGTAATTAATGAGGAGGATCCTCTGTATGGGCCTGGAATCGCCAACTGGAGGTAAAGCTAAGAATACTTAACTAACTACAGCGGAATAATAATTGTGACTATAAACGCGTTTCTCTCTAAACACTGTTTTCGAAGATATTATCCCGTGTATTTCTAGAAGAGATCGATAGATTATTTTGACATTTTCAGAGAATACGCTAAGAAACATTATTAATCGAATAACGGTTTTATTTTTAAAAAATAAACAAAAAATTGTAATAATTCCATAAAAATGTTGACATTTTTTACAATTTTTTCATATATAAGTTCAAAAAGTAACGGTTTTTAAAATCAGCGAACGCTAATCTATTACATTTATAACTTACTTTTAAACTGTGTTTAATTTTTTGATTTCAGCTGAATAATGGTCACAATCGAACTTCTCAAAAAAATGCCATCCTATTTTGGTGGACATATCTCTTTGTTTTTTTAATATTTTTTAATGTTTTTATTGACAAAATGCTCTCAATAAATATACCTTTCATTAAAAAAATGGAGATTGTTTATGTAAATAACCGCAGGAGTTTTCATTGAATAACGTCGGGCTAGAGAAGTGAAAATCTTTTAAATTGTTTAAAAAAATACAATTCCATCTTTTTAGATGAGTTAAAGGCATATTTTTTCGAACTCTCTGGTCTTAGTTCTTTCACAGCTTTACGTTTTCTGTGGTTTCTTACACGTTCCGCAACAGTTTTCTGGGCATTTTGAATTTTGGAGATATTTATAAATTTGATAACTTAATTTCTGAATATTTTAAAATTAAAAAAAATAATGTGACCTCTTCTTACAGAGTTTGGAAAACTTTATCTGTTGATATTTTAATTTTTATCGTACGATAAAAAGTTTTTGAGATATTCACCTTTTAATACTGACAACTTGAAAATCGATGTTTAAATTTGACAGGTCATATCTTTTAATTTAATAAACTAATTTTAACAAATTACGCATTTTTAGGTTCCGAAGTCCTTTAGCTGTTAAATACTTTTGATCCCATATGAATCATTGAACTTTAGCGGCGTACTGAGTGCGAACCTGCGTTACAGAATTTTTGATAACCTTCCTAACGCTAACATGACACTCCGCTTAATGAAAATATAGATGTAATTCTACGTCAAAACATTTTTTTAAAATACAAGTATTATAATATGACTGCATTGTTTTGTGTAGAAAATTAATGAATTTTAAAATACTATTTTAAAATTAAGTTACTGAAGAAATGTTTAAGGATTTTATAGTAAAAAAACAAATTGATATTTTTTTTACAAAAATGTAAAAAGATAAAATTTAAAATAATGAAAACATTGTTAAGAAAACGTTACTAAAAAAATAAAGTATTCTTTTCATTTACTAGAATGAAAATGTATTTTTAATATATATATATATATATATATATTTATATATATATATATATATATATATATATATTTATATATATATATATATATATATATGTATATACTTATATATAATATATATATATATATTTATATATATTTATATATATTTATATATATTGAATTAATGGTCAATTACTGCAACACCTTATAAGAAAAATCAAATATAAATCTAAGAAATGTTCTTGGTACCTTTTGCATTCTGCCCTTCATTTTTATTGTTGAATATGTAGCACTTGTTTATTTTTAGAAATATTCTTAAACATTGCTTATATTATTTTTTATTGTAGAAAGACCATTTTTTTTAAATGGTTTTAAATTCATGGTATAAAATGTATTGTTTCTTATTAATATTCTCTTCTGTTTCTATCGTATTTTGTTTTCACTGCCATTTTTTTATGTTTTTTTTTATTTCTGTCGTTAATGTTGATTAAAGAATTTTGATATTTTTATCACTATTTTTATCTCCAATCATTATTTTTTTTAAAAAAATATATACGAGTATATACAGTGCAGTTGTGATATAATAAACTAGTTAAAACAAGCACTGTTCAATATATAGAGGAGTTCATTATATATGGTACGGAAATTTTTATGAAAAATATTACCAAAAACTCTTAATATTCACCCTTTTTGAAAAATCATTTACACTCTTAAAATAATCGGTCATTGTGCTTTGTTTTCTTATAAAATTATAAGCATTTTTCGACAGCTTTTTATTTTAATTGATACGAACACATTAAATACTTGATTGAAAATTCATAATGGGTGGCCTGACAAGTCCATATTGATGGCTGTTAGTGCTTCTGCATTAGACACATGATGCTCTATTGTATTAATATTATCTTTATGACTACTACAAGATTGGTCATCCAAATCTGATACGGGTAATTTTTTTCTTGAATCCATGACATGCATCTATTACTGAAAAATTTTCAATGGATGGTATATTTTTAAATAGAATATGTGCTTCTCTTTCTATTAAAGTAGTCCTTAGTTCAGATAAAGGTATGCAGTCTTCTTCCTACCATTCGTTATTTACTCCATCCTGAATAATGAATTTCCAGCATTTCCTTATAGTAGTTTTCGGTATTTATTCTAAGCATCTAAGAGGAAACAAATATTTTCTCGGAGTGTTACAATTTTAAGGGATTACATTATGTCCACTTTTGAGCTTATTATTGTCATACATAAGCTTTTTGCAAATAAATTATCATCAAATTTATTACATTTTGATCGGTACATTTATTACAGTTGAATCAAGGATGTAAAATTAGGAGGCATGAGAATGATAATGATATTCCGATCATCACTTTTCAAATCTTTGCGGTGTCATGTCGCATTGTCTAGTAAAGAATGGCTCTTGGTGGCAAAATTATTTACTTTGAGACTTGTGTAACCTAAAATCAATAAATTTATGTACAGTTAACATAAATTCAGTAGATGAAATCATCTTATTTCATTTACAAAGCTTGTATGGACCCATTCTTTTAATAGCTCAATCGTCATCCATGCCTTTTTGTTTACTTTATAGTGAACGGAAATGACGAAATTGTACAAAGATTTTGGTTTTTTAGATTTGCCGACAACAAATGGCTTTAAGATGTGATCTGTTGCATTTCTACAGCATAAAACGTAATGCGTTCTTTAATGGTTTTTTACCCGGTGCTGTCTTTTCGTTGATACGAACTAGGTGTGGGAGTAATTTCCAATACAAGGCAGTTTAACCAGCGTTATAAATTTACTCATTTGTAAAACCGAGTTTCTGAACTTTCTATTTAAATTCATTTAAAATTGGTTCTTTTAATTGTGGATTCACAGACAGCTTTTCACTCGTGATTTTTAGCCATCAGATGTCGTGCATTTTTAAAAATTATAAATCTATTCCCTACTTGCTCGAAAATCGCTGAATTTCTTAAAAATGTGATTATATTGAACTTTTGCACATAGAATATCCACAAAGATAGGTATGTGATGTGCCCTTTGTTTACAGAACCAAGTGTACAGCGTTTTTTCCAATTTCGGCTGTTCAGCGCATAGTAATGTTTCTCGTGCCACTGTTCCAGATTCATTATTATTATAATAATTTATAAAATTCTTCAAAATTCGCTCAATGTTTGTAACAGTCGATTTTTTTACAACATACTTAACAGATAAACTCACTTCACAGACACGCTTTTTCAATTTTTTAAAAATTTCAATCTTTTATTTAACAATTAAAAATTTTTAAGTATTAAAGTCTGGTTTGCCAGTCCTTTTAACTAGATCTTATCAATTCTGTACTGAAAACGACAGTCAAACAAATTTCAACAAAGGAAATACCTAATTAATTGGTTTTTAAGCGAAAAAATACAGTATCAAATCGATTTTATCTTTTATACATACATATTAGCTAAATTAGTTAATATTATTGAAATATAGATCCAAATAGATTTTGTTTTTCATACATACTAGCAAAATGAGTTCATATTATTGAAGGTGAAAATTTCTCTTGGTTCATTATACAGAATCCTCAAGCAATGAAAATATGAGTTCATTATATCAACGATTTCATTATAAAGAAGGTTCTTATAATCGCGACCGTATTTTCACAAAAAAATCATTTATCACATAACGAATTTTTTTATCAGAATGCTCTGCAATAAATTATAATTCATTTTGATTATAGTTGATGCGCATTTTGGTGGTGATCCAATGTCATTATCTACAAGCACAAAGATACAAAAGAAGTCTGTTTATTTCTGTACTTTATTTAAGTTAGCATAGTTTGTTTATGACTTTGAAAATGGGATTGCTTCGCGTGTTTATTTGCATATTTTACCGGGACTTAAATCTATCGCCACGTACGAAGGTCATATGAGTCTAGTTCGATTTATCGTGACGTATTCGGTATCAAGATGACTATTCGTTTTCAATAGGATACAGGCCCGAACTGACGTTATGTTAGCCTTTTAAATTATTATAAATCGTTACATTTTAATACAATTTTTGTAAAGATCGAATATTTGCAGATTTTTAATATATATATATATATATATATTGATTTTATTATGTTTTTTCTTCAGTTTTTAGTTAAAAATCAATTTTAGTTTCAGCAGTAAGTTTTAAAATGTCTTAACTCTTTTCTATCATACAGTACAAATTTGTACCACAACATTTTCCGCCAAATATTTTCGATACGAGATGGAGAATTACCGTATGAATACTAACGATCCGCTTTCGTATCGTTAACTTAGTTAATTACAGCACATAATTTGAAAAATGAGAGGAATCCTTCTGTTGTAGAATCTAACCACTCTATTCTCTTTTGTAACTCTTTCGGAAAATTTACGAAGATAACGATATGAGCAGTAAACCGGTGGTGACTTAATTTTTCGCCTTTTATTTCGATTCATTTGTCCTCTCAGTTGAGCGGTTTGAATACTTCTTTTAAGACTGCAGTAAATAGTTTCGGTGAGTTGCTTCTTCGCGTCTTATAACTGTGTCGATTTTTATCATTTTTTGTTTCTTCTTGTAGCTTCACCGTCAAGGTTGCATTTTTGTAGATGTTATCTATCAATTTAATGTATGTGTTCTCTGTATCCTGGTTCTTCAGTGCAAATATGACCGATGATGTGGTAATAGAGTCGAAAATTTTTCATAGTCTATAAATAATCTCCCTCTGTCTATATATATATATATATATATATATATATATATATATATATATATATATATATATATATATATATATATATAATTTATATATAAATTTTATATTATATATATATATAGGATGAATCAAATTAGGCTTTCACATGAAAGTATTAAAAAAATCGTAAAAATTAGAAAAATAATGTCATTTTTATTTAGTATTTTAGTTCAATTCAATACTGAAATACAATTGAACTACAACTAATTTTTGCAATTTTTTTAATATATTCATGCGGAAGCTTTAATTGAAACTCCCTCTCTCTCTTTATGTCTCTCTCTCTCTCTATATATACATATTTATGGAGAGAGGAGAATGACATGAAGAGCAATAGCCAAAATTATTTTATCTCCTTGAAAATTTTAAGCAAATGTCAGTACTAAGAAACTGGAAGTTCTCTTTGTTGGGAGTTGATTACTGGTCGTATATGATTTTTGAACTGATTTGAATATATTACGCTATTCACTATGTTCCCTTTGGATATGTAGTGCTCTAAAATTGGGTCTTGTATATCACTTTCTTGTATATCCCTTGTATATACAATATTTTGAATAAATTTCTTTTCAATTATACACTGAACCCATACACATCTTTCATTGTACAACATGAGACAGCTACATACATATGACTGATGTCAACCAATCAGAACAGAGACTACACGATATCCGTCAACCAATCATTGATGATCGAGAATAAAAATGGTCAACTTGCTACTTATTGAATGGAGCGGGGGCAGGGGCGTTGCATGGAGGTGATCTACACAAAAAAAATTGTTTTATAAAAATTTTACGATGGAATTATTTTTTATATATAAAAAAATACTTAATAAACATTATATTAATATTTTTTTCTTACATATATATATATATATATATATATACATATATACACAAATATATACATATATATATATATATATATATATATATATATATACAAATATATAATATATATGTGTGTATATACAGGTGAAATAATACATAAAAATTATAATAGTAATACAATAATCTGTTTGCCTTACGGACTATATTGCCTCGTCAATAAAATTAAGTATCCAAGAAACGCTAGTACATTATTATAAAATTGAAATTATCCATTATAAAAGGGTGGGCCACAATGTTCTAGTGGTTCTTAAGGAGACTAATGAACTCAGTGATGGTTTGCTTCCAAACTCCAAATGAAGTGTCAAGAAAGATCATATCTCACTGGTTATAAAATTTTAATTTTTTTATTGAAACTTAAACATTTTATTGCAGTTTCAATGAAAAAACATTGACGTCTCGTTTTTCAGTTCATTCGGTAAAAAATGTCAATATTTTAATCTCATTCTTTCTATAAAAAAAATTCAAAATAAATAATTAATTATTATTATGGAACAAATTAATTCGGTGCCTTTTTTATAGAAAATGTATCTTTATGGAAAAATAGAATATATTTCACTACTTAAAACATCCATTATTATTTTTTATAACTACTCTGCCTTTACAGGTAACTGACGAAAATTGTTGAAACAAACATGGTGACTCTGAGTCAATGAAGCCGTAATGCATTTTAGAATTTCTTCTACTATTTTATAATTTTTTACATGTTTTATGCTATACAGAACCTTCCCCCACACCTGAAAAAATCATTCCCGCAGCTTCAACAGTACTTTTTTAACAGGAATGCGAAAAGTATGCAATGCTTAATATGTTGCTTTTTGGATGTCATTGTGTTCACTACTGTTTTGTTATACCAACTGCTTAACCAGAATATATAATGTTCTTAAATGTTATAAGGTTAGCACTTCAAAATACTAAAACGACGAGAAAATATATTAATTTAAAATAAAGTTATTATTGATTCAATTTAAAGACAAAGAATTAATTTTTACATCTAATCTATAACCAAACCTTAGTAGTTTTTTTTTAAAATATTTGTAATAGATAACTTATTTCATCAACGAAAATATATTTTTACGGAAAAAAAAATGAAAAATATTTAATGTATAATTTGAATAATTTTTTAATGTTATTAAGAACGTTTATCTAATCACATATTTCATTTTTAATATTTTTTCATTAAGAATTGAAAATATTTCAAAAAAACATACAAAAGGACTTGAAAATATCTTTCTTCACTACTAATACATATACGAGGTCAGACAATTAAGTAATGCGACCGATTTTTTTTTCTCGGCCTGTGGTAACACTGCGAACCTGTAGCTCCGCCACCGTAATAGCAGATCCCTACTCTCTCGATTGAGACCTTGACCACCCTCGTACGATCATTTCTTCGCCAGCTGTTTAGTGTTTTGTAACAACGCGCGAGTAGTGCATGTCACGAAGCCCACCGAATGAAAATCGCTCAAGATTGTCTCGAGCAGGTTGAAAGTGATCCTACTCTTCTCGATCGAGTTATTACTGGTGACGAAAGTAGGTTCTTTCAATATGACCCCGAAACTAAACGACAAAGCCAACAGTGGCTGTCCCCTGGAGCACCAAGGCCAAAGAAGGCGAGAATGAGCAAGTCCAAAGTGAAAACCATGTTGATTTGCTTCTTTGACAGCAAAGGGGTGGTTCACAAAGAGTTCGTACCACCTGGACAAACCGTAAATCAAGTATTCTACCGCAATGTGCTCGAAAAATTACGAAAAAGGGTGCTCAGAGTGCGTCCAGAGATCGCGAAGACTTGGGTTCTGCATCACGACAATGCTCCCTGTCACAGTGCGTTCAGTGTCCCTCAGTTTTTGGAGTCTAAAGGCATCGCAACGTTACCACAACCGCCCTATTCACCGGACATGTCACCCTGCGACTTTTTCCTATTCCCCCATATGAAAAAATTCGTCAAAGGTCGACATTTTGACTCCGTTGAAGATATCCAGGAATCTGTGACGAGGGTACTCGGAGAGGTCCCACAAGAAGTGTTCCAGAATTGTTACGAAAACTGGAAAACTCGCTGGAATAAGTGTATAGATGCGGGAGGGGACTACTTTGAAGGGGATCGCAGCGATGTACCTTAATTTTTAAATATACTCGATTTTTGAATTTTGTCGCATTACTTAATTATCTGACCTCGTATAATGCCTTACGTTTCACATTTTTACAAATTCGATTAAAAATTCATTCATAAATTGTCATACTTTTATTTCCTCTGAGTAGTTCCTTATTGATTCTTTTCGTTTGTCTATACTAATATTATATTCTTTTATAAAATTACTGCACAAAAGATATTTTATGGCTGTTAAACAAGAATATATGTACTTGTTTATTACACAATTGTTACAAAATCGAAAACTATATTTTAAACAGCATCTATATATATATATATATATATATATATATATATATATATATATATATATATATTACATATTTCTATATAACGTGAAATCCAATTATTGATTTTTTAAACACAAAGCATTCAAATATCTCAGAACAAAAACAATTTTATGAAATATTTATTATTCTGGGAAAACAATCATCTTGTACGGTTTATTCAAGTAAATATTAAATTGTTTTTTACATTTATTTCAATTTAAAAAGCAAATAACATATTTATATACTTTTATTGTTTAATTTTAATTATTTCAT
This sequence comes from Acanthacorydalis orientalis, assembly GCA_034766995.1. Lineage (NCBI taxonomy): Eukaryota > Metazoa > Arthropoda > Insecta > Megaloptera > Corydalidae > Acanthacorydalis > Acanthacorydalis orientalis. The sequence goes on from CM068314.1 coordinate 57,182,564, forward strand.
AACATCGATATTTATTTCAGGAATGATAATTGATTCTACTGATCTGAAAAAAGAAGTATAACAAAATTCGGTAAGTTGATTTATTCAATAATTTATATCTTTTAATAAATACTGTTATGAGAAGAAAACGAATACTTAAATTTTTAAAAACATTAATCATTATAGAGTGTATATTGCTAATGATATACGTGTCTTTCAAATGTTGTTCAACTATATAATCAGAAAAGACATAACAAGACTAGGGAGAAACCAGATCTATATTAGGTGTATTCAACTTTTTTGTCGTAATACTCTCTAGTTTTTTTATTTATATCAAAATTTAGAATTGATAAATTATAACAAATATGTTTTTTAGTTATAATTCTGTATTCTTATAATGCTGTATTCTATTGTAAAAAAATGATAAGAGCTTAAATTTTACAGCAATAAAAAATATTTATTATATTTGAATTTTCAAACAGTATATAATTATCGTGAAGACATTTATAATGAACCAATACAATAATTAAATTACAAATATTGTTAAATGATCATCATTATAGAAAAGTATTAATTTGTATCGTCTATTGACAACAATGGCTGAAAATAGAAACATTTTATGGCACTTATTATAATGATTTGCATTTTTAAAACTTATTTTTTTAAAGAAATAAGGAATTACACGCTAACGTACGATGATAATGATACATATTCTCGACTTAAAAAATATTTTACTATTTTTCTATATTAACTCTTTCCTATCTGACGGTACAAATTTTTTATCTCAACATTTTCTGCCAGATTTTCGATACGAGATCGCGCATCACCGTGTGAATATTAGCGATCCACTTTCATATTGTTGATGTAGCTAATCACAGCAAATAATTTGAAAAACAAGAGGAATCAACCAATCAACATATCTTTCATAACAGAACTAGACAGTGAGTCAGTGAGAGCAATTTGTGTGATTTTCCGATATTTTCTTAAAACATAATTTGATGGGTGCGTGTTTATTATCTTTATTTTATAGATAGCCGGTTTCATTTATAATATAATCCTAACATGTAAAATGTGTGTTTGTAAGTTTTAACTACTGAAATATTACAAAGTTCTGAGAGGACTTAGAAGTATCGTCAGTAACTTTTGGTTTATATTTTTATTATATATTGGTAAAAAGGTTATATATTGGTATATGAAGATAAAATAAAGATAAACTAGACAAGATAAGATCTTTGCTAGATGAGCTAAGCAGAAAATTTCAAGAGAGTTATTATGGAACCAGAGAAATGAGTTTTGACGAATCCATGATAAAATTCAAGGGAAAATCTGTACTAAGGCAATATCTACCTATAAAATCTATAAAAAGAGAGTATAAATTGTAGTGTTTGGTCTATCAAAGAGGATTTATCAAAAAGTTTATAATATATCATGGGAAAGATGAAGAAATGAGCAAAAAGTCTTCTGACTCTTCACTAGAAGGAAGAGTGGTACTGGAGTTGATTGAAGACGAATGGGGAAAGGATTAAGTTGTGTATTTTGACAATTCCTTTTTATATTGCATTGATGGAAAAATTAAAGATTGAGTGGACTTATGTATGCCAGACAATTAGGTCGAGTCGTAAGGGACTTCTTAATAACATAGAAGCTGATTCCGAACTGAATAGACGAGAATATGACTATAGATTTTCTAGCCTACTTGTAGGATATTGGATGTAGAAAGATAACAAGGTAGTACATTTAGTATCAAACTTCCATGGAAATGAAGAAGCTACTGTTTCGCGTAAAGAAAAAGACAGTTCAAGGTGAACGGTTACTTGCCCAAGAAAAATTAAGGATTACAATCAATTTATGGAAGGGATTTATACAGCTGACTGGTTGAGAGAGTTATACTGCGTGGATCGGACATCACCAATATGGTGGTATTGACTTTTTTGGGGTGTGATGGATATAGCATTTGTTAATGCCTATTGTGCATGGAATGGAAGTGCATGGAAAAAATCATAACAAAAGATTTCAGAAGGTCGGTTACACAAAGGCTGATGACTATGAAGGATGCTGGTCAGAAGGAGAGGATATCTAATGAGAATTCTCCAAACTCTGGCCCATCTAAGAGGCGGGAATCAAATTATTCAACACTAAGAGATGTAAGACTCGGAGATGTAAGATGTAAGAGAGATGAACAGAGATATTCATTGGCCAATATTTATGCACAATAGAGGAAGGTGTGAAGTGTGCAGCATGAAGAATATGCAGTATAAGCCCTATTCGAAATTTTCTCATTGCAATATTATTTTATGTTTGAATGATAAAAAAAATGTTTTCTTGTGTACCATAAAGCTAATATGTAATTTTAATAAGTTTTATACCTTCAATTCAAAGGTTATAAGGTTAAAATTGTTATAAGGTTCCTAACAATTGTCTAACAATTGCGAAGTTTCTGACGGTACAAATAAGTCTCTTTGTCTTAAAAGTGATACCTACAGTTCTAATACAAATCTGAAAAATATATGTGTTTCCTTTCAAATACTTTAAACATATTTTTAGGTTAAAATGCTAGAATATTTAAATATTTCTAGTGACCGGTAGGAAAGGTTTAAAGTCAGTTTAAATTGCCGAAGTTTAGAAACATTTTTAAAAAACAACGTTTTTTAAGTAGTTATATATTTAAACTGATTATACGTAGTTCGCAAACTATTTAATTTATGTAGTTGAACAAACTTTTTCACAAAGTTTTTATCTAAAATAAAAATGCAAAAACAGACTAAATGTAAAATCAGACAATCAACCATAAGGATAAATCATTTTATAGTCAACAAAATATTTCAGTTGTATTTTCAAACAAACAATACTATCTCTTTTATAGCAAGATATAATTGTAATGTAAAATTATAATATTATAAAATTTTATATACAAAGTTTAAATAAATCTTTCCTATACAAAATTGAAAAAAAAATTATTTTTTTTTATTTTCAATTTAGGCACGATTTAGTATAGATAAATACGGTTAGTATAGATAAGATTTAATACAAGAGATAACTTTATTTCGATATATAGGAAATATTTCACACATGAATTTATTTTTTACTTCAAAACCAAAAAAATAATAATAAATGATTATTATTACTCATTATGATCATGATTCATCACGTGTAGATTTTGTTCCCTCTTTCAATATAAAAAATGTTTAAGTTTAAAAAGTTAATCTTGTTGGTCGACTATTTTCAAGAAGAGGATAGAAAAGCGCTGTCCTCAAAATACAGAAAATTATTGGTTGAAAATAAATTAATTAATACATTTTTCTATACTTTCGTACTCGGAAGATGATGATGGCATCATCAAAGAAATGTGCCTAAGTAAAAATCAAAAATGGTTAATAAAAATTTATTAAAAATTTTTGAAACGAAAAAAATATTTGTGGTTTGCGTGGAAAAGAATAAGCAATTTGATAAAGTGAATTTAGTCACAGTGTCAGAACTGAATTTTGATGTAGGAATAGTATTTAAGCATAATTCAAACACTAGAAGAAAACAATACAGTATTAGAAGATAAAGGAATTCTAAAAAAGCATGTAAGACAGTACGCGTGCCAGAGGTGAAATTTCTTTGTCGTCGGTTAAAATGTGAAGAGTTTTAAGAGCATGGTATCATGCATGATAAAAGAATGGTTTTGTTTTTGTTTATTGTTATTTTAAAAATCAGTATATGAGAGACGACAAAAGGAGGAATTTAGTATAAGAGGAAGACGGTAATTATAAGACAATAAAAATTGAATTAGAAAATTAATATTTTTTTTATTATATTTCATAAATTTCCATGATTTCTTCTAGTAGTGATTCTGTTGGTACAACTGATACTATGGGCTTATGATAACTGAATTGTTAAATGTATGTTTTGTTTTGAAGATATTGCGAAAAGAGAGCATCTATAGTACTGCCTTAATTTAGTGTCGAAATTGTAGGATCAGTATTCATAATAAAATTAAGTTTTTGACCGAGAAAATCAATAAGTGGCGTTGAATCTTCTAACGTAAAATTCACAATAAAATCTTCACTGACAATTTTGTATTGGTAGTTTGTTCTCTGCTCTAACAAAGAACGTTACACATCCATGAGTGTATGTAGTAATGAATGGTATAGATAGTTGATTTTCTCATCCATTTTGTGATTCGGAGGAATGTAAATCGCTACAATTGCAATTTTCTTCTGTCTTCTGTTTTACACTTATGAACGAAAATTCGCCAATTGTTGTCATCTTCGCACCAAATAACTGGAGATTTTGTAGCAGTCATATTTATGAACGGAGTGAGAATGTTAACTAAACCGTCAATCACTTCTGCCGTCTACGCATGAGCCATCCTCTCTCTCTACCCCTTCACCCCTCTCAGAAATAAGAACTTTCGTGACACTTTTCGTCGCGGCCATTAAAATTTACTCCTAACCCGGTTAAAGAAGTTTCAATTCAAAAAATGCGTTATACTTAATCCACTTTTTTATATTTATTAATAAGATGTCATATAATTCTTATTAGAAAAACTTTACAGATATTTTATTACATATGTTACCATCGATGTGTGAAATGCAGGCAATGTATATAATTCCTATTAATCTATAGAATGCCAAAAATGCAACACCAAAGTATAAAACGCTTAATATTTCACACATTTTCTAGGCATTTGATGGAATGCCAAAAGACAAACCGGTAAAGTATAAAAAATGTTTCACAATACATTTATTCAATTATTTACATGCATTCCAGAATCAATAGCCGCGCTACGCGCACTCAGAAAAAAAAGTAGGCAGTGTCGGAGGCACTACGGGTGAGGTTTTAGACGGAAAACATCTTACTTAAATGGTTTTGTCAAGGTACGGTGTTTGTAGGGTTGGTAAGAAAGAAGTGAGCACAACAAACTTTCACGTTTTTTATTTCTTTCTCACAATCCTCACTAATTTGTAAAATGTTGTTAAAGACAGGACAGTGATACGAGTAGTACAATATGTAAGACTTACATGTTACACTTATATCTATAGAGAACGTTAATTCTATAGTGGTATTCTTTAAAGTTGTGAAGTCAGTTGGATCCATGACCAAGACCAATCTAAACTTGTCGTTCAGAAACTGTTTCACACGATCGTTCGACGCATCAATGTTAAAGTCTCCGGTGAGTATAAGCGGTATGTTGGAATCGCAGGGTCAGTCACTAACTATTGTTCTGACATTTTCTGTGTAGTAAAGCATTATTTGAAAAAGACACATCTCGATATAGTTGAATGGTGTCTGTGGATTAATGTAGACTGACACTAGAACGAATTTTAAATTGGTTAGGCATTTCAACTTCCACTAGTACACCTTCGCCAACATAAACATCCTGTAAACAATTGAATTCAGAATTATTAGGAATCGGCCGTCGTGGAATGAGTCTAGGGACATGAGCCCTGCACGTTTTCTAATTCTTGAAGACTGCCCTGCCACCATAGAGTTCACTACGTTTCTTGTCGGTGCCACGACTCGTACTAGACTGTTGTTCTTCACCGTCATTTCGGTGTCTGTTGCTCTCTTTGGACACAATGTGTTTAAAGTTGGATATGTAAACGATTTTATCTTTATCTATCCAATTTTCCATGAGTGCCAAGTATTCTGAACATGAAATGAGTGGGTCGCTGCTTAAGTCGAAGTTGTGTGCCACCAAACTGTGAATGTTATACGTGCACACTATGAAAGATTCCCTTTTGTCGTCATCACCGTTGTTGTCGCAGTCAGTAGTGTATTGATGAAATCCATAGAATTTTTCAACGTCTTTTTTTATCGTGTACAAGCGATATCTCTCAAGGCGCAAGTGTTCGTTGGTCATCTGCTTAAGCCCTGGCGTTTTGCTCCCTCTACCGTGATAGAAGTTGAATTCGTTATTTGCTTTAGTCAAGTACAGTCCGTCGATGCTCGTAACTCTGGTCAGGCCTACGTAGATAAAGATGTATGACGTGTGGCTTTGATTTTATACGCTGTCTAGCTACCATATTCTCGTTTTCAAAGTGAAACCAAAGACAAGTTGGTGTGTTGTCGTTTAAATAGCTAGACTCAATTTATTTCAAAACACCAATTGCGCCGTTGACTAATCCATCCTCGACATATATATATATATATATATATATATATATATATATATATATATTTGTGGTGATCATGTACTGATAGCCCGTGACGAGACGCACACAGTAAAACAAGCCACCCGTTTCCATCACATTATACTTGTGCAACCAGTTTCGACACGACACCAATTCCTCGTTTGCTTTGTAACCTTGTATGAGATCCGCAGATGTAGGACTCATCATAGGACGTCTCAGTGGGCAAAGCGACTACGTTAAATATTTCAACTTGGTGGTTGCGATGAAATAAATGCACAACACCATGAAGATTTTCTTCAAACCACTTCAGTCGACACAACTCGACATATACACCGCCTTTTCGTAAGTTTACAAAGTCCTGGGGTTTTTTAATGGATTTTTTAAAACATAGGTTATTGTCCGGGCGGTTATTGACGTGAGCTGAGGTGAAATCAGGAAGACCTTTTCATGATTCTCTTTCCATTCTTGGCTTAAATATTACTTATCATTTCGTATAATGCCTAGTTATTATGTACAATTCCTAGGGAAAGTACATAGTATATTAAAATAATAAAGATATTTCATGCTGTGCCTAAAAACGTCACGCATTTTATAGATTTCCTAAGTATTATATACAATACCTGTATTTTACACATTACCGGTAACACATATTATACACATTTAATTCTCAAGAGGAAATCTCAATCTTAAACTGGAAGTCAATATCATTTTATTAAATTGAATAAATTTTTAGATTATATGAATATATTTTACACACATAGGTATATATATATATATATATAAATATATGTATATATATATATATGTGTGTGTGTGTATGTGTGTCAATAAATTTAGTTCACAAACAAAACAAATCTAGTATAATTATATTGTACATTATAATAACTTTTATAGAAATGTATTTTTATTTATAAACTAATATCAGCGTATACTATAGAAAGCACAGTCTGTAAAAATCACAAAAGTTATATATATATATATATATATATATTATCAACAAATTTCATCAAACAAATCCACTCATAGTTAATATAATTGACTAGCTATCAAATAACACCCTTGTTACGTGCCTGAGTCGGTGGACTGAACTTTGCGAAACTCCGGTAACCTATTGCGTGATCTTGTTTCAATGCAAATAAAAAAGAACCATTCGCCAGACACAAAAATTGGAACTGATCGTAAATTTGATATTGAACGATATTATTGTACACGGGTGAACATAATAAGATATGATGTGAATCTATAACAACATGGACGCATTTTGTATGGCTGCCTAATGAGATCGTCCACGATAACGAGTTGTAATAATAAAGGTAAGTTTTTTCCTTGCGCACAATTTTCTTTTTATTTTGATTATGTTGTATACACGGCCTGGAAATAGAATTGTTAAGTAATACTTAAGTGACAGAGTGAAGTATGAAAAATTAAGAATAATAGATGGAGAAATACACGGTTGTTTACATCAGTTACAGTGACCTATATTCGTTAAATATTTCTTAGTGGTATTGTCTTTGTGTTCGGCGGTTTTCAGACACTGATTGTGGTAGATGATAAGAAAATTTCAAAAAGGAGTATTCATTGTATTATAAAAACTGGTGACATTCAATATATTTACCATATTATTTTACATATTACTATATTTTCATATTAAAATATAAATTGTCTCATTTTCGTATATTATTGAACAATTTTGTGAATGTCGTAGTTTAAGATAATAAAAGTATTTTTAATTTTTTAAAAATTAATTATGATATGTGTGAGTTCTTTTTAAACGAATTACAATGAAATTAGTAATTGTATTTGAAAAAAGATGAAGGTATTTTTAACATAGAATATTTTTGCGTCACCATTGTCAGTTTAATTTTTGAACTGCTTTATGGTTAACAAACGTTAAATAAATTAAGAGCAGATTTCTTTAAAAAATGTATAATAGAGTATTGTGAAAGAATATTACCAAATATGAAAGCAAATTACCAAATTTCTTTTGTAGTAAAATTAGCATAGAAGTAAAATAAAATCCGTTTAAATTGACATAATAAATATCTAGATATTATGGTATGAAGAAAAAATAACTTTTCAAGATACTGTTGAAGTCAAAAATTTAGGTTAGTACGAAAATATTTGCGGTTTTTGTTTTATGAATTCAATCATTATTTTTTTCAATCGAAATGTCATTTTATCATGTTTATGTTGATATCATTTTAAAGTGCATTTTCGGTCTGTGTTGGGAACGTCGACTTTGATTTTGTTATTAATTTTGCTTCAAATTAGACTATTGAATTGAAGATTGAAAAGAAGCAAATAAAAATTTTTTCTTGTTTGTGGTGTGAATACTGTTAAGGAATGTTACGGTTCAATGCTGATTCTAATGATTTCGTATTGGGGACGTGAGCATGTTTTTGGGCGATGAACTGTTCCAAGTGGTTTATGCAGCCTTTCAGGGAAGTGAAGTTTTTTTCATTAAGAGAATTCTGTAGCGACTGGAACAAATGGTAATCTGAAGATGTAAGATTAAAGACACGAGGTCTAACGTTGTCTTGATGAAAAATGATACTCTTCCTATTAGCTTATTCTGGACGCTTCTGATCGATTGCCGCATTTAATTGGTCCGAATGAGCACAATACGTCACCGAATTTATCGTTTGATTATTTAGGAAAGGTTCGTAATACACAACACCTTTCTAATCCCTCAAGGTACACAAAATCACCTTTTTCGGACGAAAACACGTTTTTATAGTGGTTAATGGAGACCCCCTTCGTTTTCCTTAAGATATATTTCGACAGACATTATTGAAAACTGTCCATATTTTATCGCCCGTGATTAATCTTTTCAGAAACGGGTCGTTATGATATTTATTTTAAGAAGTGAATCGTTAATAGAAACGCGTTCCATTAAATTTCTTTCAATTAAATTATGAGGCACCCAAAATTAGTAGTCATTCACATATTTAAGTGTCTCCAAATACCTAACAACACTCATATGAGACGTCTGAAGTTTCTCTGCGATGTACCATGCCGTGTAATATTGATTATTTTCAATAAGTGTTTCAATTTTGTTATTATCAACAACTGCAGGTTTACCGGCAGCTCTAGATTTTCTTGTTACAGTTTTCGATCTCTAAACTAAAAGAACCACTTTTGAACAGTACTGTCAGCTACGGCATCCTCTCGATAAATGGCATATATCCCTTTTACTGTCTCTGCAGCGCTTTTTCCTCTCCGGAAAAAAATCAGCATCAATTGATGAAAATGAACCTTATATTCTTCCATTTAAAATTTAAAACATTTGAAATTCGCAAAATTACATAAAAATAGCAAAAAAAAACGTTGAAATGTCACCTGTCAAAATAATACATACAGAGGCATGTCAATATAATCGAATCGTGCTTGAACTGCAATTAATGACATCTATTGGAAAATGATACGAACTTTTGCTCCGGCACAATAATTTTCCTGAATAAAATAATCGTTGATATAATAAATTTAACTTAAATGCTTGGCACCAGCTATCATTGTGGCAATAATTCCATATTTTCAGATTGATGAGTTATGATGATATGTTTATTAAACTATGCATAATGAATTAAGTTCACTTAAATTTTACATTATTGTGCAATTCTTAATGTGTGTGTCTTTCTTAATGTGACTTTTTTTAATGTTTATATAAATAGGAATTTCAGTTAAATGGTTATTATATATATATATATATATATATATATATATATATATGTATATTTATAACAATATCACTTGATGTCTATAATTGATTTGAGGTAATGTAAAATTTAAGAAATATTTTTTATATATAAAAAAATAAATACTCATTCGTCACCTTCAGACTTCAAGTTTTATATACCACGAACTTAATTCATGTGAACGATTCATTAAGAATGGAGAAAATATGTTTTTCGTAAAAGAACTTTTAATGCTGAAACTAATATCTATAATCCTTTTTTATCTAATGCATGTATATTTCGTATATGTTTCACATACTACTCTATCTTATACGTTCTCATACCACTAATCAAATACACAAACTTTTGATAACCATACCCAAATCATGAATAATTTGCAATGATCAAAGCGCCTAACAATATCCATTTGTTACTAGTTTGCAAGGAATAGCTCGAAGGTAAACAGTTTCTAAAAGGATAATATGAGGTAGAGGTGGGGCATTATTAAAGTTTTATATTATTGATTTAAAACTTGGAAGTTTTAGTTTCATTTTAATAATATTGAAATTTATATCAAATTTAGGAGAACATTGTTTCATATTATAAAAAAAAATAATTTTGATTCTTTTACATCATTTTTGAAATTGATAAGAAAAGATCTTGACGGAAATATCATTTCATATATCTCACTGTCAAAAATATTAAGTTATAAATAATGGGTTGCACCCTCGATCGCTTAGCTTGCACCCCAACTAGCTTCACTCGTATCGCATATATTAACTAAATATCGAATTATATATACATATATATATATATATAAATATACATATATATATATATATATATATATATATATATATATATAAATATACATATATATATATATATATATATATATATATATATATTTATATGTTAGTATGTCTATATAATCATTCTCGCAGATATATTGAAACGTAGTTGTCTTATATATAATATTATATATACATGTCAAAATGACTAATCACTGTACTAGTTACATTGCAACGTATTTGTTTTATAATACCACACATTTCATTGCAGTTGTTATAATAACAATATTATAATTTTTTGTGACAATTGTGTTACTTCGAGTGTTATAGTAAATAATAATTTAATATAAAATCTTTACAATGTTTTTAAAAAAATGACTATTTATTTGTCAATTATTTTAATTTTTAGGGAATATATATATATATATATATATATATATATATATATGTTAGTATGTTTATATATCACTCTCACAGTTATACTGAAACGTGTTGTTTTATAAAACATATTATAATTTTTCGTACAACTTCGGGTATTATCGTTAATAATAATTTAATACAAAATTTTTACACGTTTTTTTCCATTTTGGAAATTTAAGGTAACATTTATATATATATATATATATATACGAGAAAAAGTCATATTATTCTCGAAATGAAGGAGCAGAGGGGTAGAACAAAACCAGTCATTATTTCTTCTTTAAATATATTTTCTCTTGATTCTAATATACTTTTCAGATCTTTGAATAATTTTCTTGAAATACTCTTTAAAAAAATTATTGTCTTTCGAACCAAAATGAACCTCAAATTTCTGTTTTCACCTGTTTATCATCCTCAAATTTCTTTCCACGTAACTCTTTCTTCAAATTCGGGGAACAAATAAAAATCACTTCAAGCTAAATCTGGAATTTACTAAGGTGTTTTGAAATTATGAAACCGCATTTATGTATGGCAGCCATTGCAACAATGCTCTTGTGAACAAGTGTGTTGGTCCTGCAAGAGAAATTCAATTTTTTTCGATTTTCTCTTTCTATCTACTTCACTGTAGCCTTTACTTGTGGTATAATAGCGGTTTAATATTCTCCTTTTATTGTCACTCTTTATTATCGGCAAACAAAATACTTTCTGCAACCTAAAAAAGAGTGGCCAACATCTTTCCGACTGACGGCAACACTTTAAACTTTTTAGAAGTGGTCTACCCTTTTATGCCACTATTTGAACTCGTGTTTTGATTTATGATCATATTGATGAACTAGCGTTTCATCTCCAGTAACTTCAGTACAAAACATTCAGTACAAAATTTAATCGGCATTATCTTTACAGAGGTGACAAATCTCTCCCAACACTTCAATGCAGTTTCACATTTAAAGTGGTGTGATTATTCTTGGTATCCATACTGTTGACCTTTGACATGCCATGAATATCTTGTAAAATGTATCACTGCAATAGTTATGACACCAATACCATAATTTTTTTGAGACTTCAGGTGTCATCGTTAATAATAATTTAACATAAAGTAATTATCTTATAATTTAACATAAAGTAATATGTGTCTATACATATATATATATATATATATATATATATATATATATATATATATATATATATATACATATACAGGTAGATAAAAAATAAATTGCCTTTATATCAAACTATAATAAAATTATGTATTTATTTTATTTAATAAGTATTTAATTTTGTATTGTACTTGATGTGATTATCATTGCTTTAATTTATAAATACATCTACCTGTATATACATATATATATATATATATATATATATATACAAGGTCAGACAATTAAGTAATGCGACCGATTTTTTTTCTCGGCCTGTGGTAACACTGCGAACCTGTAACTCCGCCACCGTAATAACAGATCTCTACTCTCTCGATTGAGACCTTGACCACCCTCGTACGATCATTTCTTCGCCAGCTGTTTAGTGTTTTGTAACAACGCGCGAGTAGTGCATGTCACGAAAATGGAACAGAGAAGATCGCTCAAGATTGTCTCGAGCAGGTTGAAAGTGATCCTACTCTTCTCGATCGAGTTATTACTGGTGATGAAAGTTGGTTCTTTCAATATGACCCCGAAACTAAACGACAAAGCCAACAGTGGCTGTCCCCTGGAGCACCAAGGCCAAAGAAGGCGAGAATGAGCAAGTCCAAAGTGAAAACCATGTTGATTTGCTTCTTCGACAGCAAAGGGGTGGTTCACAAAGAGTTCGTACCACCTGGACAAACCGTAAATCAAGTATTCTACCGCAATGTGCTCGAAAAATTACGAAAAAGGGTGCTCAGAGTGCGTCCAGAGATCGCGAAGACTTGGGTTCTGCATCACGACAATGCTCCCTGTCACAGTGCGTTCAGTGTCTCTCAGTTTTTGGCGTCTAAAGGCATCGCAACGTTACCACAACCGCCCTATTCACCGGATTTTTCCTATTCCCCCATATGAAAAAATTCGTCAAAGGTCGACATTTTGACTCCGTTGAAGATATCCAAGAATCTGTGACGAGGGTACTCGGAGAGGTCCCACAAAAAGTGTTCCAGAATTGTTACGAAAACTGGAAAACTCGCTGGAATAAGTGTATAGATGCGGAAGGGGACTACTTTGAAGGGGATCGCAGCGATGTACCTTAATTTTTAAATATACTCGATTTTTGAATTTTGTCGCATTACTTAATTGTCTGACCTCGTATATAAATGTACATATTGTATGTATGCATGTATGTATGTATAATATGTATGTATATGTATATTATGAAAAGTGTATATAATATAAATATATGTATTTATATAATTAGATTAAGAAAATTTACAAAGAATCTTTCTTAGAAAGGAAGTGAAAAATAATGACAAGAAAACTTTTAGAAAGAGACAATTCAGTAAATTTTTCTTTGTTAATTTCCTTTCATTGCATGTCCACAGAAAATAATTTTTACATAAATTAATCGTAATTAGAGTTTGAAGTTTCATTACGACGACCATGACCGTGAACTAAAACTATACGTATCGATTATTAGTTCAATAACTGACGATAAAAAACTATACAGTTGGATTACGTGTATATTTACATAGAAAAAATTGCCTTGAAATAGTATAACAACTTAGGGATTGAAATATTAATATACTCTGTAGAATGATACAAAATTGAAATTATTTCGTTTTACAGAGATATTGGAATAAATTGATTGAAATAAAATTATATATAATTGTTTAACAATTATATTGTTTATAACAATAAATTAAATTGTTTAATAGTTCAATGTAAATAATGTTTTTTTATTAATTATTTGTTTAGTAAAATAAAATTGTATCTCATATCATATAAAAGTAAATTTAAATTGGAAAAAATGATTTTTTGATGCAAGTTATATTTAAAATCGTAGCAATGGTAAAATTTAAATTTTTTATGTATAAAATTGACTTTATTCTTGTTTCAATTTAGGAAAAATAACTATTTGAAATTTTTATACAGAACGGAAAACAATATTATTTACTTAGGCGTCAACTACTTTAATTGTCAACACGTTCTTTAATCCTAACTAATTGACTAATTAGTAATATGAACATTTTCAGTGCTTTGCACGAGTATACTCGCTAAACTATTATGTTCCTATGATGCTCGAGGCAAGTTAACACGTATATGCTTTTTAAATAGGAAAGAGTTCAAGACGAGTTTGATTGCCTTTAATTTAAAGTTTAATTCTTTTTTTAAGAAAAAATATTTTATAAATTTTGATAATATATTAGTCTCATTTTTTTTAAAAAAATTAAGGAAAATTAAAGTCTCATTTTTTAAAAAGTCACTGCTAAAAACCATTTAAATTTAAACATTGAAAGAGTACATCAAAGATGTAAATCCTAATATATAGAGTTAAGTTAAATTTTCTTTAAATTTATTAAAAATGAACTAATGTTCTTTTATACAGAAAATTAAAGTAAAAATAACAATTTTTATTCTACTGATGAGTAATGTGCCGATAGTTATGACAGTGGACTAAGTCAAAAAATTGAAATAAATGATTTTATTATTTATTTTATATTACAGTTATTTATATATTAATAATCTAGAAGAACTCAGAAAAAAACTAAAAAATGTACCGATTAATTACTTTGAAAAGTTGGTCGGTAAACATAATTCGGTTTTTATTTTGATAGTGGACTGAGTCACTTACTTTTCGTTATACTTTGTTTTTCTGGAAAAATACATGTACCTATCTGATTTTTGTACAAAACTGTATTTATTTTTAAGATAAATAACCCTTAATATAACTAAAGTTCTTTACTTAAAGCTTTTAAATGATCAAATTTATTGCTATTGGAAAACAAAATCTCTATAGAAATCAATTACCAAGGGAACTAAATATATTAAGGGAGAATCTGTTGAATTGGTTGAAAATACAATGGATAAGATTTCTATAAAACAGAAGTTTTATGAAACATATTTAGATAATAGTGCAGAATTTAAGATTTTAGATCTTTCCTCCAGAAAAGTAAAGTAAAAATAAGCGAAAACATTGAATTATTTTCATTTTTTATGAGTATCCGACCACTGATAAAGGAAAAGAATAAGGATATAATGAATCTGTTCCTGTAAATTCCGCGAATTTTCCATGAATATGTTCGTACCCTGAAAAGATCAAAAAAAAAACGAATTTGAAGAAGAGGAAGAAATCTGTAGTATTATTCTTAATTAAGTTAATTATGATTAAATGATTATAATTACAAAATGTAAGTGAATACTATTGTTTATAACTTCTTTTTTTGAAAAAAACTGAAATATTTTTTGTTATAAAACCCTTTTAGGATGTTCAAATAATTTTGAAAATAGCATAAGTCATATGAAGTATCAAAAAATGCATATTTTTACATGATACTTGAAAAAATTCATAATTACACAAAATATTTACATTGTAACAGTAAGTACTTTGGATTGTAGTTTATTAGATAATGAAAAATATTTTTATTACACAAAAACCCAAACGTCTAAATTTCGAATACAAAAAATATATGATTTAGTCTACTATCATAATTACAGGCATATATAGATAGATAGTTCACAAGTAATTTATTTAATAAAAATGAATGTCGAAGGGAACTTTTAAAATAAAAACAATATTTCAATCTAAAAATTTAATCACAAAAATAATTCATATATAGTTTTAAATGAACAGATTAATTTATAAATTTCGAAATTATGATAATATTATTAAGCGAAAAGAAATTTAATTTAAATATTGTATATTTACGTAGTGAATAATAATAGTCATTCAATGACTATTATTATCTAAAAAAATAATATTTTACTTTTTATAGTAAGTATAAAAGCTTTGAGCTGTTATATTTTATTATTTTCACACATCTATCACAATTACTTGTCGATTCATCCCCGTACGTTTGTAGTTTCGAAAATTCAGAAATATTCAAAATGTGTTAAAACATTGTAGAGGACATCAAAGAATATTCTAGATGTTATTCGATATGCATGATTGAACTGCATTGAATGATTAGTAGACATGCAAAGTATGTTGAACCAATGTTGTGTGTTTAATTCATATAAACGCACAAAGCACAACAGTAACGAATGCATTTATAAAATTGATCGTTTTTTGTACTCGAACTGCGTTTATGTATGTGTATGTGCGTGCTTGTAAACACATGTGTGCGTGAATGTTTTCGTTTGTGCGTGTGAACGCACATATCTCCCTATATAAATTTATTCTACAATTACTTCATTTTTGATTACTCTCTATATCATAGATAGGTAGACTTTTATATATCCTAAAATTACGCCTCGATATACATACATGCATATATATATATATATATATATATATATATATATATATATATATGTATATATGTATATATATATATATATATATATATATATATATATATATATATATATATTATTGCCAAGAGTCTATACAATTTCGTCTTTTTATTACTTGCTTTTATTTCATTTTTATTCTTCTACTGGTGTACTATACACATTTCGAATGAGTGCGTAATTCGTTTCAAACTATTCATATATATATATATATATATATATATATATATATATATACACATATATATATATATACATACACATATATATATATATATATATATATATATATATATATATATATATATTGGTATCGTTATTTGTTTCTTTTTTTTGTAAAATTTTACCAATTTGCATGACAAATAGACACATATATGATTTTCGTATCACGAAATATAACACATGATCTTTATATTAGCCAATAATTATTGGTGAGATTATTTTTAATTGTATCTTTTATTGAATATTAAATGACATGAATTTCAAATGGTATAAAAGTCTACATACACGCATGCACACTATATATATATATACATTTATAAATATGTATATATATACATATATATATATATATATATTCGAGAGTCGCTTAATAACTATGGTAAAAAAGGAAGTTAAACAAAGTTTTTTTGAAAAAAAATGATTTTATTTATCAACATTTTCATTGAGGTCTTTACACTTTTTACAGCAAGTTTCTATTTTTTTTTGTCCTGACGGAAAAGTAGATTTTCTAAATGTTGGCAAAATTCGTATTGACGGTGCCGATGACATCCTCATTACATGAGACTTTCCTCTCATTGAGCGAAATTTTTTAGTTTGGGAAAGGCAAAAAGTCGTACGTGGCCAAGTCTGTAGAGTAGAGTGGGATGAGAAATTAATTCGTAGCGTAATTCGTGCAATTTCGCCATTGCGACGAACAATTTGTGGGACGTCGGGTTGTTCTGACAAAAGAGTAACTTTTTGTTTCAGCTCTTCTTCCAAACGGTCCAAATAAAGTTGCATAATAAGGTCCTGTTATCGTTTTTTCATTCGTTTAGTAGTCGATCGGGATGATTTCTTGGTAACCCCAAAAAACAGTGGCCTTCACCTTCTTAGCCAACATAACGTTCTTCGCTTTCTTCGGCGTACATTTATGTGACATTATCCACTGCTTTTACTGGTGCTTCGATTCAGGTGTGTACTCATGGATCCATGTTTTATCCAAGGTGACTAATCAAAGCATAAACGTCAGCAGATTGTGATTAAACATTACTAAACACAGCGTTGAAATGTCCTTTCGTGTGCATTTTTGATCAACAGTCAAAAATCGCGGCACGCATAGCGCACATATCTTTTTTATGTGCAATTTTTCGTTCAGGATATTATGCAATCTTTCAAGTAAATTAAATACAGTCTCAGCAATCTCGTACATTTTCACTTGGTGGTCTTTCATAACGATACCATGGATTTTTTCAACGATGTCCGTCGCGGTGATCTCAGCTGGGTGTTCAGAGTGTAATTGTTTATAGTTCTGCGTAATAGTTCATAATTTTTAAATGTTAGTTTTGATCTGGGTATCTTTCATTTTACATACAACGTGTAAAGAAGTTTGAAAATATATACAACTGATGCTAAATGATAGGCAGTATTTTAATATGTATATTATTTTTGTAAAATATTTCATTATATATTAATGTTTTTCAGTTTTAAGGGCTCGACTTACAACCTTATCCGACTTTAAAGCGTTACATTTTGAGACTCTATAGCACTATTTGCGTGAGTCGTTTGATAGGTTTGATAAATTTCTATGATGTGGAGCCACGATTCATTTGGTAACGTCACGGCTATCAAGTGTCACTTTTCAAACTACCATAGGTGAAATTTCAGCCAGAAGCTAAGCGTTGTTCGCGTTCTATAGATGTTTGAAACGAGAATTGTAGCAGTTTCTGCAAAAATAGAAAAAAATGAGTAGACTTTTTGCGTAAATTCGTTGTTGTGGCTGCATCATGGATCCCCTGAGTCGAAGCATCAGTTAAAGCAGTGAAAAACGACTGCTGAAAATGCGCCCAAGAAGGCGAAGACAGTTTTGTCGGCTGGGAAGGTGTTGGCCACTGTTTTTTGGGATTCCTATCCATCTTGATCGACCGCTTAACGAAGGAAAAAGCGATAACTGGAGTCTATTGTGCAACATTATTGGACCGTTTGAAAGAAGAGCTGAAACAAAAACGAACAAGATTGGCGCACATAAAAGTATTTTTTCATCAGGACAATCTATCTTCCTAAAAATCGACCGTTGTAATTGCAAAATTGTACAAATTATAGGCTTCAAATTGATTCCTCATCCATCATGTTCTCCAGACTTGACCCTGTGCCATGTTTTTCTCTTCCCAAACTTGAAAACTTGGCTCTGTGGTTAGAAATTGTCGTCGAATGAGGATGTCATAGTTGCCGTCAAAGTGTATTTTGCAGACTCGCTGGATCAAGTGTATAGCCCTCGATGGAGACTATGTTGAGAAATAAAATCGTTTTTTTCCAGAAAACGGTTTTTAAATTGCTTTTTTTATCATACTTATCAAATGACTCACGTATATGGATATCAACTTACATATCTGAAGGAGCAATGTGACTCTGATTCAGTATCTATCTTTCTTCAGTGATCAATTTTATTGATTATTACAATCCTTCAGCCTTCGTTTTTCAGTTAATGCGAAAATTTCTTCATTACTAGCTCATAAAAGGTCTATTCATAGTTTATTTAAACTGCGAAAATAATGTCTGAAATACTTTCTGTCTAGCATCTTATCTCCTACAACATTTATTTTTAGATTTCTTCTCGAACCTTTTCCCGCTCTTATGAACTTGTTGCTTTATTTTTTTTAAACAAAAAACGGTTTGACTTTAATGGTCACATTCTACAATTTGAATTATGATCGGAGTAGAAAAATTTTCTTTCTCGGAATAACATCTACATTTTTCTTATTAAATTGTGTTATAATTTTCTCAATCTGTATTATTTTTCTTTCAATTGAACTTAAAATCCATAAAATATTCTTTAAAAATAAAATTGTAATATACCAAAAATGTGACTCATGTTACTTACTCCTCCATCGGAAGCTGTTGGTATTTGTGCACACATTAGGTCTTAAGAAGAATAAGTTTAGTAAATCTAACATCGAATAGATTGAAAAAATAATGACCTAATCGATAATTAAAAATATGTACATATAATATAAATATAATTTAGAATATCATACTCAAAGACTAGGTAATCTAGGTATTCTAATTATTTTCAAGAATTGTATAGCCAAAAATGTATAATAATTATCAAGATCAATTCACATATTAAATTTTCTTCTTAAGACATCGAATAAATGTCAGTATTGTAGAGTACTAGTAACTGGAAGAAAAATACAATTATAAATACAAAAAACTAATAAAATTTCGTATTGAGAAATATAAAAATAATTGAAAACAATTAAACTACGTCTTTAAGAAATGAGAAAAAAGTATAAAATATATAACGAATTGATCAGGTTAATAATAGAAGTAATTTGAAATTCTTAAAAAATGAATAAGCAATACAATTTTTATAGTTTCAGAATAAAAAATAATGATTATACAGGCACATGGAATATTTTATAACTGAGATAGGATAGAAAATTATAGCAATATACTTAATTAGGTATTCTATGTACGGTTTATTTTTTCTACGCTTGTAGTTTACTCATCATAAAATTTTATAGAACTCTGAAACGGTTTTATATTTTTCCCTTGTAATGTTGTTAAATTAACAGTTTTTTTTCTATTTTTTTTCCGGCTGTTATTTCGTTACGAAACTGGAGCTAATACTCTTCTTTTATTAGTCAAGTTTATTGCGATTTTAAAATTGAATTCTTAAGAAATTTGTCATATATATTTTATGATTATGTTATCCACTTTTTTTACGTTCAGCACCGATTGTTCTGCCTATATATATTAAATATTATGAGACCCTAACATCATCTCTTTAACAGGCACAAATATAGAAATAAATAAAGAATTTAATTTGTGTTTTATAACAGTGACATTTAGATTGTATTTCAAATTATGTTTGAAAATAAAAAAGAACTATTATTATAAAGTGTAATTATTGTTATAGAGTATCAAGAAATGAACTTAAAATTATTTGTTTTTTCATTGTTTTATAAGTTTTATTTATACATTTCATACACTTCTGTGACTATTAATACAAGTTATTAATTATGTGATGTTTTAGGGAAAAATGTTTTATATATAATTTTAAAACATTCCTATAAAAATTAAGTTTGTCAGCTTTTTTAAATTATATTATATATTTTTCGCTTAAGAATGTATCTTATGTTATATTGTTCATTTCAATTATTTTCTTTTAAAAATTGATATAAATTATTTATAAATCCACACTAAATTGAAATTTTCAAGAAATGAATTCGATTTTTCAAGTATCTAAATGCATGTCTTGGTAAAAATAATTATTCAATTTGTTCCTTTCGTAGCACAATTGTTCTGCTTAAAATTATAATATAAAAGTATGATATATTAAGATTAATATATCATACTTTTTTTATAATTTTAATGTTCTTAATTCAGTAATATAATTCCTAGTATCCTAGATTTCGAATTTTTGTCGCCATGGATTTTAGTACTGCCTTTATATGAGCGAAATTTGAAGTCTTAGATATTTAGATAACATTAAAAGGCAATATACTATTTTTTTTAAAATCACTTCTCTGACGACTACGCTCAAAACTAAGGCACATCATTAGATTTGAAACTGGGAGATCGAAACTAACAGTTTTCACCCTTAAACAGACAATCTCATGGTGGATAAAATTAGTCTATATGAATGATAATAGTTATGCTAAAATGTGTTTTAACAGACTTAAAAAAGTAGATAGCCCTCCTGATAATGTAATTAAATAAAACTGGGCATTGCAAATTAAAAATATATTAAAAAGTTCAAATTATAAACATATCTGGGAGACTCAAGATTCTGGAGTTGTTAAGAAAGAAATAAAAAATATCATAATGAAATATGAAAAAAAACATAAAGGTCCTGGATAAATAACATATGTTAGCATCGAAATTTAACACCAGATACCAAGACATAAAATGGAATAATGGAATAATGGAATAGAACCATATTTAAACCTAAGAATTCAGTTTGATAATATCAAAGTATACAGTCAAAATTAAGAATTATGGGCACTAAACATTTTAAAATAATATCAAGAGGCATTAAGTGTATCTGGAATCCCATTTAGTATGTACAAACTATTACTCAGGCGAAGTGAAAGTTTTCCATCATGTAATATATATCTGCCCCTTGCATAAGTCTTTTCGAACTGATAATTAGTAAGTTTTAAAATACCTGAATGAAAAATGTAATTATAATTACCATATGTACATCCTTTCTAATATTTTCAAACATAAAATTAAGGATATTTTCTATTTTATCATTTCGATATTAAGAACTAGAAGTATAAGTATCAAAGAATAATATTTTATTGTACTTACTCGCATTTATCTTATAACTCTCCCGTTATTATTTACCAGCTAACTAATTAAAAACGTTTAATTGTTCAAATAAGATATATTATGTATTGTAATGAATGTATCAGTGTTTAAAATTTATTATTAAATAAAATATTCGTTAATTAAATAATTATTTAGTTTATGTGACCATTATGTAAGGGCTTAGTTGTAAAAATTTGAGGTAGGATAAGCAGATTTTGTATACTAAATCTATAATATCCTCATTTATAAAATCATGTATTATAATAAGTATCAACCTCCTATAATGAATAATTTATTCGAAATACAGTACTTTACTTACTTACTTAAATGACTAATAAAAAAATATACAAACCTAAGTGTTAAGGCGCGTACACACTATTGACACGCCACGTCACGAAACGTGAATTCACGTGATGTATGGTACCAGATTATTGTCACGCGCTTGACGTTTCATGTTTATGCGCTGCTGTCATATAATGATTTTTGCAAATGCTTTTTGCAAATCGTTTTTATAAATAATGTTGTTATAAAAATATATTAATAAATAACAAGGTTGTTTATTTATTTTTGAGTTATTTTTCATCTGGAAAGTGAAAATAGTTTTACTATGTTATACTAGGTTATATTATACTACATTGTTATACTGTAGTCCTTTGATCACTTAAAAAATGTTTTGTGTATAAATGTTTTCTTTACCCATTTGGCCAGCAACGGCTAACTTTCTAAGTTAAACTTGTTTTTTTTTACATTTGTATATTTTATATATAATACTATTTATTCAGATCTTAACACCTATAATCTTACTGTCTATAAAATATAAGTATTTTTGACTTATAAGTTTAATAAAAACTAAATAAAATAAAAAATATTTCATTTATTAGCTAAATAAAATAAAAAAAAATTTTTATGTTATTTTCAATTAAAATCGACATGTTTTCAATTTATTTCAAACACTTTTAAAACGGAAATGTCAATGAACTGATTCAAAAGTGTTGTCACGTCACGAAATATGTGCAGAAACAGAAAATGTGAGGATGTGTGAATACTAGACGTGTATGTGAATGGGCATCATTGATACCAATGAAAAAATAGCGCTCACATTTAGGCTTTTCACGTGATATTATGTGACGTGTTATAGTGTGCGGCGCCTTTAAATCACGTGCACACTACTGACACGTTACGTAATATTATGTGATAAGACCATATGTGAGCGCTATTTTTTCATTGGTTTCAATGGTACCCATTCACACTGTTGTCACTGCATAAACATCACGCATGACGCGTACGGTTCTCATCTTGACTAGTGTTGACACGTTCTCATATATTTCTGTTTCTGCAGACATTTCGTTACGTGATAACACTTTTAAATCAGTTGTTAATAAATTGAAAATGTGTCGATTTTAATTGAAAATAACATAATTTTTTTTTATTTTATTATAGTATAGTATAATATATAGTATATTATATTATAACCTAGTATAATATATAGTATAAATAATATAATATATAATATAATATATAGTAGTGTATAATATAACCTAATAAAACAATTTGGTTCTTCCAGATGTAAAAATAACTCTAAAATAAATTAACAATATTGTTATTTATTAAAATATTTTTTATAACAGTTATTATTATCAAATAATATAAAAAATCTTGATAGCGCCCAAGATATTATTTCCAAAATCTAGGTAAGGGCAAGCCTAGCAATATAAAGTTGTGAGACTGGTACGACATGATGCCTAACGGTGTAATTCATACAGAGAACAGTGCGCATACACAGAACAATCTAGAGACTGACGAAATACTCTACACCGTGATGCGAGAATGCCAAACGCATTTTCAACGACCCTTCGAGCTTTCGTCAATCGATAATCGAATATCTTTTTGTTTTCATCTCATGCAAGGTGATGTCTACTATATGATCGAAGTAAGTACGATTTCAGTGGGAAAACTTCATCTGCAACTATAACGTAGGGAAGTGGCAGAGAATTTTCACCCGAAGGGCTGTCTAGTGGTGTTAAAAGTGCTTGATCTTGCAATTTTTTTCCAAGTAGAGCTAGTGAACGGAAGCGTTCATAATTAAAATATTTCGAGCCTCCTCTAATCGGATACTGCATGGCGACATGCTTCCCATAAATTGCTACAACGCGGTTTAGGAATTTCCACAGATATTTAAATTTTTCAGCGAACGTTTTCCAAATGTTTTCATTTGGCACCGGCATGAAAATTGGATTCAATATTTTCCAAATAGCATCGCAAACAGATCTATCTGTCCTACTTTGCTGAATACCATGCGATAATTGAATTCAAAGCTCTTGAAAGAGTTTCCAGTGGCAAGAAATCTAAAAATAAAATATTCAATTTAAAAAGTTTTGTGAACGATATTAAAAAGTGGAAATACTTCACAGCGAACGTCACATTTTACAGTCGCCAGGAAGTTCGAAAGGGAAATGTTTACTTCGCACTCTATCACTGAGAGCGAAGTAAAATATATAGTTGTAGCATTTCAAGAAAGTAATAAATAAATAAATTAAGATAGTTGTTTTGTGTCAAATTTACCTTAAACGTAAGGCAAGTTTTTCTTCCTTACTAATGACTTCTCGCATTTGTGTGTTCTTGAATCTTATATTCTCTTTGATAAGGCCGTGCAGGTACTCGAACTTTTCTTTTGACATCCTGAAGTACATCTTATATCGATTTGGGTGCTCTTGAAGCTTCTCTACAATACGATAGAACTCATCCTTTTCTTTTTAAATTAAGCTCATGAACCCAAATTTTTTTCTTATGAATTTGATTACGAGTTATCACAGTATAAACACTTGGTATTTCTTCATCAAACGTGGACGAAGTACTTGTTTCGCTCTCCATTATAATTTCAATAATAAAATCAATGACGTCCAGCTATATGATAATGGCGCGCAAACATAAGTCTTGTCAATAGTGTTTACGCGGCTGCGCATAAATACAAATTGTGACAGCACGAGTGATAATAGTCTGATACTCTACATTACGTCAAGTTACGTTTGATTGCATGTCTTGCCGTGACGTGTCAATAGTGTGCACGCGGCTTTACTTTCATTGACTTCATGGGTACACACACATTTAACTTATAGAGACAAAGTTGTTTAATACATTTGTAAACGATTTTAAAATTGAAGCATTACCCCACCTATTATTAAAATTCTAATCATTGCGTACTGTCACAAATTTATCAATAAATAAAACAGGAAAGGTATATGCACTAAGTTGGTGTATACATTCGTATAATTTACGGTTTTCATACATTTTAAAATTCCATAATGTAGAATATGAGGTTTGCTTTTTATATTTGTCTAATTTTGTAATATATTTCGATTCTTGTATTTGACTGGTGGTTGCTGTATATATTTATCATTGTACGTATGTACATAGCAGTGAACGTTGTATAAATAATGTATTGTACAGAATTGATAATTATAGTATTAGGTTTGTAGGAAAATAATTGTTATATTTTGTTTTCTGAATTCTAACCATAATTTTTTTCAATGAAAGTGTCATTTCATCGAGTTCATGTTAATATCATTTTAAAGTACATTTTTCGGTGACATCGACTTTGATTTTATTATTAATTTTACTTCAAATTGGCCCATTAAATTAAAGATGGAAAAGAACTTAATAAGATTAATCTTTTGAACGAATTCAAAACGAATGGTAAAACAATAGAAATTGGTTGCGATGGTTTTGGTGTTGGTATTATTAGGGAATGGATAGTGCAATGGTGGTTACAAAAATTTCGTGCTAGTAACGAGAGACTTAAAGACCATGAAGGGCGCAGGCGTCCTTCAGTTCATAACGACCAACTGAAGGTGTTGATTGAATCAGAACCATGCAAAATAATTCGAAATATTGCACAAAAGTTAGGCATTAGTCATCCAACAGTTCTAGATCACTTAAAACAACTACGAAAATCAAAAAAACTAGACAAATATCTGCCGCATGAACAGAACGTAAATCAAAAAAATCTCCGCTACAAAGTTTATTCTATGCTTATTTTTTGCAAGAGAATCGATCCATTTCTAGATGGTATTGTAACGAGACGAAAAGTGGATCCTTTATGACAACAGAAAGCGGTCTGTACAATGGTTAGACAAAATGAAGACCCAAAGCATTTCACGAAACAGAAATTACACCGAAAGAAAATCGTGGTGACTGTTTGGTGGTCTGCGCTTTCTATAATCGACTACAATTTTTTGAATCCTGACGAAACCATTACAGATGAGAATTAATATTAAGAAATCGTCAAAATGTACCAAGAACTATGACTCTGCCCCCCCCCCCTCACACTGGTCAATCGAAAAGGTCCAATCCTGCTGTACGAAAATGCACAACCACACGTCAGATGATAGACCCTCCCAAAGTTGAATGAATTAGGCTATGAATTTTCTCATCCACTATACTCTCCAGGCATCACATCAACAGCTTATCATTTGTTTCAGCATTTCGACAACTTCTTACCATATTTTCAACGATCAAGATGCTGCCGAAAGTGCATTTTGAGATTTTATCAACCACAGAACTCCGGAGTTTTACACCACCCGAATAAATAAACTTGTAATTAATTAGCAAAAATATGTCGGTTCTTATGGTACTAATTTAGAGATGAACAAAGTTAATTATCAACTATATAACGAGCAACTGAATGCGTTAGTTGATCAGAACCACGCAAAACAATTCGAGAACTTGCACAAAAGTTAGGCGCTAGTCATCTAACAATTGTTGACTACTTAAAAAACAGCTAAAAAAATCAATTGTTTATGAATTTGAAGGTCATAAGGTACAATTATTTCTCGCCCAAAATAATATATGAATGCAATACATAAAGTTCACTGTTACAAAATACATATCAGCATTTTTAGATTGTCTCAACAAAATGATACATAAGTTTAGAAATCGTCTCTATTTACAAATATTATATATATATATATATATATATATATATATATATATATATATATATATATGAGAGTAATAAGAAAAGTTTGTGACTTGGCATATAGATGTAGATGCTATGTTCAAAAATTTTTCTACGTTGTACTGTCACAAATCTTTTATGAAGAGCTGCGAAATATCTAGCCGGCCTGTTAAACAATTTGTTATAAACAGCTGTTTGAATAAAAATATCTGAATATAATTTTTAAAATAGAAAAATTGTACATTGTTTTTTGTTAAAAAAAGATTAATAACTAACGGAAAATTTTAATGATATGGAAAATGTGTTGGACAATAACGCACGTTTATTTAAAACTGTAAAAAATGATCTGTAGGATTTAAACGTAGTTATATAAGGTTGGAAAATGACCTCCGTGCTAGACACTCAAAAAGTGCAAAGACACATTTTCTAGAAGAAAGAAGAAAATGGTAGTTAAATAGATAATTGCAGAAATTTTAGATAAGTTACACGATATTGTTTTAGAACATCGCATACTGAAGTTTCTGAAATCGTTCAACCTGCGCGAATATAAGACAGACTGACATTTTGTATCTTAAAACAATAATTTGGCATAAAATGTTATCGGTAAGATGGGAAACACGTTCGCTGACAATTGAGAAAATAAGAATCCCAACTTATCAAGAATGTTTGAGAAAGATACGAGTGATTTTGTAGGTTGAATTGATATTAATTACTGATACTTCCACTTGACTACATTATTGAATGGTTTCCAAGATATTTAGCTAGAAGGTGAAAAAACGTAGTTTTCACTATTTCTTAACACTTGCGAATTTCGAAATATTTAACAATTCTTATATCAACGGCTCTTTAACCGATTTTGCTGTTCTTCTAATTTTTCATAAAAAAATCTAGTTTATTAATCTGATATCAAAAATAGGTGTTTCCATTTGATATAAAAAAGTTGACGTCGACGTCTACACTAAGATGACGTTGAAAAAAATTTCAGATAAGTGATTCAAATTCTACGCGAAAAAATAAGGAGGAGAACAATTAACAACTTTTTTTATAATCAAAACCAGAGACGAAAACCGGATGTTAAGTATAAAGTGGGACAGCTGTATATATATATATATATATATATATATATATATACATGACTGGAAACTTTCCTCACATTTATTAAAAATTAAAATATACTATGTTGACACTATAAATAATTGTTTTATTAAAAATGTATAACGTCAGATCGTTCATATCGCGTTCAATACGGCTTCTCCAAACAAATGGTCATTGACTTTTTTTAATTAAAGCAATGCGGCAATGTACTCTATATTGGTCAACTATCAATTTTTGTAATATACTGAATATCGACGTATATTTTATGTATATAAAACACGTCACAAATTTTATACAGATTGGTCAATTATGTTATGCCCTTACCTAAAGGTTATATTCATTCTGTTGAGTGTACTCTATAATATGTATAGATAAGGGTTTAATTTTCAATAGTGATATATATATATATATATATATATATATATATATATATATATATATGTACATTTTAAGTTATTTAAATGGTAAGCGGTACATATATGTTAAATAGTTATGAATAAATGCTTAATCTTCATTTATTATGCAGCTTGTTAAAAAATGATATTATATTTTTTACATATATTTGATATATAAGATAGGTGTTATTTTAAATCAATATGAACACGTTTAATAACATTTATATAATTTAATAACATTTATATTATACAACATTTGAGGCACTTGTAAGAAGAGCTGAAACAAAAACGCCCAAGATTGGTGTACAAAAAACTGTCCTTTCACTAAGACAATACGCCTTCTAACAAACCGACCGACGTAATGGCAAAATTGCATGAATGGACTTCGAATTGATTCCTCATCCATCTTATTCACCTGACTTGTCTCCGTGTGACTTTTTCCTCTTCCAAACTTGAAAATTTGCCTCATTGGAAAGAAATTCTTGTCGAATAAGGATGCCATCGCCGCCGTCAATGCGCATTTTTCAGACTCGCAAAACCAAGTGTATAGACCTTAATGGAGACTGTGTCGAGAAATAAAATTGATTTTTTCAAAAAAAGTGTTTAACTTACTTTTTTACGATACTTTTCAAATGACCTGAGTTTTTTTTTTAGAGATAAAAGTAGATGCTAAAAATTTGCTGAAATTTCTAAAGAACACATGATGAGGTAGTATTTTACATTTTAAAGACTTAATCTTGTCATGAGTCTGTTGCATAATATGAGGTCTTCTGTTGTTTTATGGGGGTACTTTAATCTATATTAAATGAAGACAGGTAGTTTTTAAAGCTGTGAATCTTACATATTGGTTGTTATAACGACAGAATTAATCTAAAAATATGAATATCTATCGCAGAAAAAGTTCAACATTTCATAAAAATAGTAGTAATATTTTTTTAGAAATACAATGCATTTTTAAAAAAACGTCCAAGCTTTAGTACTTTCTATATGCATTTAAACAATTTCTATTAATTTTTCGGTTATTTCGATGACGTTTTTTTTATTTATATACTAGTATTTTATATACTAGTATATATACTAGTATATAAAATACTAATATATAATATATATATATATATATATATATATATACATACACACTAGTATTTTTTTATTAAAAAATAATTTAAAAATATTTTACAGGAAAATGAATATTATAAAGATATAAAAATTTTAAAGGTGTAAGAAAATGTATTTTCCTGCATTTTATGGTTTTATTATTATTATTACAATAAAATATTGAGTTAGTAGGAAAATAATTGCGATTTGAAGAAAAGTTAGAATGAATTAGAAAATCATAAACCGCAATTATTTTTTTGCCAACCTAATATATTTTATTGTAAAAAATAAGTGTAATAACGTTTAAGCAGACAAATTGAATGGCAATACAGTTCTGACTCTGACTACATTCACTTTCACAAATGAATTCTGGCTCTCTAAGGATGGTGGCGTTGCCATCAAAATGGGTATAAGTGTTGATCGAAAATAATCAATAATAATTTATTGACTGTTTTTGATCGAAAAATTTGGTGTGGTTTGTAGAATGAAAAAAGAATTCATTTGTGAAAAAAAATATAATTTAATTTTCTGTAATACTTGTTTTATAATTAATACAGTTATATACAGTTGAAAGTATTTTTCGTTATTAATTTTTACCTTTAATAATAAAAAATCCTATTAAAAAATAGAACAAAATAATAAATGGTCTTTTAAATTCAAAAATAATAATAAACATATATATATTTATGAAATCATTGTGAATAAATTAGAAGTGAAACATAGTGTTGTTTTTTTTAATTTTAATATATTCGGATTAAAAATAATATAAAAAATGTACATTTACGTCTGTTTTAAAATGAACAGAACAATAAACAAAAATTGCAAACGTGTGAACAATATTTACCATACAAATACTTTAATAATTCATTAATTGCGCGGATAAACAAAATATGTACATAAATAAAGATAAACGTAATTATAGTTTGTAATATTTTATGTACTCGACAATAAATTTACAGTCATAATTTTTGAATATAACGCATGACCAAATTTGCGGTATAATGAAAAATTGTAATTTAGCCCTGTATTTGTTTCTAATGATAATTTGAAAACAGTATGTCGACGTTTTGTTCATTTACTTTTAGACTTTTTCCAGTTAGTTGACTGTGTTCGTAAATTTGTGAAACCATCTGTGTTGAACTCTGCATCGCTTTTGGTAACAGCTGAATCGCATAATCAACCGATGCATCCAACGTTTATATTTTTCTATGTGACCAGTAAACTGTACCTACCGTTTCTTTCTGATTTCAGTTATATATATTTTTTATTACGGTTACATAAAGTTTAACGTCATTATTGAATAAGAGATTTTTTCTTTTTATATTATTCTATTTGAACATTTTCTGGAAATATATATATACATATATATATATATATATATATATATATATATATATATATATATATTAATAGGGCATTGGTTACTTGAGTTTAGTTAGTATTAAAGTAACGAATGAATTATAAACAGATAATTATATTTCAAAATTGAAAGTAATTGGTTTCAAAAAAATTTTACTCTTATTTTTTTAGTTTATCTAATAGCTAAAATTTATTAATTTGTAAACTGTTGTAATTAAAATTTCAATAAATCAAGAAAACAATTGTTATATACTGTAAAACGATACAATGCAGAAACTGGCAATAATAAAAACAATATTAGGATAAAGAAGAACAATGATAATATATTATAAGAGACTTCGTTTGAATTGACGTGTATATATATATATATATATATATATATATATATATATATGTATATATGTATATATGTATGTATACGAGGTGCGACAATTAAATAACGAGAATTTGTTTCTAATGCACCTCCGAGCAACACTGACGCTTGTACTACTATCTGGTGGGAATATTCCGCAGTTTTTGCATATGCTTCCGAAGTTTCAAAGTGTGGGGTTGTTTTTAATCGTCAGTGAAGTTTTGAAAACTGTTCTAAAATTTTTCACGTCGTGAAAATGTGGGATAAAAAAATTGATCAAAGAACGGTCATTAAATTTGATGGATGGAAAACGTTGTTACTGTCGAAGAATTATGGATGTTCCAATATGTTCCAGAGATCTGCCGACAGAGCAATCAAGGGGTAGAAGAGGATATAGAACGTCCGAAAAAAACCAGAATGTGAAAATCACGAAAATCACAATGTTAATTTGTTTTTTTTTTGATATCCAAGCGATGGGTATACAAAGAGTTCATTCTATCGAATTAGAGAGTCAACACCGTGATTTATTTGACTGTACTGAAGTGTTTGAGACAGAGAATTATGAGAGTTTTTCCAAATTTGGTGGCTAAAGGATAGATTTTGCATCACGATCATGCGTCTGGTCATTCGTCGTTAGCTGTACAAACTGTCACAAATGAATTTTGGTACTACCTCATTCTCATTAGTGTCCATATTTAGTGCCTTCAGACAATTTTTTGTTTCCTTGGATGAAGACTCCGATGAAAAGTCAATGTTTCGATGACATTCAGGACATCCAAAAAGGCACATGTCGCCTTTTTTTAAAGAGGAGTTCACTTCAGTTGATTTTCGTGGCTGTCTTCAGAAATGAAAGAAGCGCTGACGCAAGTGCATCATGCTTGAGGGAGACTATTGAGAAAGTGTGACAGCATAGTGTCATGTATTTTTGTTTAATAGAGGATTTATAAAGAAATTTTCGTTATTCAATTGCTACATCTCATATATCTAGATACATATTTATTCTAGCGGAGGGATGGCATATTTTTGCCTGAACTAAGTTTTACCCTCTTGGTAACATAAAAATAATTCATATAAAATAACACCGGGATTAAAAAAAATAAAATATTTTTCAAAAAATACAAAGAAAATATTTTTTGCTAAATTATTGAATTAAGTTTAGAAATATGTATAAAAAATTGAAGTGGAATATCCAAGGAAATGAACCTTTAGTTATCACAAGACAGTTGTATCGTTTTTGGAATATGAAGACATGGAAACAGAATAAAAGTTATTATTTTCGTTAAACAGAAAATAGTTCTTCATAAAAATTGATAATAATACCTTACTCTTAAACCCTACCATATAATTTTACCCATTGCACAGAAGAATCAATTCTACTTCGTGGCTTTCTACGCACACAATTTTTTTATAATTTAAATTATTACTGTCAACAGATATTGAATACAGAAATTGTAGGAGGTATCTAAATCACTGCCTATAACTGAAATTTTATTCATATATATAAGTTCCTACTGAGACGAAAAGTACATACATAAAAATTACAATTATACGTTCTGTCATATATATATATATATATGTATATATATATATATATATATATATATATATATATATATATATATATAAATATATATATATATATACATATATATATATATATATATATATATATATATATATATATATATATATATGTATGTATATATATATAAAACACACACACATATATATATATATATATATATATATATATATATATATATATATATGTCAAGGTATAAACAATACAACAATAAGATGTGAAATTTGTGATTTATTTATAAATTTCAACAATTTTTATTATATATACTTTCCTATTTAGACAAACACAACTTACGAAATTTGTCAGTAGATTCTATTATTGACAGGTTATATTAATGTATTGGGACTATTGGATATTTTTTACAAAATAAACTTTTAATATATACATGTATATATATATAAATATATATATATATATATATATATATATATATATATATATATGTATAATATATTAAACATAAACTTATACGGGATTAAAAAAATAAAATATTTTTCAAAAAAAGAAAGAAAATATTTTTTGCTAAATTATTGAATTAAGTTTAGAAATATGTATAAGAAATTGAAGTGGAATATCCAAGGAAATGAACCTTTTTAACAAATTCTTGAATAATGAATCCTCGATTTATAATATATTAATTTTGATATCCATTCTGGAATTTTAGAAATGTAAAAAGAAGAATAAATTTATTTCTTCATGCCAGTGGTAACATGAGTTATATTTTCATTTAAATATAATACACACATTTTCAGATATTTTATTTTTTTTGGATAATGATATTGTTTTTTTCAATTTCGGTGTATATTTGAAGTAGAGTCGTTTGCTTCTTTAATTGATAGTTAAAATTATCAATTGATACATTTTTAAGTATACTACCGAAATATGTACACTCTCCTCTTAGTGTTTCTCTTCCAACATCCTTAGTGGTCAAAAAATGCTCCACATTAATGAACATCTCCAGCCCACAATTTAGGAATTATTATAGATACGAGTCATGATAGTATGCTTGGAACTAATACTAAAACGAGGCCAAAAAATAGATGCCTTGAAAGAATAATTGTACATCTCTTAATGTGCTATTTGCAATTTTTACAATGAAATTATCAATCTATATTTATTATGATTATGACTTTACATCTATAACGCTATGCAATGAGAGTAAATATGGAGTTGTACACCTACACTATCTTAAAATGTAAAAACAAATATAACTAAAAATATTTATGGTGATTATTATGTAGAAAGATCTATTATAAGTTGCTGGCCAAGAAAAATAAGAACTTTGATTTTAATAAAACTGCTTTGAAGAAACAATCTCTTCCAGGCTGACCAATCACGATAAGTAATGAAAATTTTTTACCAAGTGTTGATTATTTTATCAAAAAATACTACCGAATAACTCAGAGTACTATTGCTGCAATATATATTGACTTTTGATAAAAAAGACTTACTTTTCATGACAAAGAATAAAATCACATCAAAGATATGTAGCTTATTAGCATGCTTATTAAGTCTCTAAAACCATGTATTCAGTAATCATTATTATAATTGTTTGCAGTCGTCAATAAAAAAATGATCAGTAATTAGTTCTTGATAATATTTCATAAAGAAAATTTGTGGTTTATGGAATGAGTAAATATTTCGTATATATATATATATATATATATATATATATATATATATATTTATATATATATATACATCGTATATATCGGCGTTTGAGGCGACCTACGCATAAAACGAGGTCGAAATTTTAAGATAAAATTTAATCATTTATCATATATTGGTCGTAAAAGACGATCTTAAATTAAATACCTCTTTCATATATAATAATACTATTTTATGTCCAAAATCAAAATTAAGGACAAATTTTTCGATTTAAAATTTTAAAAATGAAAGATGACCTTGTTTTAAAATACTGTGTATTAAAATGGAAACGGCTTGCCCCTAGAAGGCTATGTCTATGTATTTGATTTTTTTAAAAAATATTTTAAATAAATTATTCAATGACTTTATATGATATACTAAAGTTCAAGTTTCTTTTTTTATAATAAAGAATTTAATTTCTGTATAAGTGCAATAAATTCTTCGTATTACGAGGGTGGTCCCAGAAGTACCCGACCCAACAAAGAAAACACAAAAATTTTGGAAAAAAATATATTTATTTTTCAACATAATCTCCTTTCAGCTCTACACACTTTTCCCAGCGATGTTCAATAAGTTCGATACCCTTTTTATAATAAGAACTGTCTTGCTCCTCAAAATACCCATTAACTGCCGACATCACTTCTTCATCGTTGGGAAATCATTGACCACTGAGCCATTTTTTCAAGTTTGGGAACAGAAAATAATCCGAGGGGGCTAAATCTGGCGAATAGGGTGCATGAGGTAGCAATTCAAACTTTAATTCATTAATTTTGGCCATTGCAATAATGGATTTGTGAGCTGGTGCCTTGTCTTGATGAAACAACACTTTCTTCTTAGACAAATGCGGCCGTTTTTGCTTGATTTATTCGCTCAAACGTTGCACTAAGTTCGCATAATACTCGCCGTTGATAGTTTTTCCTTTTTCAAGATAGTCAATGAAAATTATCCCACGCGCATCCCAAAAAACCAACGCCATGACCTTGCCTACAGATGAAACGGTCTTCGCTTTTTTGGAGCCAGTTCTCCCTTTTCAGTCCATTGTTTTGATTGTTCTTTTGTCTCGGTTGTGAAGTGATGGACCCATGTTTCATCCATGGTTATGAAACGGCGCAAAAATTCTGCTTTGTTGCTGTGAAACTTCGTTAAACACTCAATTGAAACATCTTCACGACACTGTTTTTGCTCGAGTGTGAGCAAACGCGGCACCCATCTTGCACACAGCTTTCTCATGTCCAAATTTTCAGATAATATGCGATGTACCGCACTTTTGAAAAGCCTACTATGTCTGCTAGCTCGCGCACTTTCAGTCCACGATCATCCAGTACCGCTTTGTGGATTTTCTTCACCATTTCTGGAGTCGTCACCTCATTTGGTCGACCACTGCGATGCTCGACTTGGCAGCTCGCACGGCCTCGTTTAAACTCTGCTACCCAATATTTCACTGTTGTAAACGAAGGAGCAGACTCACCCAGAGTAGAATCCAGTTCAGCTTTTCATCATATTGGTTGAGATGAGAGGCCTTTCAAATAAAAGTATTGTATCACGTAACGATGACCAATTTTCTCCATTTTCACAAATTCACTGAAAACATTCACTATTGATGGCTGCCAAACAAATAGTAAACAACGTGGCG
Source organism: Acanthacorydalis orientalis (assembly GCA_034766995.1). Taxonomy (NCBI): domain Eukaryota; kingdom Metazoa; phylum Arthropoda; class Insecta; order Megaloptera; family Corydalidae; genus Acanthacorydalis; species Acanthacorydalis orientalis. The sequence continues at coordinate 57,218,593 of CM068314.1, forward strand.
TCCTCAAACTTGAAACATATGCTTTATAGATTGTGTACTTTCTAATACAGTGATATTTTTCAAACAACTACCGCCATCTCTAGGCCAGGCCGGGTACTTCTGGGACCACCCTCGTATAGTCAGATTATAAATATTTATTTACTTAAACTTATAAGTCAACGTGCTATTTTTACATTAAAATAATATTTATTTCAAATCTGAAATTAAAGATTTAAAAATTAACGACTTTCACAGTAAGTTTTATCATCACCGATGGTGTAACCCTTTATAAAATCAATGGAATGTGTTACATTTGCAAAGTCTACAAATTGCATGTCTTTTACATTTGCAATACATTTGCATCTTCAAAACTATTTCCATAGCTGTCAAACATTAGATGCTAGATTAGCTGTTAAACATGGAAATAATGGTAATTTCATCGTAACTTAGTATTTGATTGAGAATTTTTTATTAAATATAAAATGAATTACAACTTATCATTTTTTAAACAAAGGTCTGCACAAAAGTATTGTATCACGTAACGATGACCAATTTTCTCCATTTTCACAAATTCACTGAAAACGTTCACTATTGATGGCTGCCAAACAAATTTTAAACAACGTGGCGTCCTCAAACTTGAAACATATGCTTTATAGAGTGTACTTTCTAATACAGTGATATTTTTCTAACAACTACCGCCATCTTTAGGTCATGCCGGGTACTTCTGGGACCACCCTCGTATTTTAAAGGTTCTGTTATTGTATTGGACATATAAGACGACCTCCCTATTTTTTTTTAAGCTTTTTTAGGCTTTTAATAGCGCCTTATACGCTGATGTACGGAATTTATACATATATATATATATATATATATAATACGTATATATATATATATATATATATATATATATATATATATATATATATATATATATATATATATATATATATATATGAGGGCCGTTCAAAAAGAAACTTAATTCAATATTAAAGACAACAGTTTCAGTTTCAACTGTATTTGATTTTCGACATAATTCACTTAAATCACCCCAACTTTTCTTCAATTTCTCGATTTCGTCCCGGAAATGGGTTTCTTCGAGAGCCCTTCAAAGTAGTCATTTTCAGCGTCTATCGCCTTTTATTTTGACCTTAATTGCTTTCCAACCAAGAACATTTTAAATTTTCGAAACACATGGTAGTCCACGGGAACCAAATAAAGCGATACGGTGGATTCGGAAAGATTTCATGTTTCAATTTGGTCATTTTTTGCCGAGTGACAACGCTTGAATGTGCCAGTGGATTGTCCTGGTGAAACAATATTTTTTTCTTGGTTATTACAGGACATTCTTCCGCGAACGTGTAACAGATATTTTCGAGCCTCCTGAGCATGATATATCTACGATACTCATTCTGCTACGTTTATATTCATTCACTTAAACTCGAACGATTTCATAGGAAGGACAAGATTCACTTAGCGTAGGAAATATCCTCTCATGGGTTTCCTTCTCTATTTTTCCAACCAAAAAAAGAACTGAATGACACCCCGAATTACAATTTTATCCATTTATTACTTTCGCAAGAAACGTTTGTCTTAAAACATTTGTTAAACGAACAATTAATAGTGGAATTACTTACAACTTCATATGCGTTACTAAAAAAGATGACACTATATGAAAACATATATAGTTGTCTCCCTCTCCCTTAGCGAGTAAACGATTCAAGTTACTCTCAGCAATCAAACCGTCCTCATATACACACACACACACATATATATATATATATATATATATATAAATATATATGTATATATATATATATATATATATATATATATATATACATATAAATAAATATATATATATATATATATATATATATATAAATATATATATATATATATATATATATATATATATATATATATATGTGTGTGTGTGTATATATATAATATTAAACCTTCGCTAATCCGAATTACATTTATAAAATATCAAAATGTAATTACATTTAAACAATGAATTTTTCTAAAAAAGGACATCGTCTTTTATTAACAATTAAGTACTCTGAAGGAAATTATTGTTACGAAATAGCAGCAGAGGTCTGTTCGAAAAAACTTGAGAATAGCTTCAAACCTTCTTGAATAAATTATTGTCTTTCATAGCTTGTAAATAACGTCTTTATATTTATATACACATAGTATATGTTTCTCTAATCCGGAATAATACTTATGTCTGGCAACCTACTTCTTCTATTAATCCCAACTATCGATGATTTACTATATATATATATATATATATATATATATATATATATATATATATATATATATACATATATATGTACATATATATATATATATATATATATATATATATATATATATATATATATATATATATATATATATATGTATATATATATATATATATATATAAGTGTCTGTGTGTGTGTTTCTGTATTATTGCAGGTTTTTGTTTGTATTATTTTATTACTAAAAGTGTGCAAATATTTTATTTTTTATGCAAATTGAATGAAGTTTTCAAAATAAATAGTTTCTTGTGTTTTTAATGATATATTTAACTAAAATATTTCTATCTTCAAATTTTAACATGAAAACAAAAAAGGCAATAAAAAAATGTTAAAAAAACAAGCTTGCATAAACATGAATTATACAAAAAAATATTGTAAAATCTATATATATTTTTTAAATTATAATTGAATCAGTCACTTCAAATACTAATTAAGTCATAGAATTTAAATGTTACAGGATTCAATAAAAAATGCGTAACACAAAAAATAATAAGATTTTTAAAGATTTTCTTGGTAAATATGTTTTTTGGCCTTTAGTTTGTTAATTTCTTAATAGATATTGTCCTATGAAACCATAATGTATAAAAAAATTAAAATAAATTGATTTTACATGTGTTTTTGTAGGGAATAGTATTAAATGCATAATATTTTTTTAAAAATCATTTTTTTATTATGATTCTTTATTAATAACATTATAACAGATATATATATATCTTGTTTATAATCTAATATTAAGGTGTATAATCATATTCGCCATCTGATTGTAGCAGAGTTTCTTTCATTTTTTTGGTTGGTCAGCTGAATATTTCGTTGTAAAATGACATGTGCTCCACAAAGATACTTTCACTTGTTTATAAATTGTCTATTTTTTATACTTTATTAAAATTTTCGATCCATTTTCTTTTGCAGACAGAAGTGATGACAGGTGTAGTATGTTTAGTAGCTGGAATGTGTTTTTTGATGAACCATCTTTGAATTCTTCATTCTCTACTATCCCAGCTTTATTAGTATCTATTATTAGTATTTATTACTATCGTATTGAAAGCTCATGTATATTGTAGGAACATTTTTTTTCAGGTTTCTTGGAAATCCTCCTATCACATTCAATTGATAACCATTTTTTTTTATAAAGCGGAGGGCATCAGTTTTTACATTCAGAAATCTTCTCAGTTTGTATTTATTTTATTGAAAATTTTATGCAGCATTGAGTAACCATATTGACGTATTTTTTGGCACTTATATACGATCATGTTTTCATACAGTTTTTTTAATAATTCCAAAATCACGATGATAAGGCAAAAAGGAATAACCATATTGGTACAGTGTTGTACAACTAGGCACAATGTGGTTAATGTAATTTTAATTCTGAATATGGGGCTACCATTAAGTAACAATATCGACAAGAAAAATATTTTTTTAAAGAAAACATGAAGTATGTAGCTTTTAAAATGACTAATTTAATTATCAATATGTTCTTTTCACAAATAGCAATCTCAAAAATCCTGTGTCTTCATATGAGAACAATTTTTGTGTTAATTTTTGAACAAAAATTATATTTTTTGTCTGTTATACATTTGGCGTTATTCAGAGTGAAGTATATAAAAATCATAAAATTAATTTGTAACCTAATTATTTAAAAGAAAAAAGAACACTTTCTTCACAAATTAAAATGAAAAAAATATTAAAAATTGGTTTATTTGTAAAAGAATTAAAATTAACTCTTTTATTAGTTTTATTTAAATTATTTCCTTAATTTATATTTATTTCACTTAATTAATAACATAAATATTGAAATTAATATAAAGCAAGAATAAATACATTTTTAACTTATTTAAAAATAAATTAAGAAAGTGAATAATGTTTTTTTTCGCAAATTACCTAAAAACATGCAAACTAAATTAGCATATTAAACTTCATAAATCTATATGATACAAAAGAATATTAAAAGATTTTTGATAAAAATAATAAATGATCAAACTATGTAGAATTTCATCCTTGTTTTACTTTGATGTAATTAGAAAGTAAAATTTGAACAATTTTATTCAGGAAATATTTATTAGGTAAAACTCAATATCCAACATTAGTACTAAATATTTAATATATTATTGAATATTTTATATTTATTGACAATTTGATTAATATTGAACTGTAATCAGTATTGAAATCTCATTATAACAGGAATATTTAATCAAATCTATCTTGAAAATAAACCTTTCTGTGTGAATGAAAAAAGAGAAAAACATATATTTAGCTATCGTCGATCACATCACGCGTCGACTATTTTCGAACGGCTGACAATTAAATCAAATGACACAAATAAATTATTTACCGAACAGGATAATTTGTCATTTCGTATCTTATAGAAATCTATAATTCATCTGTCGTTTCTATACAGCGTACGAATTTTTAGTTCGGAGCTATTTGTATTAGAGTAATAAATAATTGAAGATAATGCACGGTATAAAAGTAAGCGCGCAGCTTTGCATGTCCTCACGCACTCCATACAAATAATCACAGAAAAATACACAAGACCAGGGAATGGAGGGGCACGCACGCGATCAAACTCGTTCAAGCACACGCTCCGTACGCACACGCAACACATATTAATGCACGTGCATGCGCTTAAACAATTACAACGCTGGAACGATTATTGTAATAAACGCGTCAAAAACGATTCAAGTAGAATAACATAAATGGATTATGTGAATTGTGAACTAGCTATTGTCGGGGCACCATGAATATTCATTATAAAAATGGAGATCACTCGATTCTCTTTTCGTTTTACTTCTTTTATACATTAACTTACACACACACACACACACTGTTCTTTTTAAAAACCGAGTAGAGTTGTATTAACCTGCTTCTTATGATAACGATACACTTTTTTAGACTATAAATAATTCATAAATTGTTATTAATTCAAATTCGCGTCATCGTTGTTTCTCTTTGTCATTTCGTTGTTCGCACAGAAGTTCAAATTTTTAATGCAAATATTTCTTTTTTGTCTTATAAATAATTATAACCGTAAGTTGAATATATAAAGAGTCGTTCTTTCACATTGCTTTTTGTTCGTTACGAACGGAGATTCAAAGAAACGTTTGTGTACCATGAAAATGTTGAAATTTTAATGAAAGGAGATAAATGCCACGTTTTATGCATTGTTTATTGAAATTAATTGTACGTATATAACCGCTGACAACATTACTCAATCTGTGAAGATGTTTAATAGATACAAGAAGTTAATACATTAGTAATTGTAATAGTAATTCTAATAAATATATTCTTTTTAACTTAGATCTCTCAGTGTTCTTAAGGAAGTGAGAATAAACTCATTTATTTTCTTACTTTATCCTTACTGAAAAATGTAAAGAAAAATTCTTAGTTTCCTATTAAAATTATATGAAATTTAGAACAATATTTACATTTATAATAAAAACCTTCATTTCTCGTCACTTTGTCCGCAGGTCAAAATGACGAGTATCTATGGTGACGAAATTGTTTACTTTGTCAACAAATAAGTATTACGTTTAATTCATTAAGTTTCGTTCTTAGGTATTTTTTATGTTTAAATTTATTATGCTATAAAAACCAATAAACATTTTTTTTGCTATGTTTCTATTTTCCCGTCTATTTTGACGGGCTATATACTAGTTTTATAATATGATTCAATGTCATTTATTTTTATTAAAATACATTGTTATTTTAGACAGATAGAGCAAAACTTTGTAAAAAATGATTTGTGTATATTATTGACAATTCAAAAATCATATTAGTTCAATCAATAGTTTTGTTTTTTGATTTAAAATGAATTTTTGGATTTTTTTATATTCCTAGTGGTTATTTCAGAATCTAAAGCGAATCGTATGGAAGGTAGATTTATTTATTTAAATTTACACTTAATGATTGTTCTGGATGTCGAAGCATATGCGCTAACGATTTAAGTTGTCAACGCGATCAAATAATATCGTAATAAAAATATATTTTTGTTAATATTGAGTTAGAATAAAAGTTCGTAGCGTTTTTAATATGAAATTCAAAGGTAGTATTTACTTATTTGTACATATATTTATTCTAATACATATGTACTATTTAGATTCACCACGTCTCGTCATCTTTCACGTAGTTTTCTAATTTTGTCCTCACAGAAATTGATATCTTTTTGTGCGATAAATTCATCCAAGTAGTTTCTGCAGGCTTCCAGGGAAGGTAAGTTTTTTTTATTAAGGGAATTCTGTAGAAACCGGAACAAATGGTAATCTGAAGGTGCAAAATTAGGTGAATATGTCGGGTGAGGCAGGACATCCCCACTAAACTGTATTCATTTTTGCCGGGTCTGCAAAGAGACATAAGGTCTAGTGTTGTCTAGGTGGAAAACGATACAGTGTCGACTGGCTAATTCTGGACGCTTTTAATCGATTGCCACCTTTGGTTAGTCCAATTGAGTACAATACTTCTTCAAATTTATTGAGGAAAATCTCATAATACACAACACCCTTCCAATCTCACCAGATACACAACATCACTTTCTTTCGATGAAAACTCGTTTTTTAAGTGCCTAATGGAAGCTCATTTCGTTTCTTCCCAGAACTTTTTCGAACCACATTATTGTAGATGATCTACTTTTATCGCTCGTGATTAATTATTTTAGAAACGAGTCGTTTAAATTTCTTTTAAGGAGTGAATCACTAATGAAAATGCGTTCCATTAAATTTCTTTTAGCTAAATTATGAGGCACCGAAAATTATAGCGATTCACATATCCAAGTGTTCCTTAATACCTCATAATAATTGTATGAGACATCTGCAGTATCTCTGAGATATTCAGTGTCGTGCAACGTTGATTATTTTCAATAAGGGTTGACATTTTTTCATTATCAACAACTCCAGGTCTACCGGAAAGCTTTCTATCTTCAAGGTCGAAATTTTCTATCTCTGAACCGAGCGAACCATTTCCGAACAGTACTGTCAGCTGCAACACCTTCTTCATAAACGGTGGATTACATTTTACTGTCCCTTCAGAGTTTTTCCTCTCCGGAAATAAAACAGAATCAAATGATGAAAATGTACCTTATATTCCTCCATTTTCAATTTTAAATTTAACAGACTTGAAATTTTTAAAATTACACAAAAACAGCAGAGAAAGAAATGTTGAAACTTCATCTGTCAAAATAACACATGTCATGTCATATAATAATAAGTCATATACAATAATGTCATATATACAATAATAATAATAAATTTTTAATCAAATATGATCAATAATTAATCATTGACCATTTTTGTTTTTTTTCTTATTTGTATTTCGATAGCAATCCCATTATCTTCAGAGCACTTAGAGACAGAATTTGTTATAATACTCAAAAAATTAATGAGAATATTTTTGAATATTGTATAAAGATATAAACGACAGTAGTTATACATATATATATATATATATATATATATATATATATATATATATATATATATATATATATATATGCAGTTAAAGCCATAAAACAGAAATTTATTAATAAATTCTTAAAATCTTAAAAAATATGATAATGTCAATATGAGTATGTAAAAAGAACTACTTGTATTGCAAAATTTATAATATATACTTTTGTATGTACACTTTTGTAAGGTTATGCTAGCTGCCTGACCAAGATATACATTGTTATTAAATATTAAGGTTGGTTTTTCAAAATTCTAAAACGACAAGAAAATATATTTATTTAAAACAGAGTTATGTTTTATTCAATTTAAGAGTGCAGAATTAATTTTTGCACCATATATATATATATATATATATATATATATATATATATATATTCGTATTTAAATATCATTTAATAATTTGAGTTAATAAATCATACCAATTATATTTTCAGTTTATCAATATTTTCATAAAATTACATATGGTATAAGCTATGATAATATTCAAAAGTACTATTATTATAATAATATAAATGAAAATGAACAAACTAATTTAAAATTATAATTGCGTTCTTAGTATTATTTTATTCATAATTTATTTACTATTAACAAAGTAAAGATTTCAAATTTCAAATTTGGACCAATTTTGTCTGATATATTCAATTCAAGCTTAAGACTTCGATGATTACTTGATGTTGATTTGATACTGTTGTGCTAGTATCTATGTTCAGTTAAATATTTTTTTTATTAAATAAATCCATTTATTCACCACCTTATAATCTGCCCTGTCAAAAATATCGTTTTTCTTATATTGTTTACATAAGTTATATAAGTAGTAAAAACAAAATTAAAACCAGGCAAACTAAATATCCTATTTTCTTTCCACCGGAAATCAATGAAATAATATAAAATTATTTGATATCATTCAAAAACATTCCATAAATGAATTTATCGATCTGAATTTCCACGAAATAATTTCAAACTGAATTGAATATATCGACAGTGGTTAAAGTGATAATGACCGTTTTCACGAAGCGTAGTTAAACACGTAGATAACTAATTAACTTATTCATCAAATATAATTGTGTTGCATCATTAACCTTTCATTAGCAGTTAAACAGAATCGTTAACTGTGCGCTAGTAACACTGAATTTTTTTATTCAATCAACATTTTATTATAAGCATAGATTATAATATTGTAAGTAGTATGCATACAAATTCAGTAAAGTTTTTTTTAAAAAAATAATTAATAATTAACGTAATTGTAAAATACCAATGAATTATCGAAAATAAAAAATGCAGTAATAGTAACAATGTTATTTAGTACAATTAAAATATTGTAAGCAATATTGATAATAAAATGCTCAAGAATGTTTTTTAAAAAAAAGTAAAAGTTTTAACTAATATAATTAAAAAAATACATTGCTGTAGATATCCTCAGTGTTACTTTAGAAATAATGAAAAGAAAACAATTACTGACAAAAGTTCATCTCAATGTACATAGCATGTCAAAGAACGATATCAGAAAAGCAAACAAAATATTTTTGTAAGTTTGAACAAAAATCTGGCTTGAAATCATTTGATCATTGATGAAGTAAGTTTTAATATTCAACTTTTTTTACTTGTTTATTTATGACTTACTACTATACAATCTGCTATTTTGAGGTAACAAAAAATTAAAAATGGTCTATTTTTTAATGAATGTGTATGTATAAGGCTTTTTATTCTTATTCAATATAAAAAAATGTTATAGAACTTTATGTCAGTGAGTATTCTGTTTTTAAAAATCTAAAACCGTATTAAATTTTACTTGCATACTTTTTATATTGATCATTAATTTTGAACTCAGTATTTTTATAGTGTAATGTAATGTATATAACAAATTAAAAAATACTACAAAAAACACCTTATATGAAAACAGTCAATGAACATTTTAGTTCTTAAGGCGTTAAATAATCAATATATTTTTCATTTATATCGATTTTTCATGAAGAAATATAAAAAAATCTTCCATCAAAAGATAAAGTATTAAGAAAAAAATCGAATCTTATGTAGGACAGAATATCTTTGTGGGAACGCAAAGCGGATGTTTCTAAAAACAAATATTTAGTTAAATTCGTTTTTATTCGTATCGAGCGTTCTAGAGATAGCGGACTGGCAACCCAACCACACTATAAAAAACCCTCAACCATTGATTATCCCCCAGTGTAGAGAATTTGTCCGAATACAAAGAAGTCGTAGTTACTTTTGCCAAAAATAATACTAAAATCACAAAGCTTATTGGAGTTTCAAGAGTACAACTTTTTTCCACAGTATCGTTTGTATACATTAAACGGTTGTTAAGATAATATACGATACGTTCATTAATAATTATGTACATTATTCTATATTATACCAAATTGGAATAAGTTATATTAAGGAATATGTTTTTATCTTTAATATGTTGTATATACTTTAAAAAAAAACTTAAAATAATTTAATTGATTGTTAATTAAACAAATCAATTCAAAACGGGTCCAATACATCTTTACATTGATTTTTAATATATATTTTAAATTATACGACATTACTTGAATAATGCTATATACAAAAAGTATAATGGTAACGAAACCGACTTAGATTTAAATTTTCCTTTAAAATATTAGCTGTAAGCTGACAATTAGGTAAATTTTACACCTAATTAATAAATATTAAAAAAAATATTTTTATATTAATATCAGTTACTTATATTAATTTTATGTTATACATACATATACATACATATATATATATATATATATATATATATATATATATATATATATATATACATGTATACATATATACATATTTATATATACACATATTTATATTTATATATATATATATATATATATATATATATATATATATATATATATATACGAAGGTGGTTTGAAGAGTAACTTGGTCAATGTACTCGCTGAGATAGGAAATATTTGTACATGTTTTCATATAGTTTCATTTCTTTTCGTAACGTACAGACCTGTGCTACACGCCCCATGGTCATGGTAAATAACTCTGCAAACTATTGATATAGTGGCGCTAGTTGTAGGTGGGTATTTCTGAGCGTGATTTTTAAAAATTCTTTTGTTATCCATTTTACCCAAATAATTTGAAAAGAAATTTATTGCAGGAAATGTAGGGATAGGTGCTCTAATTAGAAGTAATCTGCAGAAATGTGCAGAATCTACCTTACCGACCACGTATTTTCAGTATTTTTATTAATTAAAATTTCAATTCAATTTTACTTGATAATATAGGTAAATGAACAAGACTGTATTCATATACGAGGTCAGACAATTAAGTAATGCGACCGATTTTTTTTCTCGGCCTGTGGTAACACTGTGAACCTGTACCTCCGCCACCGTAATAGCAGATCCCTACTCTCTCGATTGAGACCTTGACCACCCTCGTACGATCATTTTTTCGCCAGCTGTTTAGTGTTTTGTAACAACGCGCGAGTAGTGCATGTCACGAAAATGGAACAGAGAAATTTGAATGAACATCGCTCAAGATTGTCTCGAGCAGGTTGAAAGTGATCCTACTCTTCTCGATCGAGTTATTACTGGTGATTAAAGTTGGTTCTCTCAATATGACCCCGAAACTAAACGACAAAGCCAACAGTGGCTGTCCCCTGGAGCACCAAGGCCAAGAAGGCGAGAATGAGCAAGTCCAAAGTGCGAACCATGTTGATTTGCTTCTTCGACAGCAAAGGGGTGGTTCACAAAGAGTTCGTACCACCTGGATAAACCGTAAATCAAGTATTCTACCGCAATGTGCTCGAAAAATTACGAAAAAGGGTGCTCAGAGTGCGTCCAGAGATCGCGAAGACTTGGGTTCTGCATCACGACAATGCTCCCTGCCACAGTGCGTTCAGTGTCTCTCAGTTTTTGGCGTCTAAAGGCATCGCAACGTTACCACAACCGCCCTATTCACCGGACATGTCACCCTGCGACTTTTTCCTATTCCCCCATATGAAAAAATTCGTCAAAGGTCGACATTTTGACTCCGTTGAAGATATCCAAGAATCTGTGACGAGGGTACTCGGAGAGGTCCCACAAGAAGTGTTCCAGAATTGTTACGAAAACTGGAAAACTCGCTGGAATAAGTATATAGATGCTGGAGGGGACTACTTTGAAGGGTATCGCAGCGATGTACCTTAATTTTTAAATATACTCGATTTTTGAATTTTGTCACATTACTTAATTGTCGGACCTCGTATATAATAGAAACAGTATACCAATTTGAATTGTTACTAATGTACATAATTGAAAATAATTCTACCTAATGTACAATTTCGAGACATTTTTGTACTGAACAAAATCGGAAAACATTTCGGGTACGATTACCGATTTAGGTTCATTTCAATGAGTACGTAAAAAATAAGTGAGACAAGAGCGAAAAGAGGAGTGAGAGAGAAGTTCGGAATCCAACCTATTGGTAGTGTTGACTGGTGGTATTTACATTCCTTAGCTAGATAAATGTATTGGCAGTATAAGAGTATGGTAAAGGCCTGGTAACGCATGTGAAGTTTTAAGTCATTTTGCATGAGTTCCCTCCCGGAAGTGCGTTTCTTCGAAGTCCTCCAAATGACCGTTTGTGGCCACTATCGCACCTTCATTCGAATTAAATCACTTTATAGCAAGAAAATTTTAATTTTAGGGAGCAAACTGAAGTCTAAGGAAGTCAAATCAGTCGAATACGGAGGATGCGAAAGGATTTTAAACTTCAATTCGGCGATTATTTACTGAGCGATGACGTTTGAATGAGTCAGTGCATTGAAATGGTGAATAACACTGTTTTCTTAGTCATTCCGGAACATTTTTCACAATTGTTGGCTTCAATTTGTCCAAAAATTCTGAGTAATAACTGTTTTTCCCTTCTAAAGATAGTCGAAGAAGAGAATTCCCTTTACATAGTAGAAAAGTAACGCCATCAGCTTTACAGCTGAGTAAAAGTCTACATTTTCGGAGCGGTTTTACCGCATTCAGTCCACTGTTACGATTGTGTTTTCGATTCTGGTGCATACTGGTGAATCCGAGTTTCATTCATGTTCACAGAACACCGCATGAAGTCCTTTGGATTCTTCTTAACTAGTTCCAAAATATCAGGTGATGTTCGCGTACAACTCGTTTTTTCTCTGCAGTGAGCAAACGTGACAATCATCTTGCAGGAAGGTTTTATATGTAATTTATTATAAAAATGAAGTGCGTTCGCTCACTTGAGATACCTATGGCCTTTGATATCTAGCCCATCTTCACTCACCAGTCGGAGAAAATCCATATTGTAGACTTTATCGATGATATCTGGTGTGACAGCTGTTCTCGGGCCTCCAGGTGTGGTGCATTTTCGATGCTTCGTTCTGTCACGCTTAAATATATTATCCTGAAAACGAATGTTTCATACGAAGAACAAGATTCAACCAATGTAGGATTTATCCCTTCATTAATTTCCTTCGCTGTTTTTTTTTCAAAAAAAACAGAACTGAAACACATTTCAAATACTGATTTTATCAATTTTTACTTTTGCACAAAATGCTTATGATCAAATGAGTGCCAAACGAAGAATTAATGGCAAAGTGATTTGCAGCTTCACATGTGTTGCTAAAAGAGATGGAACTATATGAAAACATATACAATACCCTCATTTCATCCAATGTACGAATTATCTTCTTATGGATTTCATTCTCTGTTTTTCCTCACAAAAAAAGAACCAAATCTTATCTTAAATTTAAATTTTATCCATTTTGCACTTTCTCACGAAATACCTGTGTTGAAGCAACTGTTAAAAGAAAAATTAATGGCCGAATAACTAGCAATTTTTAATTGCTTTACTAGAAGGGATGAAACATATATGAAAACATATAATGCTGTCTTACTCTCCCGTAGCGAGTAAAGGATCCAAGTTATTTTTTAGGCTGCCTTTGTATATATGTATATATATATATATATATATATATATATATATATATATATATATATATATATATATATATATATATATATATATATACGTAACAATTATCTCGGTGTACAAGGCGATTTACATATAAAACGAGGTCGAAATATTAAGATAAAATGTATACATATATCATATATCGGTCGTATGAGACGATCCTAAATTGAACACCACTTTCACATGTAATAATGCAATTTTATGACAAAAATCAAAATTAAGGGAACTACATTTTTCGACTTAAATTTCAAAAATGAAATTCGGGGAATCATCTTTTGACATACTGTGTATTAAAACATGAAGCACAGCATGTTTCTAGAAAGCAATGGCTATATATTTTATAATATTTTTTAAAAAAATTGTTTAAAATCAACTATTCAGTGATTTTATATTACATACGAAAATATAAGTTCTTTTTTTTAAATAAAGAAGTTAATTTATATATAAGCACAATAAATTTTTTGTGTTATTTTAAAGTTTTTGTTTTATATTGGCTATATAAGACGTCCGCCTATTTTTAGAAGAATTTTTTAGGTTCTAAGCGTTGCATTTTACACTGAAATAAATATATATATATACATGTATATATACATACATATATATATATATATATATATATATATATATATTTATATATGTATATATACGTATATATGTATATATATATATATATATATATATATATATATATATATATATATATATATAGATACATTATTTGTCAAAAAGAAAATGAGTCACCTGAATTTTTTTGGAAAATCCATTTTGCTTAAATTTGGCGCAAGTAATTAAATTAATTACGTAACATTAATTGTATTCTTGGTATATATGGTTTTTATTTTGATACAATAATTTCAAAATAATGACGTCCTAGCTTGTGAGTATGGTAAGGAAAGAGACCGTAACCTCTTACTGTGCCTGGAGCTCTTTGGTCTGCGTCTCACCGCATATCGTACATGAAATATACTCCCATACTAACATCACTGTATATATATATATATATATATATATATATATATATATATATATATATATATATATATATATATATATATATATATACACGTATGGTCAAAATAATAGACTTTTTACTTTAAATATATGTAGAAAGCAAAATTATTTAAAACTTTCAATATGTAATGGTACGTTCAATGATAGGAATAAGTAACATGTATTTTATTGTTGGTATATAAAGGTTTTATTTTTAAATAGTAATTTGTTCGTTTTCATAAAAAAATATTCAAGTGAAAAGAGTACTAGCCCAAAGTGCATAAAAATATCACAAATTAACACTTTCAAAGAGTCAACGTATGCGTGACTTTGGTACCGATGATTATCGGTTTGTGTTACGTATACTTAACTTTATCAATCTAATGGGTTTTGAGAAAAATCTGAGAAAGATGATTACTGGTCTACAGATCAATAACTACATACATCGATCTTCAGTGATATAATGAGAAGAGACAGATTCCGTCAGGAATAGAGATACTGGTACTTTAACAACAATGAAAATTGTAAAGACAGATTAGACAAAATTAAAACTGTTCTTAGATATTTTCAAGAAAAATGACGAACAATATACAAAATCCGAAACAGATATGTTCCTTGACGAAAGTGACGTACTTTGGAGTGGTATACTTATTTCGAGCATACAATCGAGCTAAAATTATAAAATACGCAATAAAAAATTAATATAAATTAATAAAAAACATTTATTAATAAAAAAGGGTATGATTATTATAGATATCTATATAAAATCTAAAAATTTTAATAATATTAATGTATATATATATATATATATAGGAATATATATATATATATATATATATATATATATATATATATATATATATAGAAATTCTGGAGAATTATTTAAAATTGTCGATTTTGCAACAATTGCACGCGTATTGAAAACAAAGCATTTTATGGACAGAATTCACAAAACATTAGTAAATATGATAACATCCAAAAAGTAACATATTATATATTGCATCTTTTTCACATTCCATTTACAAAAAAATCCTGCCGAAGCCACGGGAGTGATTTATTCATCTTGGGAGTACGATGTAATGACATATAAAAGATGTAAAGATGATAAAACAATGAAAGAGGTCTTAAAATTCAATACCATTTGATCGACTGAAGGCTACAATCTTTTTTTGATAAGTGATTTCTCAGTTAGGTGACAGATGGAGCCAAATAATTCAAAGTAGTGAGAATGATTCGGGATTGAAATATATTCCATTTTTCTGTAAACTTTATTTCCAATAAAGAGGCACTGAAATAATTTGTACACCTAATATATATATATATATATATATATATATATATATATATATATATATATATATATTAGTTTGACCAATAAGGAATGTCGAATTTTTTCGTAAGAGATCGTTTCTGCTATTTTTAAAACAAAAGACAATTCGTAACCTATAAAACGCATGTGTGGTCCAAAAGCTGAGATTCTAACTAGTAATTTAAAAAAAAATATTATATTTAGTGATTTTTTTAGTGTTTATTTTGATTTGAATATGAACAACGAGAAGATGTATTTTCATACATTTGTGTTTTATACTTCCACAAAGATAAAAATGAAGTACATAAAATAAAAAAAAGATTTTTGAAGTACATAATGATGGCGCTGTGAATGAAAGAATAGTGTAAAGATGGCTAAAAAAGTTTCCTGATGAAAATTTTAGTCTTATTGGTGATAAACGCTCTGGCAGTACTGTTGAGATTGATAACGATCAAATGCCTTATCGAATTAAAAATAATCCACGTTATACTACTCTGGAGATTTCTTTTTTATTAGGAATATCGAAATCCAACGTTGACATCCATTTTGATTAACATGGTATAATTTCCATATATGATGTTTAGGTTCTGAACAATTTAAGCGAAAGAAATGTAGTCGATCGAATTTCAGCCTGCGATTCATTGCTAAAACGCAATAATAATGAATCAATTTTTGAAGCGGATTGTTATTGGAAATGAAAAATGAATTATTTTCAATAATGTGACATGAAAAAGACATTGAAGTAAACTAGGATCAAACTTGTTAACTTCTTCCAAATCCGGCTTACACCCCAAGAAACTCATGTTATGTGTATGGAAGGATTGGAAAGGGGTACTGTTTCATGAGTTCCTGTCCCATAATCAAATTATTAATTCTGATAAATACTGTTCACAATCGGATAGTTTGAAGAAGAACATAAAGGGAAAACGGCTAGAATTTTCTAATAGGAAAGGAGTAGTTTTCCAACAAGATAACGAGATCACGCACACGTCTTTACAGACTCGGAAAAAATTGAGAGATCTAAGTTGAGGTGCTTTTATTCATCCACCATATTCAACAGACAGCATAATCAAACTTTTACTTATTTTGTTCTTTGAAAAATTCCTATAATGGGAAAAAAATTGACTCTTTTGATGCTGCGGCTACGCCAATGAGACGTTGCCGCACGTCCTTAATCACTGTACGGTCCATTCGGCAGCGTGGCAGCACCGACATAACAACGTACAGAACCGTCTGTCGCGTGCTGCCAAAGTGGGCGGACCCATTACCATCAGGGTCAATAAGGAGGTTCCGGGAGTTGACAGTCGCCTTCGTCCTGACATTGTGAGGATCGACGAGACGACGAGGAGGATAACGATCGTCGACGTGTGCATTCCATTTGAGGGATGCCGCGACGCCCTAGAGGGGGCTCGGCAGCAGAAAATAACCAAGTATAGCGGTCTTGCTGCCCAGCTCACCCTCCAGGGTTTCACGGTGTCCGTGGATGCATTCGTCGTCGGTTCGCTCGGCGGTTGGCTGTCATCGAACGACAAGGTTGCGGCGTCCCTGGGCATCGCACCCCGGTACCTTTCCACGGCTAAGCTGATGGTGGCCGACACGATCCGCTGGTCGCGAGATGTTTGTTGGGGTTTTTTCGAACACGTGTCCGGGGTCCGGCAATATCATCCGCCGGACAACACCCCGCCTCCACCAGCGGTCACGCCGACCCTGGCCCAACTACAGAATTCTGGCGAGAAAACAGCTGAATAAGAACATAGATTTTAATTTGTTTTTATAAATCTTATGTATCATATTTTAAGTGCATTTTTAATATGTTATGTTAATTTGTTTTTATTCTCTACATCTTTGATCTTGCGATATATTTGAATTAAGTTCTGTATTGTCATATTTTTATTATTTTTTTTAAATAAAACTACTTAATCTATTGAAAATTCGTAATGTCATTTTGAAAATTTAATTGTGGAAAACAGACATTTTCAATTTTTGTCACAAATAATTTTTATATTACACAAATCCTCATACTTTAAATAATGTATATATATATATATATATATACGAGGTCAGACAATTAAGTAATGCGACAAAATTCAAAAATCGAGTATGTTTAAAAATTAAGGTACATCGTTGCGATCCCCTTCAAAGTAGTCCCCTCCCGCATCTATACACTTATTCCAGCGAGTTTTACAGTTTTCGTAACAATTCTGGAACACTTCTTGTGGGACCTCTCCGAGTACCCTCGTCACAGATTCTTGTATATCTTCAACGGAGTCAAAATGTCGACCTTTGACGAATTTTTTCATATGGGGGAATAGGAAAAAGTCGCATAGTGACATGTCCGGTGAATAGGGCGGTTGTGGTAACGTTGCGATGCCTTTAGACGCCAAAAACTGAGAGACATTGAACGCACTGTGACAGGGAGCATTGTCGTGATGCAGAACCCAAGTCTTCGCGATCTCTGGACGCACTCTGAGCACCCTTTTTCGTAATTTTTCGAGCACATTGCGGTAGAATACTTGATTTACGGTTTATCCAGGTGGTACGAACTCTTTGTGAACCACCCCTTTGCTGTCGAAGAAGCAAATCAACATGGTTTTCACTTTGGACTTGCTCATTCTCGCCTTCTTTGGCCTTGGTGCTCCAGGGGACAGCCACTGTTGGCTTTGTCGTTTAGTTTCGGGGTCATATTGAAAGAACCAACTTTCATCACCAGTAATAACTCGATCGAGAAGAGTAGGATCACTTTCAACCTGCTCGAGACAATCTTGAGGGATGTTCATTCGGTGGGTTTCGTGACATGCACTACTCGCGCGTTGTTACAAAACACTAAACAGTTGGCGAAGAAATGATCGTACGAGGGTGGTCAAGGTCTCAATCGAGAGAGTAGAGATGTGATATTACGGTAGCGGAGTTACAGGTTCGCAGTGTTACCACAGGCTGAGAAAAAAATCGGTCGCATTACTTAATTGGCTGACCTCGTATATATAAAATAAAATGCGTCTTAATACGAGCTTTAATTTTTTTAGTTCGATTATTTATATTGTCGAACCTGATTGCTCTCAAAATAAACATAAATGGTTTTTATGACATAGAAGCTCGGAGAACATCTCTGACAGTTCCATTATTAGTAAACACGATTGTAGATCTTCACTTTGAGATTTGAAAACATCAGTTAGTATTATAATCCCTATAAAACATTTGAGCTCATCCATGGCCACGTGATTTACATAAGAAACATTTTTGCTTTGGTATTTAGTACTAAATTGAGTTATTTTTGCATTAGTGTGTACCAAAATAATTTCTGAAACATTATCTGCAATTAGTAATTGCCATGCCTCATGAGAAGTTGACGGTTTGTTGTTATATGCTTGTTCATTCGAACCAAGAAAATGCTTAAATATTTTGTGTGATGGGGTTTTAATTGAGTTTTGGGTGGATTTTTAAACCACTTATACATGCTTAAATAGTTATAGAACTTATTTCGATTATCATCAGATTCACTGTCCGGTTTAATGTTCTCTTCAAATGATGTTTCGTGGTTAGCATGTTCACTTTCAGCGTCGGAAAAATCACTATCATTTCCTTCTAGGCCTTCCTAGCCATTACTGTTTCATCTAAATCACTACCTTGCGTCAAAATTTCTTCACTTTCTTTAAATATCAAATATTTCTGTGTTATGATTTTTTTTAAAAAATGAACGTTACTTCTATAGGTCAGTTAAAACCTTAAATCTGCGTTTATCTAACTCTAATGATAAAGTACACGCACAGACATTTACCAACAACTAAATGATCTACAATTAGGAAAATACTGGAGTACATCGGTCAGTGTTAACAGCGTCTGAGTTTTTATACCTACAAAACCTAAATCTAAAGTCGGTATTGATCGTATTATACTCTTTAAGGACTCATGATTGGTTTTGTTATAAAAAATGAATCTTAATGTATTTATTTGTAATTTATTTCTCAATTTTTTAAATTTAGATGATTTTTTTATAACTTTTAATTAAAAATATCGTATAATTATATTATAGGAGAGCAATTGAAACTTGAAATGAAAGTCTATATTTATCTCCTTAGAGTAACTTTTATTTTTCAATATAATTTCCCTGAAATTTAGCACATTTTGGACAAAGGTGCTCTAATGCCTTTATCCGACCCTGTGAATCCTATTTGTTCAGGTCCCCAAAAGAGGCATTTACTGCTACTTTTATCTTATTATTTAAAGAAAATCGTTACTCATTAAGGAATTTATTAAGATTTGGTTAGAGATGGAAGTAAAACGGGACTAAATTAGGTGAATATGATGGATGGGACTGAAAATTGTACTTTAATTCAATGATTTTTACATTATAAAGTGCACTTGTATATAGGGATGTGCATTAACTTGATGAAAATGATTTTTTTCTTTGAAAAAATCGTTCTTTATTATGAAATTTTTGTTTCAGTTAATCTAAAATGTCAAATTAGTACACTACTGTCATTTTTTTACACTTTGGAAGAGAATTAATTAGCAATATCTTATTTGTATTAAAAAGTGGAAGCCATGTACTTTCCGGCAGACAAAATGGAATATTTCATTTATGATGATGAAAAATCACAATGCTTCATTACTTTGACTGCTGTTTTGTTTCTGATATGTAGTGATAGATTTCGAGTATTATCATTATTTACAAGTCGGTTAACTATATGAGTCGTATTATTCATGAAATTGTCAAAACACTTTGGGAAATATGCATTCGAATTAATTTTTTTTATTGTCAGAAAATGCAACATTTATCTTTCCAATAGCTTTTTCATACTAAATTCTTCATTTAGGATATAAAATACTCGTTTGTCTGATATTTGCAAAGCCTTAACAATGCCAGATTTTTTTTGGATAAATTCGGTCATTTTAATTACAAGCTTTCTGATTTATTTGATTCAAATTGTTAGAATAGTACTCGCCTATAACTTTTTTACGCTTTCAAAAGCAATTAATCAGCAGAAACCTCTTATCACTCTGGAAAATAAAACAATAGCTTTTCTTGCAGACAAAATGAACGTTGCCTTTTTGGATAGAGGAGAATCATGATACTTACATTTTTTGACTGATGTTTTGACTAAAATAACATTATTTAAACAACTGTTGACAATAAATTATTTAACAGGTGGACTTGATATTTTACATATTTTCATAATATAGTTATGGCAACACAACGAAGCAAAACTTTTAGTAATAACATCAAAATCTTTTAAAATTGCTCCTGTACTTACAATTTTTAATTACAGTTAATCCAAGACTTCCGTTTACACTTATGATAATGATATATACCAGTGATCTTCAAACTTTATCGACTCACGGAACCCTTAAGATTATAATGTTTCTGCGGAATCTCTATCATCCCCAGAAAACTCAAGATGAATACTCCATATATTTTGAAAATCATTCATCTTACATGAGCAAATTTTATTATTTACATCTGATTGAGTGGGGTCGTAATGTGTACTCATGAATACAGTTTTACTACATAATCGGTGTAAACACTGTTTTACTGCATAATAATGCTCAAGTAATAATAGGTATTTATGGAAATAAAAGAAATTAGTATAAATTAACTATATTGAATTTTTAACTTTTCGAGTTTTTTTCCGAAAATTCTTTCGAATTTTGACTTTCACTCGAGGAAACTCTGATGTACACTGATATGTGACTAAATTGTAAATGAACATTGTGAACATTATAAAGCAATGGGAAAAGAATAGAGTAAAGAAAAGTACAAAACGATCAAATAAACTAGTTCAGGTATATTGAAAAGTTTCACATAACACGGAGAGCAATACTGTAGAAATTCAATATATATTTATATTCTTTTTCACTCTGCTTTGTTATTTTGTTTACTTTATTCTTTACTTGTCGCTCTTCAATATGAGCTATCTAATACGATATATTGTTTTCGAAAGGATAGTGTTTTATTAATAATTATATTATATTTGATATTTTAAATGAATTTGTATTGTAGTTTTGTTTAGTAAATATTACTTTCATGATTTACTCTGTCAATTATAAATATAAAAGTGTTTTACCCAAGACAAGATCATGAAAATTGATACTTTTTTACATATTTTGTATTTTTATTTACCCATTTTTCAATTAAACAATCCTAGCTTTAAACATCAATATTTATAATTTATTTTTACATATTCATCTATAAATATATTCTTGAAATTGCAAACACATTATAATTATGCATTATATAACAATAAAATTCTTGAAATCAATAATTAAAAATTATAAATCTATTTTCACAACAAATATTTAAATTACTTTTACAATATTTTATATTTTGAATAGAAATTACACAATAAAAAAAGTGTTTATTTCACAATTTCTTATAGCAGTTTAATTTCTATTATTTTTTAAAAAAAGTATGGTTTGTTAATTTTTTTTGTTTAGAGACATAATAATTATTATGTTATCTCGAAATATTAAAAACTTATTAAAAGAAACTAATTTTTTTTTAAGTACTCCTATTCAGTAGACAGAACATTTTTAATAATTAAACGAAAAAAATGAATCCACAAACAAAATAATTCCGCTGTACGAAGAAATGTCGATTTGTTAATAGTATTAAGAGCTTAAATAAAATGTATAAATTATATACCGCACAGCTTGACATACAACGTAAATTTTCAGTGGGAATTCACACAAGACCATTGGTAAACCTTCACGTTCTCTAAGGTGCATCTTGCGGTTTACTGTTACAAGAACAGGAATTATATCCTTGTTACACTGGAACGTAAAATGTCTAGTTGAAATTCTGTTCTTAAATCTACTTTACAGGCCTGTGTTTTATATTTATGTAACAGAAAACTTGTTCAATTAATAGTTTTAAACAAATTTTATACAACACATAATATATTTATCCATGTTAGAAGTATTAAAATTACATCAACCTGGAAAGTGTTTGAGGGTGGAAATTTTGAATTTAAACACAAAAAATGTATGACATTAAAAAAACAAAAATTTCTAAATTTTCTTTAAATAATTATTTTATTATTATCTATATATTTTCATTATAAAAAAGCTGTACATTTAACTCTTACTTCAAATTACATTGAAATTTATTATAATTTCTATTTACTTACATTTTATATATTTAGTAATTAAGATATTTAATATACTTTTTGAATAAAATAAAGAGAAAATGACAAACAATGCCACAATTCTGTCGTTAATATTCGAATTTATTTGTAATTATCGCTAAATTCATTATCAATCAGGTCAAATAAATTATATGCTAATTCATTTTAAGGTCAATGAAGACTAAAGATTAATGTTTATTTATTTACTTCCTTTATCTTATTTATATAAACTAGTATTAGATATTGTCAGGCAATTGGGGTTTAAAAAAGGAGACGTGATTTTAAGTGAACTAAATGTTCATTAATATATAAAAATATGCAGATAAATAATATACATATATATATATATATATATATATATATATATATATATATATATATATATATATATATATATATATATATATATATATATATATATATATATATATTTATATATTACAGGGCATGAACAAGTGGCGTGATTGTTTGCTTACTGCTATGTCAAGGACTGACTGTTGCCGGGTACGCTATGACGTTGGCGAGGTCCTTTATCTTTGGCGTCAATCATCATATATGATAACAACCATAACCTTCGTCAATGGACTTTGTACATTACCATTGATTTGTACACTATATCGATCTTTTACATCAATATTCTTCACACTCTCCCTATCGATATGTGTTTCAAAATTTACTTTTATTATAAACTTAGTTTCAGTAACACTTTGATTTATTTTAAATTTAAAAACTCTAAAATTCGATCATGTTTACATTTAGCTAAGGATCTAGTCAAAAATGTCAGCAAGCATTTAATCCGTTTGTACATAATGTATCGTAATTCCTTTTTTATCAACTAATTCGCGTGTGAAGTGGAAAAAAATGTCTATATGGTTACTTCGTTTATGAAATACTGCATTTTTCAGAGAATTAGAGTTTAAATAACGAGACATGATTTTAAGTGAACTAAAGGTTTATTAATATATAAAAATATGCAGATAATATATATATATATATATATATATATATATATATATATATATATATACATATATAATATAGAGAACGAACAAGTGGCATCATGGTTATTTCCTTGCTAGTATGTTAAGAACTGATTGTTGCGTACGCTATGGGTGGGTACGCTTGGGCACGCTATGGCGTTGGTGAGGTCCTTCATCTTTGGAGTCAGTCATCATCTATGATAACAACCATACCCTTGCATCGATCTTTTAGATCAATATTCTTCACAGATATAAACAGACCTGATATAACATTCAACGCAAAAATACTTACAATCTTGAATACATGAAATATTCATGATTTTTGATATCGTTGTAATTTTTGTGCGTCCGCACATGAACTTTCAAGCTTGTACGATCACTATTAATTCAGCAACACATTTTTTACAGAATGTGTATTGTCACTAAATATATTTTACATTTCGTTAAAAAATTTTGTTGGCGTGAAATCTTTCTTAACATAAAACTTTTTTACTAAAAGATGTAGAATTTTATGATTTTTCTAAAAAAATGATGAGTACCTAAATAGGTGTTCACAATAAACTATTTAACATATAGATTTAATATTTCACAGTGTTGTAGAGAATAGGTGTAGCGATATAATATAGTAAAAACTTTAGACATATAAAGGAAATATATATATATATATATATATATATATATATATATATATATATATATATATATATATATATATATATATATATATATATATATATATATATATATATATATATATATGTATATATACGAGGCGTGTTTTTAAAATAAAATCTGTTTTGTAATTATCGATGATTAAACAGGAATTATGAGACCGCACATGCACAATAGCTCTATGTGGTTTATAGAAAAGTCATCAGCCTTTACGTTATCTTTGGATTCTTGTTTGATGCCACGTGTGTGTGATTTAAACTTTATGTCCTGGGACACGGTGCAACTGGTACCAAAAAATTCAAGACATTATTTATTCTTTGTTTTCATTTTCTTTATTCGAAGTACACTCCATATGCTTCAATACAGCGCTTAAAGTGATTTTTTTTTTTGAAACAGTTAATGTACTTTGTTTACGGAATCGATTTTAAAATCGTAAGAGAAACCCTTTTAATGTCCCGAATGATGTTGTTAAACTTTCTTTTCACCATCTACTTGTGTTTTGGAAATAGCCACAAGTTACCTGGAGCCAAATACGGGAAATATTCGAGAACTGTGATGCTTCTCCCGACCAAGAAATCGCAGGCAATCTTGGACTTAATCACCTGTTTATTATCGTGCAGAAGTAACCAAGAGCCTTGTTCTCAGTATTCATGTCGAATTCGACAAATGTTGTTCCACAAACGATTTAGAATACCGAAAAAATAATCACCGTTCACCATTTGACCTTTCGGCACAAATTATTTGTGGACGGTACTTTTTGAATGGAAGAGAACGGTAAGCACCTGTTTCCTCGCCTGTTATGATGATTTTAATGAAATCTGATTCAATATCTATCGCTCTTAAAATGTCTTTGCACTGCTCCATTCTGTCGTTTTTTTGATTTTCTGTCAGCGTGTATGGAATGAAAATACCTCTGTTTACTTCAATCCTTTGTCAAAATTTGATATATAGTGTTTTCATGTATGCCAGTGAGCTGCTTGATTAGTTTTGCAGACACACAAGCGGTTCGATCGAAGGATTTCAAGCGCTTTTTGGACGTTTTCGGAGGTATGACTTGTTTTTGATAGTGGTGCTCAAGAGCGTCTATGATATCCTCTCTGCCGTCTCGAAATCGAAAATACCATCTAAAAACATTGGAAAGATTCTAAAATTCGTCTTTTAGCTGATAATGAAGTTTAAAGGATGCGCACAAAGATTTTATATATTTAAATTTTTATAAAATAAGTAAAATTTAATGAATGGCAAGTTTAGAACATCAGTTTATTTATAAAGTGTATTAATTGTTTACTGTTACAAGTGTAAAGTAAATGTTTGTTTATTATTAGGCTGGTAGAAAAATAATTGCGGTCGATGACCTACAAATTCATATACATTTTTTAATTTAAGTGGTTGAAGTGATCCAGAACTGTTGGATGACTATTGCCTAATTTTTGTATAAGCTTTCAAATTGTGGTACGTGGTTTTGACTCAACTAACGCCTTCATCTGGTTGTTATAAATTGAAGAAGGACGTGAGCGACCTTCTTCATTTTCAAGGTACTTGTCCTCAGCACGAAATTTTTGGAACCACCATTGTATTGTACATTCTTTAACAGTACCCACATCAAAAGCATATTTGGTGTACATATGTATATATATATATATATATATATATATATATATATATATATATATATATATATATTATAAAATAATGCATGGTAAAAATAGTGTAACACTGATAAAAAAGATTTATTTTCAAAATTAAAATCAATCAAAACTATAGAAGTAAATATTATCTTCATCTTAAACATTTCAAGCATGATGAATTTTATTCTCTATATTCTGAAGATCTACTAGCAAGTTAAATAAGTTTTCTGTCCAAGTCCAAATTTATTTTTGAACTCATCATTGTTGTTGTTAGATTTCAGCTTTCGAGTAATGTACTGTAGTTTGTAATACTGAGTATAATTTAACTAACATTGATGGTTCTAGAAAACAAAGTTTGTGTGAGACCACGTGCGATTAAAGTGAAATTTTCGAGCTGTAAATATAGAATAATTTATTTTTTAAATATTTCTTTCCTGGTGAACCCTACTTTACCAGGAGACAGTACTCTATTTATATATTTAGTATAAATATAAATGTTATGCTGTGGGCCCTGCATCATCAGAGCAAACACGAATCAGCAACATCCACGAGAACATTTATTATTTGTCCCAAAATTCCATATTGCCCATGCACGTGTCGTAAACCTCGAATTTGAATAAATGGAATTTGTGGAAAAATAAGTCGTTCTGAGACCACATGGAATTGTGGCAAGATGGAATGAATGTTATAAAACGCAATGTCATTCAATTTGGCTAATTTGGGAATAGTATTCCTACTCAGTGATAACCTGCAACTACTTGTAAAATTATTTATTTTTATATCAACAAAAACCATGCGAAGAATTTTTACTGGTTTCGGTAGTATATTTTTTAAATCATTTTTACTCTACAACCGGATCACAAATGAAGCACGCAAGACCAAATTGATTGTTTATAAATTGTTTTTCAAATATTAGATGGGCACTTTTACCTGACTGCAAATTTTTGTATAGTAAACCATGACTTAAATTCATATCAATGAAGCTAGTTGGATTAGGTACTCGTTGATGGTTCATTTCTGCTCGACCGTGAAGGAAAATTCACTAATTAAGTGACATTGTGCAAGTTGTTAGAAAGTGCCTTGTTTTTCGATCTGCATTGGCGCACACGTTCCAGTCTACATTTTTAGATTTTTATTTCAATTGTTGGCGATTCCTTTATCTTTTTTCTTTTACGCCACGCTGTCGTTCGTTCAGCTCCTAATTTCAATATATTTAATTACAAAATACTTTTGATACCACAATTGTTTGATGCCACAATATTTTACACGTATATGCTGTGTGAATGGCAACACGTGACGCCAAATATCGATTTTGGTGGAAATGTTGGCCTCCGTTGTCTCATAACAATTATATCGTCAAAGTATATAAATATTTTTTTTGTAAATTAAAATTATTTTGTTGGGTGCTTACCTGTTTCTTGAAAAGGTAAGATGTAATTAATTTTATATTTAATAAAAAAATTATCAATCAAGTGCTAAGTTGTCATGAACATACCAATGTTTGATGTTTCACAGCTAATCAAGTAAAGTCGGAATACACCGAAACGAGAATTTTTAAGCTACTTATTTCCTCGATTGGAAGAATTTTACTTCGTCCACTATGTGCCAGCTTTGTGTCGGGCGAACAAAGAAAACTTATATATTTATATATTTTTTTCCTGGTAAATTCTATTTTACCAGACAACAGTACTCTGTTATACTCAGTATAAAGTGTAAATGAAATGCTGTGGATTCTGCATTGTCCTAATTTAAAAAAAAAACAATATATTGTTTACATATATAAAACTGTATACTCACTCGTACACACCGTACTATACTGCATTGCCGTTTCACATCACATATGTATACCTACACTCCAGTTTCTTCACAACATTTTGTTTTATAACGTTTTAATTCGTACCGTTGGAATGGCTGCACTAAACTTCCGTCACAACACTTCCGTTACACACATTAGACTTATGTCCACCGTCCCCAAAGATGTTTAACTTCAAAAAACTCATTTCACTTGAATATGCCTGTAGTTACCTTATAAAAGTCAATCCAAGAAAATAATTGAAGAACACATTTTTTGAATTCAGTAATTAAGAAATATAAAAGAGTGGGACAATTGTGCCACCCGTCTGCTATTATATATATATATATATATATATATATATATATATATCTTGTAGTCACATGGAAAGATAGATCTTTATATCTATATTCTAGAAATATAAAAATAATAACATACATTTTTTTATTGCTTTTTATAAAATGACTATATTACTTCGGTAAACAAAGTTCTAAGTTAAATACCTGTGTCGTTTTATATGTTTGGTAAATTTATATGATGCGGCGCTACCATTCATTTGGTACCGTAATAGCTATCTATTGTCATTTGTCTAACTAGCTAAGAGAAATTTCAGTCAGAAGCGACGCGTTGTTTGCGTTCTATAGATGTTTGAGGTGATCAATGTAACAGTTGCTGGGAAAACAAACAAGTAGTCTCTTTTGAGCCGATTTCTCGCCATGGATGAAGTATGGATAGATCACTACACATCTGAGTCTAAACAGCAGTCAAAGCAGTGTACAACGACTAGTGAAAGTGCCCCGAAGAAATCAAAGACCGTTTTGCATGCTGGGAAGGTGACGGCCATAGTTTTTTGGGATTCCCAAGGAATCATCTTAATTGAATACTTAACGAAGATAAAAACGGTAACAGGAGCCTATCATGCAACATTTTGGACTTTTTGAAAAAAAAACACTGCCAAGATTGGCACACAAAAAGTGTTGATTCATTAGGACAACGCGCCGTCCCACAAACCGGCCATCGTAATGGAAAAATTACACGAATTAGGCTTCGAATTGATTCCTCATCCACCCCATTCTCCGGACTTGGCCCCGTGCAACTACTTTCTCCTCCCAAACTTGAAAATTTGGCTCAGCAGGAAGAAATTCTCATCGAATGAAGACATCATCGCCGCTGTCAATGCGTATTTTGGAGACTCGTTAGACAAGTGTATATCCCTCAATGGAGAATATGTTGAGAAATAAAATTTTTTTTTCCAAAAAACGGTGTTTCACTTACTTTTTCATCATACTTATCAAACGACTCACATACTTGTAATCAATGACTTGTAGGTAAGGAGCATTAAGTAGAACAAAGTACATTTTTCTATTTTTAGATACTTCAATTTTTATGGAATGGAGTCAACATTATTTGATTAAATTTATTTCTATATAAAAGTAATACCATAAAAATAGTTTTGACACTGTGGATAAATTCACTCTTACAAATAAATTATTTTTTCACTCTATAAACCACACCAAAATTTTTAGATCAAAAATATTCAATAACTTATTTTTATTTCTGATTGTCGCTTGAATGATTGTTGTGTGAATTTCGATGGCAACGCTTTTATCCTAGGAGCACCAAGTTATCAAAGAATTTGTTAGAAAACAGTTGCCGTAAACTGACATAACATATTGTTATATTCGATAAATAATGGGATATATTTCATAATTATTTTTGGTGTTTTTTCTTGTTTTACCAGTAACTTAATAACGGTACGAAACTCAAAGTTTGCTATTTCGTTTTTTTCTGTTTTAATTTGACCTGAAATTTAAGTACCACTCAGAATGACTTGTAATTAGGTATATATATACTAGTAAAGAGACGTATTTTCAAACATGCAAGTTTCAGATTCTCCTACCACCAACAACTTCCATCATCATCACGACCATTCCAGGAATGTTTGACCTTTCCTTTCTTTATAAAGTTGTTAACCTTTTGCATTCTGAACATTTTTTATACTATCGACCAGCAACTCTGGCACTCTGTTGCAGTGAAGCTTTCGCAAAAGGAAAGTTTGAATATGAAACGAAAACATTACAAGTGCTTATAAATTTATATCTTTTTATTTATTCTGTAAGTATGCTTTGTTTTAATGTAAATAAAGCTTGGATTTTACATTTTGTAATTCCCATATTATGGGTACCTCTGGAAACAATTTCTCAAATGCATGTTGGGTTTATTTAGAAAAGCATCTTAGTAATCACTCGCTGAATGTCTCCCACCATTTTTTTTCTCTTGGAATATATAACCCTATTCCTATTTTTACCTTTTCTCATTAAGTGAAGCTTTCAATTTAATCTAGTTTTAAAGATGGAAGTAAAAGTTGTTGTTCTCACCTGACGAAAGTTTCCTATTAGTTGATCGATTAATAGTTTTCGATATTTGAAGTATGTCAATGGAGTCTTGTTTTTGTTATGGTTTCCAATATTATAGAGAATTTATGAATTGATAACAGATATTTCCATTCCCTAAAAGAAACATTTCCGTCACCATTTAATTGATGTTCTCAAAAAGCAATAATGCACAATAAGGGCACATGTTCCCATAGAAGAGCCAACAGATTTTTGAAATATAAGGTGAGTGTCCCTGTAGAGGAGCCAACGGAATGCAAAGGGTTAACAGTCTTATTGAAATGTACCATTGACTATTAACATATTATCTACATATCTTGTATTAATAAACATGCATTGTTTTTTTTATTTTTTATTTAGTACAATTAGTGTCTCTATTTTGTCATTTCTTATGTTTTAATTACTTTGTAATATCACTAGTAAAATTTTTAAATCAATATGTCAGCATTCGTACAAAATACTACACGAATTTATATACCCATTATAAAAATATAATATTAATTAAAAAATTAATATTATAATGATAAATAGCTGAAAGAATGAAAAATGAATATTGTAAACAAATATTTATCGCATGTTGATTTAACTAAATTTAAAAAAAAATCAATATTTATACAATGACTTGCTTAAGGGAAAGGAACTCAGTGAGATTAAAAAATGGACATTTCACAACGGTGAACTAAATATTATTGTAGTTATATATCTAAAAAACGCTTTTATTAAATTTTTGTATGAGTATAAAATTAAAATTTTTGAGTGTATGGCTGTTATTTTATTTAAGAAATATACAATTCTTCATATTTTATATAGGCAAGAATGATCAATCAACTCGATTTGATGTTAAAATTGCCAAGGAAATATTTTAATTTAAATTTACATTATTTATCATTGTGCGGACAAATTAAAATGTTAATTATGATAATACATTGAAGCGTGAGTATTCACAGAAATTTATCCAGACGAAAAATATAAAAAAACATCTTGGTGAACAAAAAAAAAATTGAGACGAGTGTAAGGTCGGTCTATTTTGCATAATTTTCTCAACGAATACATTTCTCGTGGGTGTTGGAATTTTTACGAGAAGCGGCAGTCGGTCGTCCTCTCATTATCTTGTTATCATATTTTGAAGGAGATGCTCGCTTTATTTTAAATATCTTGTACATATATATATATATATATATATATATATATATATATAATGTATGTCTGTCATTATGAAGACAGTGTTCGGTTAATAGGCTTAAATTTCAGATGGATATTGGGGATGGACGTGTCGTACGTGCGACTCCACGATACATCTATTGTTTAATATAATTTGCTGAATAGGCAGGAACTAATTGGTAAATTTCGTTATTTAACTTAACGGTTTGCGCTAACTATATAATTTAATTGTTATTACCGTTGCAAAGTAGGAACACGATTTGTGGTTTGTCATTGGTTTGTACTACTGATTTGGTTTACTTGTATGTATGTTTGAAATTTTAACTGTAGTTTGTAGCAGAGTCAAGATTGTACGGTATTCTATGTTATACGTTTATTAATGCTATGCTAAATCATTTATTTATTCGGAAGCAATGTGCTGGATTTTATAAAATGTACTGTTTTTAAAATGTTCAATTTGTACAAATGAAATAAAATAACGTTAAGGGATTTATTGAGTTATTAAATATTTTCTTTCTTAATCAGATTATGTGTTAATTTTTATATTATATTTATCATTTTTTACATTATAGAACGCTACACTATTCAAGCAGATAAAAAATCTAATTAGCTAAAATTTCTTTACATTATTCTGCTTTCTAGAAAGGTAGGTACCAAAGGTTTATTTTAAGTCAACTACTCAACCATATAAGCAATTTCAAAAATATTTATAGCGTGATTCAATTTAGGCTTCCACATGAAAGCATTAAAAAAACTCAAAAACTAAAAAAAAATATATTTTATCTTTATTTGGTATTTTAGTTCAATTTAATATAATTATGAATGAAAGACTATATCGTTCAAATGGCCGCCGCGGCTCCTGTAGCATGACGTAATATGCTTATCATAATTTTCGATTGCATCGCAGCACAACGCAGGTCTATGTCGGCTATTTTTGTCTTATTTCTTGTTTCAGCTCTGCAATCGTGTTCGGTTTGTCCTCGTTAACTTTACTCTTCAAATAACCTTAAATAAAGAAATCTAGAATATTTAAATCGCATGATCTGGGCGGCCAATTGATGTCGCCGTTTAGTGAGATCACGCGGGCTGGAAATTTTGTGAGTAATAGCGCGATTGCTTCTGCTGCTATGTGACTAGTGGCACCGTTTTGTTAAAATCAGAGATCCTCGGTGTCCATATGTAGTAATTGGTTCCCAAAAACATTCTGATCATACTCTGATAGCGAATGGTATTAACTCTAATTACATTTTCCTCATAATCATCAAAATAATACGGGCCATTTACGCCTCCAGACCACAAGCTACTCCAAATCGTGACTTTTCAAGGATGCATTTGCTTCTCGAATATCTCTGCTGGATTTTCCAAGCATCAAATGAGGAAATTTTGCTTTATTATGAATCTATTGAGGTGAAAATATGCTTCGTCACTAAAGATGATTTTTTTTGAAAAATCTACTCTTTGTTCATCTATATATTCACCAATCTAACGGTTCTGTTGATGGTCTCTAGACTTTAAATCTTGTTATTTGGATCTTGTAAGCGTGTAAATGCAAATCTTTTGTCAAAATTCGCTGCATAGTAGAATACGAAAAACCCAGTTGCTGTAATCGACGACATATCTATATGCCAAGTTCCTAGGATACACATTCACCATCTATGGCAATATTCTTGTCCGAGCGACCTACACAAGCATGCTGAGGTATTTTGATATATGATACTGACCTAGTTTGTTCGAATTTCTTGATCAAATTCTAAATTATGTGCTCAGAAAGTCGATTTTGTATACAAAATATTCATATAGAGCGCGGTGTGCACTTTTCCTCCAACGCCCATTTTCATAATAGGTTAAGATAATTTTAACTGCTCCATAATTAATTTTATACACAATTCTACTCTACAAGAGCTACTTCAACATTGAAAAAACTTTTAAGTTTGAAAAATATTCATCACTGTCATATGGAAATTACCTTGAATCATCCTTCATAATCTTGCAATATTAATACCAGATAACATATTAAATTTGATTAAAAAATAATTCTACATACACTTGGAAGTAATTATAAAGAAAGTATTAGAGGTTAGTATCTTTTTTTGGGATGTTACTAAAAGAGTAAGTGATAAGGTTTATTTACTGTCAGTATTGATGTATGTTTGCAAGTTATTAGTACAATATTCAAATTTAAATATATATATATATTTATATATATATATATATATATATATATATATAAAATATGTTTTATACATGCTAAATTCTTGTCGAGAAACATTTGATTGTTGGTAGTCTATTTTTATTCCTATCACTGAGTATTTCAATGTTTCCCAAACTTTTCCTACAATGGAACACGCTACGACGACACACTAATGGAATAACTTGGTTATTTTGTAGTGTAGGTAGATATAAATAATTAATAAAATAAATAATTGAATCTAAGCGTTAAGAAAAAAACAAACATTTATTCTCAAATGTAAATTATTTAAAACCAAACACATAAAAATAGTAAAATAAAGTAGCATGTATATATTGTAAAATTACGTTCTTAATGACTTCAATGCTTTTGTGTCTTCGAGTTGTAAATTCTTTTGATATCAGGCACAATGTTAGAAAGTTGAATTCTTATATTTGGTTTATCGTCGAGTCTTCCTCTGGACTTTGTTCGTTTTCAACATAATATGAGAATCTCGCATAAATATGTCGTTGTAAAAGGAAGTAAAACAAGAACAGCTAGTTTTTACACTTGGGATACACTTCTGTTAAATTTGTCCAGAAATCATTTAATGCAAGTACTTTGTTTTTTGGTTTAAATCAGTCACGAATCAAGTCAATTAGATTTTTATAATCACTTGCGCTGAAGTCCTCTGGCTTAGCCTTCACTGTAAATTGATTCAAAACCCAGAAATTATCCTTATTGTATTTTAAAAAATATTGCAAAATGGTAGATTGTAAGTCATGCAAGTGTTCTAAAATTAAATTAGCAACTTCTTCATCTAATTTAGAATTTATTTCAGTCAAAAATTCGTGCAAGAAAGCAAGGGAAAACAATCAAAATTATTCTGTTTAACTGTAGAAATCCAGAATTGTAACATTCTATCAAAAGATGCAATTTTATCTCTTGTATTAAAAATTGTAATATTCTTTCCTTGTAATGATAAATTAATGTCATTGCACTTTGTAAAATTATCTGCCAGATACGCAAGGCTCATCAACCATGAATAATTTATTAAAAATTTAATAAAATTTTGTCCTAAATTATATGACGTCAAGAAGGTCAATAACTCACTACGAAGTTCGAAAAGGTTCAATAGTGCTTTACTTCTGGATAGCCATCTCACTTCAGTATGTAATAAAAGTGCGTTATGTGCACTATCCATTTCATCGTACAAAATTTTAAATAATCTGCATTGAAGTGGTCGATATTTTGCATAGTTGATAATTTTGCAAACGCGCGTTGGCCTTAATAGTGGCCTTAATCCATATGCAAATTGAGGAGCGCTTCATTATCAAACATACTTGAAACTGTCGCAGCATTTAAAACCATTCCAAGTTTATATTTATTTTGATAATTTTTCATTGAACACACATTAACTTTCTACGGAACACCAGTGTTCCGCGGAACATAGTTTGGGAAATGCTGGAATATTCAATGAATCTATTTTCGTCAGAAGATGTTCTTCGGTATTTGCTTCAGGAAATTCTAATATACTAAATTTGATGCTGGTGAAAATGTTTTTCAACAGTTCTATTACTGTTGCATAACTTTTCATCAAATCTTTTCAAACTATTTTAGAAATTCTCGCTGGTATTTAATGAATTTTGTTAAAATTAGATGAAGGGTATGAAAATGTCAGTTAACATCAGTTAAATTGAAGAACTGAAAAAAAACAAGGAGACAAATTACCGGTATTTATAAATGTTAAATCATTTTTATTAAAAAATATTTTTCATATATGTTTATCTACATATATATATATATATATATATATATATATATATATATATATATATATATATATATATATATGTATATACACATTTATCTAACTAAAGTTCACTGTGGGCTTATATATCAAGATGAAGAAATTATATTAGTAAAATTCACCTTGGTACATAATATATAGTTACCATATGTCTCTTAAAGCTAGCAATGGCGAAGAAAATTTTCTTCTTTCATTTAATAGAAATTTATCTCCAATTTAAGTTCATTTTTTTAGAAATTCTAGCAAAAGTTATATTTTTTCAAAATAGAACAGGAAAGTAGCTACTTTATATACTAGTTAACACAAACATAATTAGTTCTTTTCGCGGAAATAATATAACTAATTTTTACATCATATAGTTTATTAGAAAGAATATGAAATATATCTGATAGCTTATAACAAATTATTGTTATATTTTTTTTGTAAAATATTTTTATATTAAAAATTGGTAATATTAAAATTCATATTTTGTTCATTTACTCTATAATGTAATAAATTAAGGTAGAATATTCTTCAAATAAGATTAAAATTTTATGTAAAGTACAAAAATTACATTAATAATAACGGGATTTATAGTAAGGTGAACAGGCGAAATACAAGAAAATTTGAAAAGTTCGTGGCCTATCTATGAAAAAATATAACTTGTATTTTAAAATTATTTTTATTTTTCAATATGGGCCCCCTGAATTTTAATGCACTTCATCTACCTATGGTCTAGTGCTTTTATGCCGTTCCGAAAATCCTTTTTTTGGAGGTTCTCAAAATAACGATTCACTGTTGCTATCAGTTCTTCATCTGACAAAAATTGCCGATGACCAAGGACATTTTCAAAATTTTGGAAACAAATGGAAACCTGAAGAAACCAAATCTGAAGAATAGTTTGAATGGGGCAGCAAGTCGTACTTCAATTTTGTGCATTGTCCTGATGGATTTTTTTTGTGATAAACCTGGGCTTTTCTCACGAATTGTTTGATCAAATCGATCCAAAAGCTTAGCATAATACTCTTCCGTTATCATTTGATCCTTTGAAAGGTATTCAATTAGCAGCATCCCTTTATCATCCTAAAAAAATGAAGTCATAACTTTTTCAGCGGATAAAAGTGATTTTATTTTATTTAGTGACGGAGAATCAACATGCTTCCATTGATTTTATTGTTGTTTTGACTCTAAAGTGTAATGGTGAATTCAATTCCCATCTGTAATTACAAATCGCCTTATAAAGTCAGTCGTATCCTTCTTAAATCAATCCAAACAGTCTTGGAAAATTTTTACTCAAATGCATTTATAATAAATTGCCAGCAAACGCGGAAACCATCTTGCCAATAGCTTTTTCATACCTAACTTTTCAGTTTGGATGTGATACACAAGTTCATCTGAAACACCAACGACCTTAGCAATTTTTGACATTTTCAATTACCGATCCTGTAGGACAATATCTTATACTTTGTGGATGATTTCTTCTGTCATTATAGTTTTCGGACGTTTACTATATGGGTTATGTTCTAAGCTTACACTACCAAAATTAAATTTAGCTGCTCACTTCTATACGATTACATGCGAAGATGTGCTGTTATCCAATACATGTTCCATTTCGTTAAAGATTTTTGCTGATAATAAGCCTTTTTTAACAAAAATAACTTTTTCACCGCACGATTTCCAACTGTATCCATTTCAACAATAAAACAAAAAGAGCTTTATTTAAATTGATATTTGCAACAAACTACTTCCCACATTAATTATCGACATTGAAGTTATATACAAGATAGATATCACTTTGTAATGCGTCTCAAGTATATAAAATATTACCGTCACTTACATGTTAAGCCATGAAATTTTCAAATCATCCTCATATATATTCATCTCCATACAAAAACAAAACATTGATATATGAAACACACGCTCGATACTTAAAACATTCCATTGCTAGTAGCCAAAAATTAATTAAGCGAGTTTAAAAATATTTACTTTCTTAATTACATTTCGTTGTTGTACGTGCAATAACATTCTAGCTCTGAGGCTCAATTCATTTTCAAAGATGAATTATTCGCTCATCACAGACACAAAAAAATTCTGTACCTTTGTGATTTGAGAATGATTATATCCTCATCTAAATGTATATAAACCACAGTAGAGAAAGTTTAATAATTATTTAATAAATAATTTTGATCAGAAAAATGTTTATATTAGGTTGGTAGGAAAATATTTCCGGTTTTTGTGTTCTGAATTCTAACCTTACACTTTTTTCAATGAAAATATTATCTCATCATGTTTATATTAATATCATTTGAAAGTGAATTATTCGTTCTTTATTTTGGTAACATCGACTTAGGTTTTATTATTATTTTTTCTTTAATTTGGGCTATTGAATTAAAGATGACAAAGAAACAAATAACAGAACTTTTTTGATGAGTTCAAAACGGGTGATGAAGCAGAAGAAACTGTTTATAAATTAAACGATGCTTTTGGTGGGTCTACTATTAAGGAACGTACGGAGAAGTGATGGTTCCATAAATTTCGTGCTGAGGATAAGAGCCTTGAAAATAAAAAAGGTCGCGAGCGTCCTTCTTCAGTTTATAATGACCAACAGAAGCCATTAGTTGAATCAGAACCACACACAACAATTTGAGAACTTGCACGACGGCTAGCCGTTAGTCATCCAAAAATTGTGGATCACTTAAAACAGCTAGGGAAATCAAATGTATAAGAATTTAAAGGTCATAAACCGCAATTATTTTTATACCAACCTAATAGTTTGTTAGATGAATGAAACACTCATTTCCAATATTCAGAGCTCATTCTCATTAATTCAGTAAACATCACGCTGATTAGATATCAACCAATTTATAATATATACGAATATATATATATATATATGTATCAATGAAACCATATACTTAGTGTTGACAATTCAGTGCTCAATAATAGATATTTGTAATTTATTGCGATTTGAGCTATTTTGCACCTCTATTTTTTGTATTTTACCATTAATACATAAATTTTGCAAATTTTATTTTTAAATGCATATATATATATATACACACACACACATATATATATATATATATATATATATATATATATATATATATATATATATATATCTGTTTAGGTGACAGAGCAGCTGTATATATAGAGAGATAGGAAATAAGAGGAAAAGGAAGAGAGAATATTAAAATATATATTAAACATAATACAAATTTGTGTCGATACATACGATAAAAAGTTTAAGTTTATAGGTATATCTTTTTAAAAAAAAACTATACGAGCGTATAAAATTTACACAAGATAATAAATATTCTGGAGACCTTTGCTGTTTGTGTACTGAACTATATCCTTGTCGTTTCGGTGCTAGCTTCTAACCACGAAAGTTGTTAAGGTGGATTAGACACAGGTGTGTCTTCAAAAGACACAAACACTACCCATTATTCTCAGAGTTTTGTACGCGCCACAAATTGGGTGTAGCATACGCATAATCCTATATATATATATATATATATATATATATACATATATATATATATATATGTATATATATATATATATATATATATATATATATATTATATATACTAACCACCAATCTGTCAAAGGCAAAACTCTACCTGACCATTACTTTTTCATTTAAATTGTCCAAGTCATTGTATATATATATATATATATATATATATATATATATATATATATATATATATATATATACATATATATATATATATATATATATATATATATATATATATATATAGAAATAGAGAGAGATAGAAGTTAATTTAAAATTAAAAATTAATAATAGGACTTAAATAAACAATTTATAAAATATTATGCATTACAATAGATTGAGTCATAAGTTTGTAC
Organism: Acanthacorydalis orientalis; assembly: GCA_034766995.1. Lineage (NCBI taxonomy): Eukaryota > Metazoa > Arthropoda > Insecta > Megaloptera > Corydalidae > Acanthacorydalis > Acanthacorydalis orientalis. The sequence continues at coordinate 57,258,146 of CM068314.1, forward strand.
ATTTGTTAAGAGTTCTGATTTGAAACATATTTTAGAAAAAAGATTCAATAATATGTATTGTCATTCAATACGACCTTTTTTATCTACAAACTGGTATTCTAGCTCAGTTTTCTTAAAAAATATTGTTTTTAGTGTACAACATTTATTATTACGGGGTTGTTTGTCTACTTGTTAAGTAAAATTTTATCAGTTTAATGTATATTGAAGTGAACAGAATAAAAGATAATCAAATGGAACGCCTTTTAAACTGTATGAAGAAACTTACAATTTCCCAATTGAGATCATTTAGTTTGTGTTACATTTCTGTTACTGTATATCGTCTAGTGTTGTTAGAATGCATTCTTACTCCTTTACAATTGATTATATATCAATGCTTCTCCTGAAGATTTTCATTTATTCTGTAAACAGTAGAACTCTAAATCAACAGTCTGCTTTATTTTAAATCGCATAGACTACATCTCATGTCTCATCCAACACAAAACAAAACTTTTTTGTGATTAAATTCAATCCTTGATGTTAGGTATGGGCGCACCCTTATATTTTACCACTGTTTTTTTTTCTTTGTATTATCATATAGAGTTCACTTTTCGTATCCTATCACTATTCTGTAAAAGAAATATTTTACAAATTGAAGGGATTATCGCAGGGCCGGATTTTATCCGATAAAATTGTTTCAGATGAAAGATTTGGTACCCAAATGACACACTTGATGATTTTTGCAGATGTTGGATAGCTGTTGATTTTCAAACCACCATTTTTTGCTAACTCACATGTCCCAATTGTTGGATCAACATCTAAAGAAGGAAAGTATTCTCTGAAGGTCTACTAGCTTTATAAGGAATGTCTTCATAATCGTTGTTGTTCTTCAAGGCTTCAATATTTTGAATCAACTTTTCTAAACCGACTTTGACGAGTTCTGATAAACACTCTTTATCGTTACATTTTGAAATTTTTTTGTATTGTATTTAAAATATTATCTATCTATATATAAAAAATGTACAAAAAAATTTAAAACAGGGTAGAGATTTTGTATTAAATTATTATTAAAGACGACACTCGAAATTACACAAATAATTATGATATTGGTATCATAACAACTACAATAAAATGTACGAATTTATAAAACAACAATGTCGCCATACAATTACGAGAGGAACACACTCACTTGCATTCAACAGCGAGAATGATTATGTGGACATACTATTATAAGATATAAGATATATATATATATATATATATATATATATATATATATATATATATATATATATTACGATATTGAGCAAATATATGCGATATTAGCAAAACGAGTGGATGCGAAGCCTCCCGGGGTTCGGTGAGTGTAACGAGTAGGGTCTACAACATCTTAGTTTTTTAAGAAAATATTTTTACAATATTATGCCCTAAAGCATCCGGTCACAAGTCATAATGAACATATTATTTTATTTTCAAAAGTAAACAAACAAAAATACTTATTTAATCCTATTTATAATATAATTACTTAAAAACAACATATGTTCATAATAAAGTTTTCATACTAGCTAATCACTTTGTCAAATGAATTCTTTTCCATCCCACAAACTACAAGCATTTTTTTCTAGTCAAAAATATTTAATAAATTGTTATTGATTAATTTTTTTTTTGCTTATGCGCATTTTTCTCCTATGCCATTATGTTCAGAGGCACAAAATATAAAAAAAAAAACGTTTTTCAATAGAAAAACTTTTAGATTTTTATTTTTCGATTTTGATTTTTTTTGGATCTACAAGATTTTTCAATTCTTAGAGATATGAAGGTGATGGAATTGGCGTTGAAATCCACATAAGCAACGATTTAAAAATATCAAAATGAATTGAATATTTTTGACTAGAAAATATTTCTTGTAGTTTTGTGGTTAAAAAGAAATATATTTGTAATAACCTTTCCCTATTAGAAGTAGATGAGAAGGGTTATATTAATAAAAGATCATTTTGAACTTTACTAGAAAGCAAGAACTTATGATTTAAACTATTACAAAAATATTTGTTTGTGCAATATTACAAATATGCTGCTTAACTTCAAACTTATGAAAACCATACGTTAAATATAAAAGTATATAGCAAATTTAAGTTAAAAATGTAACTGCAGTTTGTTGACAATTATTTAAAAATTCATTAAAGTGTAAGTGTAAATAATAAATTTATCAAAATAAATCTATTTAAAAATGACTAAGTAGAAAGAAATTAATCGGTCTGTCTCTCTAATCGAATCTTTATGGAAAACTATATAAGAGAAAATTAAAATAAATCCCGCCAAGAAAAAGAAGCCCTGTAAGAAATCTTTCAGCAAATATGAAGCTCTTTTACACACAAGGATTGATAAAAACTTGTAACCATGTTTTGACCGAATGTCAAAAGTTATAAAAAATAAAAGCAACGTTACTAAGTATTAGATATATACTTTGGTTTTCTGTTACAATCAGACCTGCTATTATGCTCCGAAAGTTATTTTGAATTATTTTCAGAAATATATTTTCTTTAATTCATAAACTTAATGAACTGAGTTATCATAAAAATATTTTTCTTAATTATTCAAAAGCTCAAAGAAATTCCGTTCATTTAATTAGACTTATTAAGACAACAGTGGGTAGACGTATTTTTATATGCACGGAATGGTATGTATATATAGGTGATTCAACCTAGGCTTTCTCACACAAAAGTATTAAAAAAGGCAAAAATTTGAAAAAAAAACATATTACTTCCCATTTCATATTTCAGTTTAATTTTGTTTTGGTATTGAATTGATCTAAGATAATAAATAAAAAATAACATGACTTTTCTTAACCACTGCGCTCCCTTTTAATACTTACATATGAATGCCTAAATTGAATCATGCTTTGTTTCTCTCTCTCTCTATATATATATGTATATATATATATATATATATATATATATATATATTGTGATACACGTCATAGAAACAAATTGAATCATAACTGTCTGCGCAAACCATATCATAGAACAAATAGATTGTTCTCGAATAATCTAGAAAGCAATTAATAATCAACAACTCGATATAAAAAGGATGCTTGGGCAGTTATCAACAGAATTGGTCCTGACAACAAAAAAGATTACACGCGTAGAACTAGTCAATAGCAATTTTGACAACATCGTTGAATATCATATAGATTCAGTTATATCAATTCGCTTCACGATAACTTCACACAAATAAATTATTGTGTAGATTATTGTATCAAGGAAGTTAAATAAATTAATCTGTATTGAAATAATTTCGATAAAATGAAATCCTAACTGGTTTTAATTCAAATAATTAAAAGTGATTCAAAACATTTTTGGACAAAGTATAAAAGAAAAGTACCCTGATGACAGCGGCTGTAAATGAGTCATCAAGTCATCAACTGAAACTAAAAGTTTCAATGTCAAAACTTAACAAATGTCAAAAAATACAGCTATTAGTGTGACATCTGTGAAATATAACCTCTCTATAAAAATTGCCTCTCTGTTGGAAAACCCTTTATATTTAATTTATGTTTCTTCATATTATCTTTTAAGACTATATGTTCGCTTCGTAAAATGAAAACCTTTTTTTTTATTTTAATTTCATGTTCATTATATTACAACATACCTTATTTATTATTTTGTCTGAATAGTTTAGGTTATCTTTGTATATATATATATATATATATATATATATATATATATATAAATAAGGCAGTGAATTAAAAATTAAATGTATATAGCCACGAATCAGAAACAACCAGCCAACCACTATAAAAATTTAGAGAATATATGTATTAAGCCATTTTTTATTGTAGTAGACTTATTGTATAAGATATACTGCAGATATTTTATGTACAAAATGAAAGACAGATTACTTGTGTTAAAATGATGCATAATAAAATCCTACAAATATGTATATATATATATATATATATATATATATATATATATATATATATATATATATATATATATATACGAGTATATATATAAATAATATATAACATTTCACCAAATAACTACAATATTATATATATATATATATATATATATATATATATTATATATATATATATTAAATTATATTATATATATATATATATATATATATATATATATATATATATATATATATATAGTGTTGGGTAAATTTTTAGGGATACTGAGAACATATTTATATTTTTCAAAATTTCACAAATTAATTTGGCTGCTATAAAATGGTCATCTCTTAATAAACACAGTAACAAGACATGCATCTGTAAAAATCTTCATATATGATAACTTATGTTCTTATTTTCTGGAAATTCTTACATTTTGTTCCAATTGTCAAAAGAAGTTGCTGGCATTTATAGGAAAGCAGTTTGTGTTTAATTATAAATTATTTTAAAAATAACTTCGTTTTTGTAAAAACAAAAATATTACAAAGGGGCGTAATAGCGTTTTTACATAAATAGGGACTATTTTATTAATTATTCGTTCTAGTTTAAAAATGTGCATGAAAATAAAGAATTGTTCAGCGGATGAATAGAGAATAACATAATCTTTGTGGAATGGAGAAAATTTTATAAGCAAAGTCGCTAGAATTGTTCAGAGTTCTAGAAATTTAGTAGCAAATGCTTTGAAACCGGAAAACACATTCAAAAAATCTAGACCTAAACGGAAAAGTAGTGTACAAATCGACCAATGTACAAGGGTGGTCCCAGAAGTACCCGGCCTGGCCTAGAGATGGCGGTAGTTGTTTGAAAAATATCACTGTATTAGAAAGTACACAATCTATAAAGCATATGTTTCAAGTTTGAGAACGTTGTTTAGTATTTGTTTGGCAGCCATCAATAGTGAACGTTTTCAGTGAATTTGTGAAAATGGAGAAAATTGGTCATCGTTACGTGATACAATACTTTTATTTGAAAGGCCTCAGCCCAACCAATATAAAAGCTGAACTGGATTCTACTCTGGGTGAGTCTGCTCCTTCGTTTACAACAGTGAAATATTGGGTAGCAGAGTTTAAATAAGGCCGTGCGAGCTGCCAAGACGAGCATCGCAGTGGTCGACCAAATGAGGTGACGACTCCAGAAATGGTGAAGAAAATCCACAAAGCGGTACTGGATGATCGTCGACTGAAAGTGCTCGAGCTAGCAGACATAGTAGGCATTTCAAAAAGTGCGGTACATCGCATATTATCTGAAAATTTGGACATGAGAAAGCTATGTGCAAGATGGGTGCCGCGTTTGCTCACACTCGAGCAAAAACAGTGTCGTGAAGATGTTTCAATTGAGTGTTTAGCGAAGTTTCACAGCAACAAAGCAGAATTTTTGCGCCGTTGCATAACCATGGATGAAAAATGGGTCCATCACTTCACACCCGAGACAAAAGAACAATCAAAACAATGGACTGCTAAGGGAGAACCGGCTCCAAAGAAGGCGAAGACCGTTTCATCTGCAGGCAAGGTCATGGCGTCGGTTTTTTCGCATGCGCGTGGGATAATTTTCATTGACTATCTTGAAAAAGGAAAAACTATCAACGGCGAGTATTATGCGAACTTATTGCAACGTTTGAGCGAAGAAATCAAGCAAAAACGGCCGGATTTGGCTAAGAAGAAAGTGTTGTTTCATCAAGACAATGCACCAGCTCACAAATCCATTATTGCAATGGCAAAAATTAATGAATTAAAGTTTGAATTGCTACCTCATGCAGCCTATTCGCCAGATTTAGCCCCCTCGGATTATTTTCTGTCCTCAAACTTGAAAAAATGGCTCAGTGGTCAAAAATTTCCCAACGATGAATTAGTGATGTCGGCAGTTAATGGGTATTTTGAGGAGCAAGACAGTTCTTATTACAAAAAGGGTATCGAACTTATTGAACATCGCTGGGAAAAGTGTATAGAGCTGAAAGGAGATTATGTTGAAAAATAAATATATTTTTTTCCAAAATTTTTGTGTTTTCTTTGTTGGGGCGGGTACTTCTGGGACCACCCTCGTATTTCGCTTTTGTCGAAAATCGATCCCATTAAGTCTTATAACCTCATAAAATATGAACAAAGGCTAAAAGTCAGTATTCGACGGCACGTGGACGCTTGCTTGAACAGACTCTACTATGCAGATTAGGTGTTGGAAAATTTGTTAAACCCCGACTTAACGTGATTTAACTGGTTGTGTTTATTTATAAATATGCGGAGATAATGCAGTTACAATAGGATTTTTATTATCGAAAAATTACAAGTTTAACATTACTAGGTGATACTAATGTGCTTTGTTTTTATACAACTCGACCGGATCGTTCGAGCTGTTCGATGCGACTGTCGACCGAGAATATTTTTCTATCGTTCCTACAATGTACTGACGTGTATTCTTTATCGTTTCTACAATGTACTGTATTAGGTTTGACAATCAATATTCAAATTCACCGAGATTTGCAATAATGAAAGTAACGCAAATATACAAAAACGTGTAGAAAATCGACAATTAAAATTATTTCAATACACAACACGACAATTAAAAATGTTGTACATAAAATATATAATACTGTTTTTACATTGCTACGGAACATACTCCCCCCGTTGAGAGGTTACGATCAACTTGATTATTATTCGTTAGTGTCCCTTAAATAATTGTCTTTAATTGGTAACAGTGCTAAGGTTTTAACACTGCGCTTATATTCACTTGCACTGGTTTTTACTAAAACTGTTCTGATTATTCTGTCAGTGCCCGGAAAAGTCTTGATAATACGTCCTATTGCCCACTGCATCGATGGTAGATTCTCGTCTTGTATTAATACGATGGAATTTTCTCTTATCGAATGCTCTCCTGTAGTCCATTTGTGGCGGATGTTGAGTTCGTTGAGATACTCTTTATACCAGCGCTTCCAAAAGTGCTGTCTAACCTTTTGGATATGTTGCCAGTGTGACAGTCGATTTGTTGGTTTTTCGGTGAAATCGATTTCTGGCAAGCTCGTTAAATAATCGCTTTTTAAAAAATGACCAGGAGTAAGGACAGAAGGATCGTTAGGATCGGATGACAACGGAGTAAAAGGGCGAGAGTTAATAATGGCTTCTACTTCGATTACAAAAGTATTTAATTCTTCGAACGTAAATAAACAATCGGTTAAAACGCGTTTCATATGGGGTTTAAGTGATTTTACGGTCGATTCCCATAATCCGCCGAGATTCGGTGCCCGCGGTGGTCTGATGCGCCACTTTACGCCCGTGTTCCCTAAAGACCCTTGAGTTTCACTTTGAGTCGAATTTGCTTTTAAAAAGTCGTATATTTCTTTTAACTCGTTTTTCGCGCCTGCTATATTGAGTCCATTATCTTCGTACGGCAGGTTTGCCTTGTTTAATCGACCGCCTACTCGTAAGATGTTATCTTTATCTAAGAACGGTGATAAAGCGATGATCCTGCTAGTGTTTTTCAATGCTTGTTTTTTAAGAAGATTGTCGATTTCTTTTGCATAATATATCGATTGAATTCTTCGTATAATTATTTTCTCTGCATTTATCAAGTCCCTTGGCGATAAGATGTGTTCAAATGTTCTATCACGTTTTAAGTACATTGATAAAGCAACAAATCTTTTTAATTTAATGAAGCATGAAAATTTTTCAAAGATTTCAAAATCTTTTTGCGAGTTTTGTGTTTGTTCAATTAAATCTTGCGACTCTTCTTTGTTGGTAGTTATAAAACAACATCCTTTTTTAACTTCTGGTAATTCTTGTGTTAAGCCAGGTAAATTTAATTGAGGCCATGCACTTTCATTTTGCTGTAGCCATGCTGGTCCGTGAAACCATAGCGTGTTATTTAAGAATTCCGATGGAAGTTGTCCTCTTGATAACGCATCTGCACGATTGTCTTGTGATGATACGTGTTTCCAAACGTGTGAATGTTTAATTGACTGTATATCTGATACGCGATTAGCAATAAAAGTTTTTAAGCGATGTGGTGATGAATTAATCCAATGTAATGTTATAGCAGAATCAGACCAAAAAACTATCTTTGAAAATGAAACGTTTATCGTATTAGAAACTGTTTTAAACAATTTTACAAGCAATTGAGCTGCACATAATTCAAGACGGGGAAGAGTTGTGGTTTTAACCGGAGCTACGCGAGATTTTGCACAAAATAATTCGCATTCTGTTACACCGTTTTTGTCTTCCGATTTTAAATAGATGAACGCGCCGTAACACTTTAAATTTGCATCGCAAAAACCGTGTAATTCAATGTATTTTTTCTTCGATATGACAGTTTTTCTACCAAAAGAAATATTGTTTACTAAGTGAATTTGATCGCAAAACTTTCGCCAAGCTGTGTCGATGCTGCTTGAAACTGATTCATCCCAATCAAGTTTCTCTTTCCAAATATCTTGCATGATCGATTTCGAATACAAAATAAGTGGGCCTAATAGACCTAGCGGATCGAAAATTTTTGCGATTTCCGACAAGATCGTTCTTTTTGATCTTGCTGAACTGATTTTATCAAATTTCACCGTGTAAACGATTTTATCTTCTTTTGCGCTCCATGACATACCGAGAGTTTTCAAAGTTTGATCACGATCTAGTTGACAACTCGTATCGATTTGATCTTCCGATGAGCCTTGTAGAATTTTACTACAGTCTGAGGCCCATTGACGCAAATTAAATCCACCTGATTTTACTAAGTTGGTAATTTGGTCGCGGATTTCACGTGCCTTTTCAATAGTATTGGCTCCCGTTAACAAGTTATCAACATACAGATCGTTTTTTAAGATCGGTGCAGCGGCGGGAAATTTTTTTCCTTCATCCTCTGCCAATTTTTCTAAGCAGCGTATAGCAAGAAAGGGAGCGGAAGCTAGTCCGAAGGTGACGGTGTTTAATTGATACGTCTTTATTTCATCCTTTTCTTTCCACAATATACGCTGATATTTTCTATCTTCTTCTCTTACTAAGACTTGCCGATACATTTTCTCAATGTCGGCGGAGATTACGTACGTGTGCAGTCGAAATCGTAGTAAGAGAGAAAAGATGTCATCTTGAATCGTCGGACCGACAAGAAGAATTTCGTTTAACGATATACCGGTGCTCGTTTTTGCCGAACCGTCGAAAACAACACGACATTTAGTTGTCGTACTTGTATCTTTTATCACGGCGTGATGCGGCAGATAAAAACCTTCCATCGTTGGATTTTTTATTTCTGTTAAATGTCCGAGATCTAAATATTCTTTTATTATTGCGCTATATTTTTCTTGAAAATCAACGTCTTTCTGGAACTTGATAAACAACGAGTTTAGCCCTTTCAACGCTTGTGTACGCGATTCGCCTAATTGATCTGAATCATTTTTGAAGGGAAGCGCGACTACGTATCGTCCTTCTTTATCACGTGTTGTGTTTTTTACGAAATGTTCTTCACATTCGATTTCTTCACTTGATCGGTGAATTTCGGACGCTCCTTCTTCAATTTCCCAGAATTTCTCTAAATTTATTTGAATATCTGTGGTTTTGGAGTAGTCAATTTGCGTTGATTTAAACGTTGCTGTTCCAGAATAATTCGTGGTCGTTGATAAATCATTCAGCGCACCTACAGGAATGCAGCATTTTTTCTTTGGTATATTTAATTTCAATGTTAAAGGCTGCTGATTTATTCCTGTCGGTATTGCGAGTCGATTATTATCGACTCGAGTTTGATGGCCGTGAAGTGAAACATGTTGTGGATTTTCACAAACCATACATCTTTTGAATTTGCACTCTTTACCTTCATGCAAACGTAAACAAATTAAACAGACCGATGCTTCTTTTGCTGCTTGTAAACGCCCGTTAAAATCAAATGAATAGAATTTTTTACATTTATGTAACGGATGAAATTTTGCTGAGCAAATTTTACATTTATTTGTAGCATTTCTTAAAAATGTCTGTCTTTTGTTCGCGTTTTCCTTTCGTTTTTGTGGCATTTGAGAAGACGCCTGTGCTTGAGGTTCGATTTGAGATTGATGTTCATTGTTACTATTATCCGGAATAATGCTTGTCATGTTCAATCTAAAGCTTAAATTATTCGCAAAAGCGTTTATATGTTGCGGCGGCTGTACGATTGCAATCCTTAATTGTTCGGCATCGGCAAGAACATCTAAATATTCATCTTGTATCTCAAATCTTTCAGTTACCCGTGTTTCTTCGTTTTCTGTATCTAATGACTCTAATTCTCTTTGTATATCATCAAAGTTTTTCCACGAATTCTCAAACGCTTCTAATCGCAATCTGAGTTTTATTAAATTCGGGCTTTCTGTTTTATATTTATCGAGAAATTTTTTAAAGTTGGTAATCGCGCCTTTAATAACATTGCGTTGACGTTTTAACGCTTTAATCTTCTCCGCGTTAGCCATTTTAGTGGAAAGGGAATATAAAGAGTGGAAAAGCGATTATCTTTATACAAGCTTACCGATTTGATGGAGATCACACACGCTGTTTTTTCTTCCCTTGATCGTCTACGGCTACAGTTGTTGGTCGGCAGATTGTTGCACTAATAACAACAATTTCTTGAACACTCACCAATGTCCAGTAGCTTTGGAATAGATACGATCGCGACAGGTTAGCGATATGTAATTTTTAATTGTAGAACACTCCACACGTTATAATTGAAGCTGTATAATCGCGGTCTTATAATGAGTCGCAGCACTTTGTATCACTATTAATGTCAAACGTACCGTTTTACTTTTATGCGTATTGATACTTTTCGATAATTAATTATTCACTGAAAATCCGGTTCGAAGGACCATGGAAAATTTGTTAAACCCCGACTTAACGTGATTTAACTGGTTGTGTTTATTTATAAATATGCGGAGATAATGCAGTTACAATAGGATTTTTATTATCGAAAAATTACAAGTTTAACATTACTAGGTGATACTAATGTGCTTTGTTTTTATGATGTTTATACAACTCGACCGGATCGTTCGAGCTGTTCGATGCGACTGTCGACCGAGAATATTTTTCTATCGTTCCTACAATGTACTGACGTGTATTCTTTATCGTTTCTACAATGTACTGTATTAGGTTTGACAATCAATATTCAAATTCGCCGAGATTTGCAATAATGAAAGTAACGCAAATATACAAAAACGTGTAGAAAATCGACAATTAAAATTATTTCAATACACAACACGACAATTAAAAATGTTGTACATAAAATATATAACACTGTTTTTACATTGCTACGGAACAGGTGTAAAGGTTACTTATTTGACTCAGAAAAATATTAACGACAGGATTAAATTCGATATGGAACATGAAGACTGGAAATGTGATGAAAAAATAAAAAAGTGGGATAATATATCATGAAGTGATGAAACTAACATATTTGACTCAGATGAAAAACTATTGATAAGAAAGCCCTCAAATAAACTACAGGAACCCATATATACTAGAAAACGTTAAATCATGGAGTCGGGAATATAGTAGTATGGGTATGCTTTACTTTTTGAGGTGTTCTGCTAATATTTTGTATTAACGAAAACATAGATCTGATATATTATGTAAATAATATATTAAAATAAGTAATGCGCCCATATGCAGAAGAAAATATTCCGCTTTGATGTAATTTTTCAGCAGGATAATACCCTGAACTGTATCTCAAAATTAGCAAAAGAGTTTTTATATGCAAATAATATAATTTTAATTCAGTGATCAGTACAGGACCCGGATTTAAATCCAATAGAAAACCTATGGAAAGGTGCTAAGGAAGCTATAGCAAAAAAAAACGAGAAAAAAGAATGAGTTGTGATTGGTTCTAAGAGGAGTGGGAATCTATTCTATTCGAATGTTGCTAGTTTTTAGAAGAATCAATGCCTAGACGTTACCAGGAAGTTATCAAAAATAAAGGACACGCAACAAAATATTTACAACTGTAAATTAGTTTTACAAAAGAGTAAATAAGTAGATTTAAACGTTTTATTTATACTGTAATAATAATTGTCTCTAAAAATATGTCCATGTCATTTTACAAACTTTGATTCAATTTACTCTTAGTTCTTTTAATTTCTCATTTACTTTTTAAGTTAGTTCTTATTTATTTTTCAAAAAATTAACGAATGTCCCTAAAAATATGTTGAGCACTGTATATATATATATATATATATATATATATATATATATATATATATATATATATATATATATATTATGTATATATATGTATGAAACTATGCATATTATATGAAAGAAGAAAAGCATATTTATTTATTTTTTATTCAACCTCACACATTAATGCAATGGAGAAAACTGACAGTTACGTCATTTTTCTTTTACAGGAAGGAAAACGATATATTCATATACGTGCAATACATGTTTCGAATAATAAGATCACGTTTAATCCTTTCATATTTTATATGGGATTTTGTTCAACGAAAAATTCGTTGAATTCTGGACTTTTATGTTGATAGTTTTTAAAGTGGATCTATCATAATAATAGTGGTTCTGATTCTTATTTAAACTTTTTAAATACTGCTATCCGATGACATTATTTACAACGTTGTTTCCAAAAATGACTATATATAGTTTAAGTATAACGCACAGGGATTAAATTTCAATATTCGTGAATTTTGTTAATTTTTGTGTTTTTTTTTTCAATATTTCAATTTTATGCAATACTTAGAAATGATATATTTATTTTGTTGATACAATCATAATGTAATTGCAAAGACAAAATATTAAGTAGAAACACAAATTTATTATTGTATCGAGCTTTTTACACAAAATTTAGATAAATAATAATAATTAATTCACTTCAAAATTTCTTTTGTTCCTATTTTATGTTTCAGCAACGATAAAAATCCATTATTTAATTTTCTTAATACTACATCATCTATTGGGTGATTTTATAGGCCATTCAATTTAACTTTTGTGGTTTTATTAATATCTAAACATTTTTAAAGAATTAAATATCTTTTTTTAATAAAAACTGAAAATTTGTTAATATTTTGTATTAATTTCGACCCTAAATTAATCAATATTACGTGTTCGAAGTATTCTAGAATCTGTAAGAATAGTTCTTATAAAAATATATTGATTGTTTAGTGCATTCATTGTGTGTATATTTTGTGAAATATATATTTAAATTAATTATTTAATTTTAATAATAAAAATATAAATTTTCGTCATCAAGGCAAACATTTTTTGATGATTATTTGGGTTATTGAATTATGAGTAGGAAATACAGAAAGAAAGAATATTAAACGTTTTATTTTATGATATAACAAGCAATTTATTTAAAAAGTACGTTCCGCTTAGCGATGAAAGTTTTTTTTGTGATAGACAAGATTTCGAACTGTAAGTGAAAATTTGTGTATACATATTTAATTTAGAAATATTTCTCTTAATTTATTTTTTTTGTTAACTTTTATCTGGTTAAATTATTTTTCTTAAAATTTTCGTTCATTTAAAATTATTTCTCTATGTCTTCAAAAATTATGTTCAATTTTTTAAGAAAAAGATTCAAAATACTTTGGAATCTTGTATTCAATTATTAAATAGTGAAACAAAAAAGTAAAAATCTTGAATATAGTAGTAGTTTTTAAGATATTTTGAAATTTTCGAAATATGTTCATCTATTAATATGAGGTTTGATTATGTTTAACTTCAATAGCATAAAAGATCTTATGGTTCAAATTTATTTGTAGTTGAAGATGGAGCTTAATTAGATTATATTGGTTTTCTTTTGTATATAAATGCTTATAATATTGAATATAAATAATTAACCGTCAATCTACCACAAATCAAAAATACGCTACTATATATATATAGTTAAGACAATAATTATTATAACTGTTATAAAACATATTTATTCCGTATTTTTTTTAAATACTAAACAATTTTCTCCGCATATATGTAATTTACATCAATTGCAGATTGTTCTAGTTTTCATGTCCTTTTTAGATGTACACATGTTACATCGACTTTCCTTTTTTGGTTGGTCAGGTCCTTTACTAGTGGATGCTTCAGCCTCTTCTATACTTTTACTATACTGACTCAGTTGTTTATCCAGTTCTACTGTAAAATTTCTTTTTTCATTGAAGAATATCCAAACCATGAATGAATTCATAAAGTTAATGTCAAGTCCGTTGTAGAAAATGGTTAGTGGCCATTTTCTCGTCATCATTTTCGCTCTGAATGTTCTGGTCATTTTGTCCATATTATCAACACTGCTCTTAGTTTTATTACAATCGAGTATTACTTGAGGTTTCTTTTTCATACCGCTATCAATTCTGTTGTCGTTGTGTAGTGTACTGAATAAAGTGACAATATTTTCTTTTTTTTGGGCAGTAGGATAAACTCATTTTGTTGGATTTAATACCAAATAATATGGAAAAGACCTCGCAATTTTTCAGATTCATAAAATATCTAAGTAAATTTGGTTAATTATTCTGCATTATTCAAATCATGGTAAGGTTTTTTGACAGTAAGCAGTTTTCCGGCGAATACGAAGTAAAAAAATAATCTCATGTGATAATAGGTTAAGATTTTTCTATATCATTTATTAACCTCATTACAACGTTATCATTATCATTTTTTTTTCAACTGTCGCCTGTTTTCCCAATATAGACTTCTAATTTCCATGCATAGGAAGTGTGCTGTTACAAATCGCCGATAACATATCGGCCTGGATTAGAGGGCATATATTTCCGAAATGGACACTTCTCCTTAAAAGTTACCAGTTACTTGCCTACAATCGTACTCCAGCTTGGGACATTTTAATTTTGCAGTTAGTCACTGCACATTTCAAAGCACTCACGAATTGGTGGAAGTTAATCAGTAGATCTATATTTTTTCTTCCTTCAGTAGCGTCATCAAATATTGTGACACGAAATATATTTTGAAATCGAATACAGTTCATAATGTTGAAAATTTTCTGTCCATATTTCTTGTTCCATATTATATATTTTTCCGTTCTTAGATTTATACACTTCAATAAGTATTATTAGATCAGTGTAAATATAATTGAGGTCTTAATGTATTGATTATAAAGATATACGAGGTCAGACAATTAAGTAATGCGACAAAATTCAAAAATCGAGTATATTTAAAAATTAAGGTACATCGCTGCGATCCCCTTCAAAGTAGTCCCCTCCCGCATCTATACACTTATTCCAGCGAGTTTTGCAGTTTTCGTAACAATTCTGGAA
Organism: Acanthacorydalis orientalis; assembly: GCA_034766995.1. NCBI lineage: Eukaryota > Metazoa > Arthropoda > Insecta > Megaloptera > Corydalidae > Acanthacorydalis > Acanthacorydalis orientalis. The sequence goes on from CM068314.1 coordinate 57,273,280, forward strand.
CACTTCTTGTGGGACCTCTCCGAGTACCCTCGTCACAGATTCTTGGATATCTTCAACGGAGTCAAAATGTCGACCTTTGACGAATTTTTTCATATGGGGGAATAGGAAAAAGTCGCAGGTGACATGTCCGGTGAATAAGCGGTTGTGGTAACGTTGCGATGCTTTTAGACGCCAAAAACTGAGAGACACTGAACGCACTGTGACAGGGAGCATTGTCGTGATGCAGAACCCAAGTCTTCGCGATCTCTGGACGCACTCTGAGCACCCTTTTTCGTAATTTTTCGAGCACATTGCGGTAGAATACTTGATTTACGGTTTGTCCAGGTGGTACGAACTCTTTGTGAACCACCCCTTTGCTGTCGAAGAAGCAAATCAACATGGTTTGGTGCCTCGTCATGGTGCCTCGTCTTTGACGCTCTCACGGCCTTTTTTAAAATCGGCATGCCACCGAAGCACCTGACTACGACTCAGGACATCACTACCATACACTTTAAGCACTTTTTCATAAGTTTCTGTCGCGGTTTCGCCGAGTTTTGCACAAAATTTCATCGCGCACCGTTGCTCTAAATTTCTCTGTTCCATTTTCGTGACATGCACTACTCGCGCGTTGTTACAAAACACTAAACAGCTGGCGAAAAAATGATCGTACGAGGGTGGTCAAGGTCTCAATCGAGAGAGTAGGGATCTGCTATTACGGTGGCGGAGTTACAGGTTCGCAGTGTTACCACAGGCCGAGAAAAAAAATCGGTCGCATTACTTATTTGTCTGACCTCGTATATATATATATATATATATATATATATATATATATATATATATATATATATATATATATATCAGTTAACATTATATTTATTAATCAAAATATAAACCATTGGCCTACTAACAGGAAACAAGTTTGTTTATTCTTATAAGATAGAATTCTGGAGTCCTGGAATTAACGAATTTATCGGAATCGCTTTGATATGATGCTTGATTTTTGAAAAATTTCTCTCGTAAGAAATTACTCAAATGTTTAAAACAATGATAATCTGTCGGAGACAAGTTTGGAGAACAAGGTGGGTGAGATATTTAATCTTTGAAAACCTTCTCTCGTAGGAATCTACTCAAATGTTTAAAAAATGATGATCTGTCGGAGACAGGTCCTGAGAATAAAGTAAGTGAGGTTAGGTTTCATAACCTAGTTCATTTATTTTTTATAAAGTCATTTGTGAAATGTGTAGCCGGGCGCAGTTATGCAGAAAAAATGGTCCTCTTCGATTGACTTAGGCTGGCCGTAAACGATACAACTTCGCATACATTTTTTCAATTTCCTGACAATATTTTTCTGCTGTTATTGTTTTAACAGGATTAAAGAAGTTGTAGTTAATGGTCGCAAAGAATGACCATAATCTTTTTTTTCCATGAAACTTTGATTTAAAAACGGTTTTGGTGCTTTTCCTCAGTCTATCCACTATGATAAACCTTTACGATTGTTGAAGGGAATCCACTTTTTATCACATGTGACAATTCCATCAAGAAAGGGATTATTTTTGATAGACAAAAGAAACTCAGAGCAGACTTAGTATCGCCGAATTGCTTGATGTTCGTTTAGTTCATACGGAACCCACGTATCCAAGTTTTTTGTTTTTCGAATTAAGATCAAATGTCGCACAACTATTAAATAATCAAAATTGAGTTCTTCTGTCACCTCTGGAGTTATTTTACTTGGACCCGCTTCAATTACAGTTTTTAAATCATTATTGTCTATATCTGCAGGAGTCCACGACCCTCTTTGTTATCAAGGCTTTCGTTTTCATTACGAAATTTTGTAATCATTGTTGAACTTTACGTTCACTAATTGATGCTTCGACAAAAACAAATTCTATATTTCGAGCAGTTTCTATTGCTTTACGTCTTGATTTAAACTTATCACAACAAAATCGCGAAAATTAGTTTTACCATGAGTAATTTAAGAGATTATATTCAACAATACTAAAGAATGAAAACAATAGACATAAGCTGAAATTAGTTGTGCTAATTTCATTGTTTACAATGATGTATCACATGACTATAACAAAAGATAACGGTAACTGAAAAAATCGGTTCCAAACTTAAAATGATAAAAATCGCAATTATTTTTGCACCAACCCAACAGTATCTCAATTAATCTTTGAAATTCATTGATTTCAAGTTATTTACACTAACTCCAAAATACATTATTTTCTTCTGCATTAGTCCACTTGATAGCAATGTCCATGAGCGGTTTTATAAAATAAATTAAAAAAAACCGAAGATATACTCGTAGTATCAACTTTTCGGGTGGCAAATCGTGTAGATTTCGATTTTTTTGCAAAAAATGTTGCATTGATCTTATCGCCCATGGACAAATTAGATTCGATTTTTATGCCATACTTGTTTATTTTTCAATATATAAGTTACATTCTGTTCTCTACTAGTTCTTGGGATATTATTGGTTGCCACAATGTCGGGTCCACTGGAATTTCATCACTAGATTCGAAGTCACTAGAGATTCTGTTATGTCCTAAATTTCCCAGAGCTGGTCAATTTTCAACTTCATCAATTTCTCCATCGTCGTCAGACAGGACGTATTCTTTATCATCACTGCTGTATTCAATTTATATTTTCTTCTATCTCTTCAGTTTTCAAGGCCCGTTGTTTACCAATTATCCAAACTTTATATACTAAAAAAATTGCGGTTTTTTCTAGGAATTTGAAGGGTATATTCCGTAATTGCTTCTCTTCCAGCTTAATATTATCTAGCAACATAAATACCAAAAATATATGTATACCTGGTCAAAAAAACGAAACAGTACTTTCACAAGCATACTTCACAGCAATTCAAACTATAATATCTTATTGTTCGTTGTTGTTATTCATGCACAGGGGAAATCACTAATTATTTACATTTCATCGAAGTTTTACTCAGTATATGAATCATAGTTTCATCTAGGCAGCATGGATCACCTATGGAAGTTTAAAAAGTGACACTTGATAGCCGTGAGGTCACAAAATGAATGGTGGTGCTATATCGTAGAAATTTACCAAACTTAACCAACAACCGTCCTATAAGTAATAATTGTTAAGTAATTTGTGTTTAATTAACTTTTAGTTAAAGTACAACATCTCTTTCTATCTAATCACATAGAAACATGCAACAAAATAAATGAGAATCAGAGATTGGATATTAATTTATTAGCTGAACTATTAATGCAACACTTTTCAAATATTATTAAGATTTTAAAAATTTAATACATATCCTTACGTACAATCAGTTTTCCTGTTTTGAGACATAAAAAAATAATAACAAAAAGGAAAACACACTTGAATTTAAAAAATACATTTGTAAATTAGTGTAAAATTTAATATATATATATATATATATATATATACATGTATAAAATAAAGCAAATTCTGTTCAGAGGTTTAGTAACTATTTTATTTGAAAGTCTGCCTGAACTTATACACGATATATCAACTAACAACTTCCCAGTATTTATATGAAAGCTGGATGAAAGATTGCTAACCGTTACATCTTTATTTTCTTTTCATCGCGTGCGTGTGTATATGTGTTTTCTATATGTTTCTCAAACAAGCTATCTAGGTTCTCCTATCTTGGAATTTAGACTTGTCTCTCGGTATCCATTCAGGAATCTTTTTCATCCGATCATTTTCTATATTTACTATATGCCCGTGCTGCTGTCATTATATTTCTTTACTCGATTGATGATGCTACGTACATTATTCTATTTTCCTTATTCATATTCATGTCATTATATATTCTTCCTTTAGAATTTATAATATCTAGTTCTCTATACTCAATACACTTGCAAATGTAAAATGTTATATACATATGTATATTTATAAATATATACGGACGAGCAAAAATGATTGAAAGTGACAGAATGAACTTTTCCGTAATATTAAAAATTTTATTCACAAAAGTTTATATTTTTCTCTAAATATTAGTTGAGTATTGATAATTCTCCCTATTTTCACAGGTACTGGTAATTATTAAGCATTAACTATAAATGATCCGATTAAAATATTTTGTGAATTAGCTTTTATTGTCATTTAACTTAAATCGTTATTCTCACTTTTGAGTTCTTGTCTAGTATAAAACTCAAGAAAAGTTTCAATATTCCAAAGAATAATTAAATAAATGAACATTTATTAACAATTGATATATAATTGATTAATATATATATATATATATATATATATATAAGTATATATATATATATATACTTATATATATATATATATACTTATATATATATATATATATAAGTATATATATATATATATATATAAATATATATATATATATATATATATATATATATATATATATATATATATATATTATTAATAAAGCACAATAATACAAGTCATTGTTTTTGAGTAATGTATGTCGTAAAGTGAAAAACTAATCAAACATTTTATTAATTTTAGATAATATTTTTTATTACTACTACTACCACCTACAATTAACAGTACGTATTAAAATATTCCTATAGTTTCTCATGAGCGCAAACGCTTTATTCTGATATACTCTTTGATAAAAAGATTAACATTACTTTTGTTATAAACTAAAAAGAAAAAAGACAGAAATTAGTTTTTTCATTGCTGCACGAATATGTGTATATTAATTTTAGTTGCACTTAAATAAATCGTTTATTTTAAAGTTTTTTTTGAATAAAAATATTAAATTGTTAGGAAAATAATTTCGGTTTTTATTTTCTGAATACTAACTTAATTTTTTTTCAATGAAAGTATCGTTTCATCGTGTTCGTGGTAATATCATTTGAAAGTGCGTTCATCGGTCTGTATTTTGGTAACATCAACTTTGGTTTTATTTTTAATTTTGCTTCAAATTGGGCTATTGAATTATAGGTGAAAAAGAAGCAAATAAGAGTAGTTTTTTTTTAGTTCAAAATTGGTGATAAAGTAGCAGAAACTGCTCATAAACTAAATGATGCTTTTGGTGTGTATACTATTGAATAACGTACGGTTCGGCGCTAGTTGTAGAAATTTCGTACTGCATACAAGATCCTTGAAGATGAATAAGGTCGCGGTCGTCCTTTTTCAGTTCATAACGACCAACTGAAGACGATAGTTGAATCATAACCAAGCACAGGAATTCGGAAGCTTGCACAAAAGTTTGGCGTTTGTCATACAACAGTTCTGGACCACTTAAAACAGCTAAAAATTCAAAAAAGTTTAAAATATATATTAATTTGAAGATCGTAAACTGCAATTCTTTTTTATCCAACTCAATACTATGGTATAGAATTAATTTTATTCCATCAGAAATATTTACAAAGAAATCCAAAACATTACAATGTCATTGTAATAATTTATTGGTTATAAATTGGCATTAATCTATACTCAGTTCGTTTAGATAAAACCAGAGAAAAATGTGTACCATTTATACGGCTTTTATCTATGTCTTTAAATACTTTTTTTCTTTAAACTCTATAAGTATTATCAACCTATTTAAAAAAAATCTGTAAAACTACACTAAAAGAATGCATAGAAATTTTGTGTTAAAATATTAATAACGATAACACCCGAAGTAACACGAAATTTTCACGAATAGTTGTGATATGTATGTGCAGTTTTATAAAATAACTATGTTGCAATATATCTGCTTAAGGAAGACACTCACAGGTATTCGACGATGCAATATATCTGAGAGAATAATTATTTGGACATATTAACACAAATATATATATATATATATAACGATATTGAATGAATATGTGCAATACGAGCGAATCAAGTCGGTGGAGCAAGCAAAGTTAGCCGGGGCGGAGCCTTTCGAAGGTCGGTAAGCGTAGCGAGTAGGGAGAAGAGCTCCTGGTTGACTCAAAAAATACGTTTGTGAAATTAAGTTATATTTGTACTAGCACATATAGAATGACTTTTATTAAGAGTAAATTTTTGTAAGTGGTAAGCTTAGGTACAAGACAATGAGAAGTTATTTATATAAATTATTTATAAAATCACAAATTGACAATACAGATAAAATCATAAATAGCAAAAAAGATCTTTCAAACAAAATTCACTTTTCCATAACCTACTGAATTTTGCTTGGTTATGTGACTGTTATTTATAATAAATATGTCATTAACAAAAAATAGTAAACTACCTTTCCAAATAAACAATTAGTATTTTTTTGATTATTATGGACTTACAAATGACCATAGAGAAGAGGAAAAGCTGAACATTTAATCACGTAGGCCTATTGATGCAGCATTTGATTTTCAATCACAGACAGCTATTATTTATCATTATGCCACATGATTGAAGAAAAAATTGTTTAAAATGTTATCTGAACAGGCATAAAAGAAAAATATATTGAGTAATCAGATCTTTTTCTATGAATTAAGGATTCAATTAAGCATCAGTAATATAATACTTGCTGAATATTATAATTTCACAAAACATATAAATTGTAAAGTGAAAAAAAAATTTTTTTTAATTTATTTTAACGTATTGAGTTTGAAAAGTTATATCCAACATTGTATACATATTATTACCATAGTATTCGCCAGTACTGTTCTTAAAGTATTTTTCTAGACATTAGTTATCTCAGTTTAAACATTAATTTTAAGACATTTTTTTGTGTAGAATTTTTAATTAAAAAACATTTTGGGATCGTCAGATTTAATGAACAAATTCATCTTACTCAGATCATTATGTTTACTTATGACTGAATTTAGACATTTTTTTCTTTGAAAATGGTATCATAACTTAACTGTTTTCAAAGTAGTTCAATAGTATTCTCTATGACCATATTATTAGTACTACAGATTCTATAGACTTATCTACTTTAACTCTTGTAAAACACTTTTTGATCATTGAATTTCAGTGATAATATTTTAGTGTTAATAAAATTTCTCCATTATCACAAAAATTACTCATTACACTATTATGTTACATCAGTACGGAAATAATTTATAAGTACGTGTACAATAGCTTCAAATATAGTATATATCACTTTCTCGTAATTAAAATCTTGTTTAATAACGTAACATTTTTTTCAAAATGATTTACATCTCTCACACAGTTTTATACAATGATGAATACCAAATATTCGACTCATATGGTAAGATATAGGTCCACAAAATAAATTAATACATTTTTTCACAATTTTCTGGCAAATATTCAATTACTTGAGACTTCTGTCGATGAATAATCAAATTATTATGAAATATCCAATATGATTCCTAATTGACGATAACATCTATTTATGGACACCTATGCAATTTATATCAAATTATTAATCATTTATTTAATATTTTTCAAAGAAGTTCTGTTTCGGAGTTTTTTGTTTATACTTCATTGCCAATTGTTTTGTCTTCGTTAATCAAGCAGTAAAACTTCAAATGATATGTAATGGTGATATATTTGAATTATCATAGTGGATTGAAATTTTTCTACGTAGTATTACACGAATTAATATTTTTCACATATGTGCATATACATACATACATATATATATATATATATATATATATATAAATATATATATATATATATATATATATATATATATAATTACTATTACAACTCATTAATATGTATAGTTTATATTTACATTTCAAAAAATAGTTAATCATTATCAATCTTAAAAAATAAAATAATAATCCAAAGATATAGTCAAAACCTAGCACATTACGATTTTAACATATTATATATATATATATATATATATATATATATATATATATACTTACAACCTATATATTATTCTAAATTGAAAATATTTCTATTTAAATACTGGAATTCGTTGCATGTTAATGTCATTAGATATACATTAATCTGACGAAATTCTGAATGACATTTTAATTGAGCAAATTTATTTGTTATTTAATGTATTTATAATTAAATTTTGAAATATTTTTATAATCCCCTATATATTTTACATCTGCAAAACATGTAAATACGCAATATATTCACGAAAGGTACTACTTTCGTGACACACGATTTAGGTATTCACAATATATCTTTTATGAATAAGTCTTCTTATGTGTGTTATAAATGGCATGTTGATGTGATTATATATATATACATATATATATATATATATATAGACAGGGTGTCTTACTTAACACTTAACATTCGGTTTTTACTTCTGCTTTTGACTATATTAAAGAGTTGTTAATTGTCTTCACCCTTAATTTTTTGCGTACAATTCGAATTTGTTCGAAATTTTTTCGGCGTCACCTTGACATAGACGTTGAGATCAACTTTTTTATATCAAATAGGAACCCCTATTTTTTATTTCATATTAATAAACTAAATGTATTTTATGAAACACGAGACCAAGAACAGCAAAATTGGTTAGAGGGCCTCAAAGATAATTATGTATTACTAAAGCCATATATCTTCCAGATCAATATCATTCAATTATGCACCAAAAAATGGCTATCAAGTTTCGATATCATTCTCCATTCACAATAATCGCTTTACCAGTTTGACTCTCAAAAAAGTAAGGACCAATCATTCAATTGGACCAAATTACGCACCAAACAGTCATTCTTTCTGTATGCAGTGGGTTCTGTAATTAATAAATATTAAATTTACTTTCATAAGAACATATGGTAGTGTTCTGAAAACCCATATTTTTTTGAAACTCCTTTTCAAAATCTAATTTTTTTTCCAGTTCGCCTTACTTAAACATGCTTTTTTTCTATACACTCTTGTAGGGTATCCAGAATATTCTAGAATCGTACGATTTGTATCGGAGCTGTAGATGGTACCAGTTTTGCTCCTCAATTGATCACTTATATTTCTTAAACTGGTAGTAGGTCTATTCTAAATAATTCAGAAATTTTGAGTCGTTTTTGTAATATCGAAAACTGTTGAATAACTTTTGGTAAAAATAATTCTAATTTATGTTTTTGATACGATTTTATTAAACTTTTTCTATCAGATAAATTATTTTCCTTTGTCTTTCCCTCCATGTTCAATGAAATATCATGAAAAGCCCTATTACTCAAAGACAGGTACTTTAAAATGAAATTAGATGATTCTTCACCTTCCATATAAATATATAACGCAGTGAATTGTCTGATGACTTCAATTTTTGTATAAATTGAACTTCATAAGCCTTCAGCAATAAGTTCTTATGCAAAATACGCCATGTGATCATCTATGAAAGGTCCAATTGCTGTGAACGTCATAGAATTGACATTCATGACTCTTCCGATACACTTTCAAGAACCAAGTCAATTTTTTCTTCAGAATGAGTGCTACGAACACGTGTTGATGTTTCTTTATTTTTAACCAATACAGTCTTTTCAAGTTTACTCACTAATCGAACAGTTGTTGATTCAAATGGACGAGTACATCAAGAATAAATATCGTGTAATTTATGAAATGTATTTTTTATAGAACGACCACTTTGAATCAACAATTGAAGCTATCATGAAATAAATCTATCTTTAAAAGGTAATTGTAAATCACAATTGAACTTAAAGCATATTACTGATAAAGAACTTGTAATTTTGTTAATAAATTCACTCTAAAATAATGTTAATCATTGTCACATATTATTTTTTCTCTTCCTTAGAAGCATTTTTTTTCAAATCAAAATAATCAATAAATGATAACTTATGATAGTTTTGATGGTGGTACCACCGTTCTAAGAACGATAAGTGCGCAAAAATATGTAACAGTAAAAAATATTAATGGTCAATAATGAACATTTATAATAAGGTAAATGTTTTTAATTTGAGAGAGAGCGAAATATTAATTTTTTATAGTAAATTTAGCAATAGTACTATACACTATATTCTAAAATTTTATTAATTAAAATCGAAAATATATCATAGTCAAACTCATGTATATTTGATACTATAGTGTAATCAAGCACGAAATGTCTCCAAGGTCACTAAATCATTTATAGAATAATTTGTGAAATACACATAACATCATGACATTGTCGATAAAAAAATTAATCACAAGATATTAACCTTTAAAATGAGTCACGTGATAAATTCGAAAAATCGTGAATTAGAAATTGTAATTGATTATGACACGCTACGTTGTATGAATATTACTTAAAATCTGGAGGTATCCCATTCAACAGTTTTAAACAACTATACATTCGTTAGAATAGTTAGATCACTGTATCCTTTTTATGACTTAACAAATAAACATGAAGTACGTACTCATCTCCTACTCATCTCATGCGAAACAAACTAGCTTACGTTTTTCTACCAACTTCTAATATATAATAAAAAATAAGTCATTTGCTACAAAATTTTGAGTTTTCTAAGCAATTTGACACTTACAAAATACTGAGAGCATGTAAGGAACTAATATTTATTCAAGAAATAATATATTTAATGAACCGCTGCTGATATCAATTAGTATTTTTTTTAAAAAACCCAGATAGCTCCCCTCCTATTCAGTACGGCCACCGACTCCCAGGGGGCTCCGTTCCCTCACGTTACTTACTTAAATTATTATAATACAGTGCTCCCTGTCGTACCACAACACCTCAGGAGCCCTGTAGGGGTACGAAGGAAACGATCTGTAGAATAGAAATATCCATTTAAAGCGCTCCGGCGTTCTGTTATTCATTACCCCTAATTACAGTTAGCTATGAGGAATAAAAGGGCAGGAGCGGGAAAAGATATTGTTTCACTATCACAATTTGCAGTACGACAGGGAGCACTATAGCAATATCATAATTCTTCGTAAAGATTTCGAGTAACTTCGGGTGTCATCGTTAATAATAACTCTGGCAAACACAATTTTTGGTACATGAAACGTTTATTGTGTTCCAAGCGTAACTTTTTACACTGAATATAATATATCATAAGAATTTTTCTATCACTCACAGTTTTTGTTCAATGATATTTTTTAAGTACTGCATTTTCAGAATTTTAGGTATTTTTTTCAACGATAACGAATGCAAGTAAAACAATATTTTAAAAAATTATTATTTGGCGTATTTAATTGGAACATAGGGTGGACACAAATAATTTATCACATGAAGACAGTAGCTGTATGTGCTCAGTAACTGGTAGTGAATGTGTAGATAATTTATGCATCGCCGCGTTACAATATATATAGCCAGACACCCATAAGGTAACCATCGAAGTTCAAAATGATCCTATTTTTGAAGAAAGTGCCCATTCCTGTGAACCTCATTTATTAACTTAAGTTAGATTAAACAACCTTATTTCTGGATTTGAATTTGTCTAAAAAACAGACCAAAATTTTGAGTTCTGGGCTGGACTAGTGCTGAAAGGCTAGACTCTCATTCAGAATGACGTTAAAATGTGTTCCTTTATAACCACCAGAACAGTTTCAAAATTTCTATTCTAAAGGTAATGATTTAGTGTATTGTAACAAAATTTGCGCTGTAATGGATGTACTTGATCATGAATATACAACAAGAGAGTGGAGACTGTTCATCGTCTCTTCGAAAACTAATTTGAAGGCATTTCTTTTGAACAATAGGAAGAAATTTTCATCTGTACCCTTAGCTTATGCAAGTTAAATGGAAGAAACATTTAAAAATATGAAAATTCTGTTGGAAAAAAATCAGTATGACAAGTATTGTTGAACCATATGTTGCGATTTAATGTAGTTGCATTGTTAATGGGTTTGTAGCTGGGCTATACTAAATTTTATTGTCTCTTGTATGACTGGGACTGCAAAGACAAAAAAAATAATTGCATCAAGAAAGAATGTCCAAAGCGTGAATTACTTACGCCTGGACAGCAAAATGTTGTACATCACTCGCTAGTCAACTTTTATATGATTTATTTAGCTCCACTTCATGCAAAGTAAGGGATTTTCAAAAACTTTGTTAAGGTGATGAATAAAAATGGTGATGCGTTTCATTATTTGAAGGAAAATTTTCCTCGTGCAAATGATGCTGAAACCAAGGATGGAATTTTTGTGAGCTTCCAAATAAGAGCTTTGATTGGAGATGGAAAATTCGAAGGTCTGTTAGGCCAAGTTGAAAAGTGTTATACAATTTTTTTTAAAGAAATCATAAATTCTCGAGCTACCGTGAGATTGAGGATGAACTGTTAAATCATACAACGATATGGGGTGTAATATGTCGGTCAAAATATATTTCTTGGACTCCTACCTGGATTTCTTCCTTGAAAAACTTGGTGCCGTTAGTGATCTACACGGGGTGCGTTTTCAGCTAGATATCTTTGCCATGGGAAAGAGGTACAAGGAACAGTGGAGTGAAATATCCTTTCTGTTTACTGTTGGACGCTGAAGAGGGATGTTCCAGATGCCAAATAGGCAATGAAATCAACAACTCTCATATATTAGGTAAGTTGACTAGTATTATGTATGTATAAAATATACACATATACACATTTCTTTCATACTTAACTTGCGTGTCTCAAAAAAAATGTGTCAAAGAGAAAAACTACTTACATATTTGAATTAAATGTAAAAAGTTCTATTAGGATCAAATATTGTTTCTCGTATGCCAAAATAAAGTTTATTTTTTTTCCTCAGTGTATGTATCGTCTTTTGTTGACGATGAGGAAAAAAGAAGAAAGTACACAATTTGGTAATTTTAAGTAAACACTTTAATACTCTAACTAATGTACAATATTATCAATTTATAAACACAATGTTCTTGTCACCCCGTGGTTCCCGCGCACTCACTCACTACCAACCGTCGAAGACTGCTCTATTAATTGAACTGCCCCGCGCCAAAGGACGCGGTGGTTTTTATACCTGCCCCCAAGCAGAGAGGCAAGGGAGGAGAACTGCACACGGCACTCTTGACGGTTGACGACCATTGAACAGCACAGATGTGCTGACCGGTCATAATTCTCGGATAAGTACCGAGAACTATGACGACACAGCCTGCACCTGCACTATCCAAGGCCACGTACCGCCAGAGATGTGACTACGTGTGCAGTGGCGTAGAGAGTCCGACTTGGGGATGAAGAAATCATTCGGGATTCTCAAAAATCCCGAACATACTCCCCACCCTGGCACGTAGTGCCAGTAAACATGGAAGAGTCTCTCGGTAGACAACAATGGACAAGAACATCAGAAGACAATTGAGAATTCGGACCTGGAGTAGCCATGGAGGGGACTACTCTCGCCCATCCCCTTGGTCCGCAGAATCAGATTGGATGGGCAGCCAACATAACTTGCTGACAGGTCGACGGAGCTCAGTGGTGGCGGTTTTGATGGTCGCCACCCGCACCAGGCCATCGGATCCAGGATGAACAGCAACGATGCGACCGAGATGTCAGTGCGACGAAGGGGACTGGATACCTGCTACGAGGACTAGATCTCCGACAGCGAAATTCCTACTGGGCGTTCTCCAGCGGGAACGTTGTTGCAGATGATGGAGATGGACACTCTGCCATCGTTTCCAAAATTGCTGTTGGATGTGTTGTATCAGGTTCCACCTGCCAGTGAGACTTGAACCTGCAGGATACTCCGGTTCCGGGATAAGAAATAAGTTCGACCCTGCCAAAAAATGAGCAGGGGTCAGAATAGATAAATCCGATGGGTCAGATGACATTGGACTCAGAGGTCGGGAATTTAAACAAGTCTCAATTTGGCACAGCAATGTGCTCAGCTCCTCATAAGTGAGCGACTGAGCACCTATGGCCTTAACAAGGAGTCCTTTTACAGATTTCACTCAGGCTTCCCATTCTGTGTAAGGATCCGAAACATTAGACACGCAAACCTGATGAACATTCATCTCCTCGGTGGGTAGGATCGCTGACCGACACTGGTCCCCCGGCCATTGGTCAGGATGGAGCGTTAGCCAACTGGGTCCGTTCCACCATAGTGATGAATCCTTTAGTTGAACCGGTGGAACTCCTCGTGAAGCCAAATCAGCAGGATTCTCCTTGGTGTTGACATACCTCCAGGTAATGTCCGGAAGTTCTGATTGGATGTAGGCGACCCGGTTGGCAACGAATGTCTTCCACTTCGATGGATGTCCTCGAAGCCAGGCAAGGACGACCTGACTATCAGACCACGCGTTCAGGGCAAGTTCAGAAAATATGGGAATCAGACAGATATGTTTCAATAATCGCACCAATAATTGAGCACCACAAAGTTCCAGCCGTGGAATTGAGACTGGCTTCAATGGTGCTACCTTTGTTTTGGAAGCAAGCAGAGTGATTTTCCCTACTCCGCTAGGATCCATAATTCGGAGATAAACCACTGCAGCAAAAGCACGTTTCGAAGAATCCGAAAACCCGTGAAGCTCGCAGACTCCTGCCTGCGGCGAATAACCAGACCAGCGTGGAAGCTTTAGAGTAGGGAGCTCCCGGAGGGAAGCCTTGAAATCCTCCCAACGAGACGCCAGGGGGACCGGAAGAACTTGGTCCCAATTCAAACCCTCTAGCCAAATATCCTGCATCAGGACTTTAGCCGTAGTGATGATGGGAGAAATCCAGCCAAGTGGGTCATAAATGCGGGACAACATGGACAAAGTGGACCGCTTGATTGGAACTTCAGAAGATGACATCTCGGCGCGGTTTCGATAGACAAAGGAGTCCTTGGCTGGTAACCACACGATTCCCAGAGTTTTCGTGGGTTCAGAAAAATCAAATGGTGTCTCCAAGGGTCCGCAGTGATCCGCAGGCTCGATTCCTTGGAGTAACCTGCGGTCATTAGCGGCCCATTTACTGAGGGTCAGAGAGGCCCGTGACAACAGGGCAATTAATTCGCTCTGACGACTCAACGCCTCGTCAACCTGGTGACCACCTGAGAGAATGTCGTCCACATAAGTCTCCTCCTGGAGACAGGCGGCACCGAGTGGAAAGTCATGGCCTTCATCAGCGACCAATTGTCGCAGAGTCCGTATGGCGAGGAATGGAGCACAGGAAGTGCCGTAGGTGACTGTGTTCAGTTGATATGGACTCGGTTCTTCTTCTGAATTCTTCCTCCAGAGGATCCGTTGAAAATCGCGATCATCAGGGTGGACCAGAATCTGGCGGAACATCTTCACGATATCGGTGGTGAACGCGAACTGGTAATTCCGCAAAGAAAGCAGTATCAGAGTAAGATCCTTCTGCAATGCTGGACCAGGAAAGAGAAAATCATTGAGACAGTGACCTTGACTGTTGCAGCGAGAAGCATCGAAGACTACGCGAAGCTTTGTGCGTAGCCCAGATGCCTGCGTAACAGCATGATGAGGCAGATACCAAGAGGGAGTACCTGGCTCCGGGTGGCCGACGTTGGACACGTTGGCCGAGATGTTCATATTCGGACATGAAATTGAAATATTGCAACTCGAAAGCAGTGTTCTTCTGGAATTTCCGTTCGACTGAGAACTGTGTGGATCTGGCAGCTGCATGATTGTTTCCGTGTTCGGCTCGAATGAGTTTGCGGAAGGGGAGTCTTACAATGTAGACGCCAGAGGAAGTCCTGGAGTGCGTCTGGCGAAAATGTTCTTCGCAAGCCTCCTCCTCAGGGGTCAAGCTATTGATGGATGTCGGGATTTCTTCAAGATTCTAGAATTGAGTGAGATCCGGACAGCAATTGTGCTCAACAGAGCACTGAAGTGTCTTGATAGGCGATGGTTGCCCGGAGGAGCTGGGCTCCCTTGGAATGGACACAAGTGGAAAATCAGACCTGGACTCTTTCAGCGTGGACACAATTGGAAAATCAGACCTGGACTCCTTCGGAATAGACGCAACCAGCGAATCACATCTGGGCTCCTCAAGAATGGACACAACTGGCGAGGTCGGAGAAAGAGAGACATCCTCATGGTTCTCAGAGGAGAGACGTTCCGAGCAGCCGGCATGCTCAACTGAGCACTGTAGAGCCTGGATAGATGGTGGCTGTTCGGCCGGAACTGGCGTGACTCCAGCGATGACCCAACCTAACGCCGTAGATTGGGCAGTCAGCCTGGTTGACGGAATCTTCTTGACCCCAGGTTTCAACAGTTGAAAGTAGACATCAGCGCCGAGAATTAACCCGGCGTGCTCCGGTCTCCAGAAGTAGGGATCAGCGAGCTCCAGCCCAGCCTTGCGGATAGCCTCGACGTCTGGCAGAGACTGACTTGGAATCCTGTCGGTCAGCTGCGAGAGAACAAAAGCTTCTACATCGAGTTCAACCCGTGAATCGGCACGAGACCGGATCCGAAAAACGGCCTTCTTATGGGCTGTAGAGGCTGCGACCCCACCGATGCCGCTTAGACGTGCCCTGGTCTTGACGACGGGCAGATTCAACATCTGCACCAAGCGGCCTGAAATGAATGATGCCTCAGAACCCGAATCGAGGAGGGCACGAGTCATCATTACTGCGCCTGTGGGGGCGACTACCGTCACCAAGGCGGTGGCGAGGACCACAACCTGATCAGAAATGGAGCCCCTCACCAAGAGGCTCTGGATACCCATGGAAGCTATGGAGCCAGCACTTGGAACATTCACCTTGGACATTGGCGGCGTGGACGTCTTAGAAAATGAGCTATCCACGTGCAACAGGGTGTTGTGCCGCTTTTTGCAGTGGGCGCACCTCACCTTTGATGTGCATTTCTTGGTAGGGTGCCTGCCGAGGCAGTTGGAACACAGCACATGCTTTCGGACCAGGTCAATCCTATCAGCTACGGGAAGATTGCGTAAAACAGACAGTTGTAGTTGCGGTGACTTTGACTACAGAATGAACAGAGCATCGGGACAGGTGGATCGGCCTGGTTGGCGACGTGATGCACGTTGGCGGATGAGATCCTCGGGACAGATCTCTACGAGGAGGTGCGGGAATTGAAATCTGGAAGACGAATTGGAGTCGTCATCTCAATTGCTCTAACTCGTGAATCAAGAAAACTGGATAACTCAGCCCAGGTGGTTCTTCTGGTGGATGACGGTGGATCCTGTGTAGGGATCTCACCGGTGATGTCTCCGTTGGTCGAAGACCGGTTGACCTGCATCTCCCATTCACGTCGGGTGGATGGGTCAACCCGCTGAAGGGTCCAGAAGACGATCAAATCATCCCAGGACTCCACTGGACACCCGAGGATTTTAAGTGATCGTAACTCCTCCCGAGTACGATCAAGGATACCGCGGAGATCACTGGCAGACTCCCTTGTCATAGTAGCTACACCGAAGAGCGCAGTTAAGTGCGTGTGCATCAGGAGTCGATGATTCGTGAATCTGCCACAAACCGTTGCCCATGCTGAATCGAAGTTGGCGTCGGTGCATGCCATATTTTGGACAAGGCGTCCAGCCTCGCCTTTGAGGGCTCGCTTGAGCAGTAGAAGTTTCTGATTTTTGGGCACGTCCCCACGTTCGATGCCGAGACCTTGAAAAGCATCGCGGAAAGCTTCCCACTCCTTGTAGTCACCGTGGAATTCGGGAAGATCGAATCTGAGAAGCGACAACGGGATTGTAGCGCGAGACAGCGGCCCGGACTGGGATGCAGCCGCCTCCGGCGCTGGAGATGACGGCAGCAGTTTCTGGAGCTGCTGCAGTGCCTGGTAGTACTCCATATGGACCTGCCTGTAACATCCTTCTTTTACATAACCTGTGTCCTTGGCACCGGTCATCGTACCAAGCCTCGTATTATTTCCCTCGAATTCCTCCCAGCACTTATTAATGTTGTTCTCGGCGGTGTGGATGATGGCGGCAGTGGCCTCGAGTTGGCCACTGTCAACGCTGTCTCGGAGTATGGAGGGGATCTCCGCTATCTTGACTCGGAGGTCCTCCTGACGTGCCAAGATGTCGGCCAAGTCTGACTGCAAGGCTTTGCGGGGACTCATTCTGCTAAATCTTGTTGAAACGTTGTCTTAACTGGTTGTCGCGGTGTCGACAGCAAAGAGGAAGTCGGATGACCTTGGAAACAGGTCGGTGTGTCAGCGACGTAGGATGATCACACACTGGACAGGCCCGGTAGCCTGGATAGAAAGTGGCGTGTGTCCGCGACGTGGGACGATCACACACTGGACAGGCCCGGTAGCCTAGAGAAAGTGGCGCGTGTCCGCGAAGTGGGACGATCACACACTGGACAGGCCCGGTAGCCTGGATAGAAACTGGCGCGTGTCCGCGACGTGGGACGATCACACACTGGATAGGCCCGGTAGCCTGGAGAGAAAGGTGGCGCGTGTCCGCGACGTGGGACGATCGCGCACAATGGAACAGGCCCGGTAGCCTGGAAAGAAACGTGGCGCGTGTCCGCGGCGGGGGACGATCGCGCACAATGGAATAGGCCCATTGGCAGCAAACGTGGCCTGAAGAGAGTCTTCGCGGTTATTAAATGAGTCAGTCACAACCGTTACACTGGTGTTATTATGAATGAACACCCACTTGATCACAACACTCACGGATGGCGGCGATAACCACGGATTACACTGCGCAGCAGACTGGATCCGTTGGGTGGATCCGGCTCGAAGGACCAAAAAATGTATTGTCTTTTGTTGACGATGAGGAAAAAAGAAGAAAGTACACAATTTGGTAATTTTAAGTAAACACTTTAATACTCTAACTATGTACAATATTATCAATTTGTAAACACAATGTTCTTGTCACCCCGTGGTTCCCGCACACTCACTCACTAAAGGACGCGGTGGTTTTTATACCTACCCCCAGGCAGAGAGGCAGGGGAGGAGAACTGCACACGACACTCTTGACGGTTGACGACCATTGAACACCACAGATGTGCTGACCGGTCATAATTCTCGGATAAGTACCGAGAACTATGACGACACAGCCTGCACCTGCACTATCCAAGGCCACGTACCGCCAGAGATGTGACTACGTGTGCAGTGGCGTAGAGAGTCCGACTTGGGGATGAAGAAATCATTCGGGATTCTCAAAAATCCCGAACAGTGTATTTTAATACAAAATCTACACACAGTTTTTTTTAGTGAAATTTGACGGAACTTCTTTTTCTATATAGAGGAACAAATAGATTAGTAATGTATACAATATCGTAATATATATATATATATATATATATATATATATATATATATATATATATATATATATATATAAATGTTATTATTAATAAGT
Organism: Acanthacorydalis orientalis; assembly: GCA_034766995.1. Classification (NCBI taxonomy): domain Eukaryota; kingdom Metazoa; phylum Arthropoda; class Insecta; order Megaloptera; family Corydalidae; genus Acanthacorydalis; species Acanthacorydalis orientalis. Next base: position 57,292,266 of record CM068314.1, read on the forward strand.
CTGCATAATCATTCTCGCTGTTGAATGCTAGTGAGTGTTTTCCTCTCGTAGATATATTGTTAAGTGTTCTTTTATAAAGTCTCAGTTCATTATAATAATTATAATTCCAGTATCATAATTTTATGTAAAAATTTCATGTAATTTCAGCTGTCACCTTTAATAATAATTTAACATAAACAATACACATATTTTAAATGAAATTTTATTTTTTTTTAATTTAGAAAGAAAATGTATGAAGTGATATATGGAGAGAAATATTTTAGTAGAACTTAAATATGGAGAGAAGTACAACTGAAATGAATTCAAAAAAAACTGTGTTAAAGTTATGTTTTAACATAATGTTAAATTATCTTCGGTGTAAGAAGTAATTCTGTGGCTTTAAATTGAATTAATCATAATTCTGTTTGAAATTCAAATTTTTTCTCATCGGTTTACGATTTTGAAATGACAACCTTAAAATTTAAAACAGTATATTTCATGACCAAGCAGTTGGCATAACGTCATAAAATAGTACTGAACACGATGGCGCCTGAAAAGCAGCACATTAGATATTGTATGCATTTTCGCAATCCGGTTAAAAAAATGCTTTCGAAGTTACGAGAATGATTTGCTCAGTTTTAGAGAAAGATCCGATGCATGAAATATGCAAAAATGCTAAAACAGTTGAAGAGATCCGAAAATTCATTACGGTTTCATTGATTCAAATCCGCCATCTTTTTTCGACAAGGGATTTGTCAGTTTTCCGACAAATACAGCAAAGTTAAACAAAAAAATGTGTCTATTTTAAGGATTGAAATTTATTATTGTTTTTCAGTAAACATTCATTTTTTGACGGAAAACGTCTTATACCGCGGTTTTAATATGGGTGGAGACTATGCGAAAGTCGGTGTTACCATTTTGTATATATTCAACAAATCTTAATAACTTTAAAACTATAACGTATATCCAAATAACTAATACAATGTTGAATAGAGTAAAGACGTAAGAATGTTATGCAATGTTAGTCTTAAGCGTGTGACGTCACAAGCCGCCACAACATTGTTACAAATTTGTAGTGTAATATTATCGTTCCATCGCGCGGAAAAATTAATGTAGCTCAAGAGTGCGTGCCTGTAGGATATTGTATTAGGTATCGTTTGATAAAGCTGGACAAATGATATAAAATAAAATACTAACAGTGACAATATTTAAAGCAATTTAAAAGATATACACTAATAAATTGTTGAACCTGGAATGAGTTTTGCTAAAATTTTGAAAATGTCCAAATATCTTCAAAACAAGAAGGTATATAAGTATCGTAAACGGTAACAAAGTAAAAGAAGACTAAATGAGGAATCCAAAAAGGCCCATATGACAGCAGTAGAACGAACGCGGAGGATGATGCAGTGTCGACAAGTTGAGGCGAATAACAGTTACGCGTCGACAGTGGGATGAAACCGATAGAATGCGACGAAACAGAAGCAGATGTAACGTTTGAGAATAGATATTTAGCCTTTAAAACTCATTGGCGTCTGGAGATGGAGCACTTTGGAAAGACAATTTATGGCAACAAGTTGGGTTCTGTTTGTGGAGTGTGTGACCGCAAATGATTCCAAAATAATTTAAAACGGCCAAATGCAGCTATGTTGCAAATCTTACAACAGGAATTTACAGATCAAGAATTTCAAAAATTCATATTATGCTCAAACTGCTTTAAATTAGTAAAGCAAAGAAAGGTGCCAACGTTGAGTAAAATTAACGGTTTCGCGTATCGGCTGAAGCCCTATACACGATAACAACGGACGTTCAAAAATTTTGTCGTGCAACAGACACGGCAATGACGGTGGTGACGGCGGTGACCCACAGCCCAGTACGAGCTGTGGCACTGGCTAGAAGCTTAGCACGGTGGCACGGCAGTCTTCAAGAATCAGAAAACGTGCAGGGCTCATGTCGCTAGATCCTTTCCACAACGACCGATACCCAAGTATTTGGATTTAATTGTTTACAGAATGTTCATGTTGACGAAGGTGTACTAGTGGAAGTTGAAATGCCTTACCAATTTAAATTCGTTCTAGTGTCAGTCTATATTCATCCAACACACACCACTCAACTATATTGAGATGTTTCTTTTTCAACTATTGCTTTACTACACAGAGCATGCCAGAACAATAGTTATCAACTGGCAATGCGACCTCAAAAATACTGCTTCTGCTCACCGGGGACTTTAACATTGATGCGTTGAACGATCTTTTTAAACAGTTTCTGAACGACAAGTTTAGATTGGTCTTGGCCACGGATCCAACCGACTTCACAATTTTAAAGAATATCACTGTGGACTTAACGTTCTCGAGAGATATAAGTGTAGCATGTAAGTCTTACATATCGTACTACTTGTAAGATTGTCCTGTATTTAACAAAATTTTACAAATTAGTCAGCATTGTGAAAAATAAATAAAAAGACATGCCAGTTTGTAGTGTTCATTTCTTTCTTACCAACCTTACAAACATTACGCCCCGACAACACCGCTTAGGTAAGACGTTTTCTGCCAAAAACTTCAGCGGTAGTGACTCCGACACTACCTAACATTTTTTTTTAAAAAAGACACTGACTTAATTTGTACACCTAATACATTTAACAGTGATCTGAAAACTATATGGTTTACTGTTTAATATTTCGTTATAAGACATATCAATCGCATTTTCATAAAATAATTATTATTTCTTTAAGAAGTTGAATGATTTCTGATTGATTTAACACACATTTAGTTAAATCAATTCAGAGATCATTTAGAAAAAAGTTAAATGCTTTAAAAGAATTAGTAACTTCTAGTGATTTAGTATTTAAAAAATATTACAAAAACTTATTTATCTTACTAATATAATTATATTGTATTAAAAGTAATAAAATTTATTTATTATGAAACTTGTACCTATTTTTTGCATAAAATCAACCATTTTGAATAAAATAGTAAAAAATTTCATATTTAGAGTAATGTCAAATATTTTTTATGAGACTAATAAAAGAGGCAATTATTTTGTTTCGAAAATCAAATCACAAAATTAATTTCAGGAAAAAACATATATTCCATGACAAAAGTTGTATAGAAAAATACGATTGGCTAAGATTGGTTCGTATTTAGCTAAGATTACAATAAGAAAATAGTGCTGAGGTTTCTTTTATGTATTATTCCTGTTATTTGACGAATTTTTCAATGCAAGTGTAATTTCAACGTCTTGATTTCAATATTTTAATATGCACATTTCCGTCCGTATTTTAGTAACATCGACTTTGATTTTATTATTAATTTCGCCTCAAATTGGGCTATGGATAAAAGATGGAAAAGAAGTAATAAGAGCATTATTTTGTATGAGTTCAAAACGGGTCGTAAAGTAGCAAAAACTGCTTGTAAACTAAACGATGCTTTTGGTGTGGATACTGTTAAGGAACATACGGTTCAATGATGGTTCCAAAAATTTCATGCTGGGGGCGAGAGTCTTGAATATGAAGAAGTTGGGCGTCTTTCTTCAGTTCATAATGACCAACTGAAAGCGTTACTTGAATCAGAACCTCGCACAACAATTCGAGAGCTTGCACAAAAAATAAGTGTTATTCATTCAATAATTCTAGACCACGTAAAATCATCTGATTTAAAAGATGTATATGAATTTGAAGTTTATAATTATTTTTCTACCAACTTAATATTTAATTATAAAAGAAGACACTGTAACTGGAAATATAATCTTAATATATATTTTTTAAATTCAGTACCTAGGTATTTTACCTTATACAATATTATATCTTAAAAAAGCAATTTACTTGATTAGCATTTTAACATTAGGTCACTGTCAGTAGCTTCAACTATAGAATGCAGTATTTAATATAGGGATGGAAAAAATTCTTGTGAATTTGTCTGCCATAAAATTTAAAAAAAAATCAAATCGTACCGGCTTGCAGAATAAAAATAAATATGTGGACAAAATTATCGTGTAAGTACATTTTTGAAAAGATGTATCCATTAATATTTTTAATAAATACTTCATACATTCATTCAAAAAATAACAAGTCCGTATTAACTGAAAAAAAACTCCAATATATTTGATCACATTGCTGCAACATATACAGTTGTACTTATGCATATTATTATGTTGATAGGAAAATAATTATGGTTTTTTTTTCTGAATTCTAACCTTAATTTTTTTTAATGAAGGTGTCATTTTATCGAGTTTATGTTAATATTATTTTAAAGTGCAATTCTGTTGTTTGGTAACATCGACTTTTTTAGAATGCATTCAGAAACCGGGTGGTAAAGCAACAGAAACTGCTTGTAAAAACGATGCTTTTGGTGTGGATACTGTTAAGGAAAGTACGATGCAATGGTGGTTCCAAAGATTTCGTGCTGGAAACGAGAGCCTTGAAGATGAAGAAGATCGTGGAGGCTCTTTTTCAGTTCATAATGACCAACTTAAGGCAACAGTTCAACTAGGATCACACAAAACAATTCGAGAGTTTGCACAAAAGTTAGATGCTAGTCATCAAACAGTTCCCCACTATTTAAAAAGCTAAAAAAATCAAAAAAGGGACAATGTGGATGAATTTGAAGTTCATAAATCGCAATTATTTTTCTACCAAGCTAATAATATTAAATTATATGTTTATTTATTGTAACATAATACAGATTCATATACTCGTAATTTGATATATAAATGAAATAACATGATGAATTGTTACTATAAATAATACCTGCTTATCTATCTAGAAACTTTTTAGTACAGTTGAAAGAAATTTTACGTAAGATCTGATTAATTTATACAACACATATACACGTCATTAAGGAATAATTATGTTGTGAATGACCATTTTGTATACCTTAAAGTATAAAAAATAAACAAATTAATACTTTTCGAAAATAATTTATGGTAAATTCTAACTATCATTGTTTTTACTGTTAATAATTATTCATCTATCAGTTTATAATGTACACTAATCTCTTAAATACCTATAAACTGACAAATCTAAATGTTAAATAAATGCTAAACAAAACGTTCGCTTACTATGCATTTGAAATTCTCATTCAATTATATACAGTTATGTAAAATAATTTCGTTTATCTCGTATAAACATTTATCTCAATATTCATCCCACACATTTGTCACATATCTGGACTGAAAATATTATTCACACAGGCACACACACATATATATGTATATATATATATATATATATATGTATATATATATATATATATATATATATATATATATATATATATATTTATGTATATATATATATATATATATATATATACATATATGAATTCAGAAATGAAAAAGTTCTCTATCACATAAAATACGCTATCGATTTATGCAAAATATGCAAATATCAATTAAAAACGTTTTTGTAAATCTTTTTTTCCATAAATTGCTTTTGATAAAAAGTGTTTTATATTTTCCGTAAATACGCGATAAAAATATTTTATTTTATTGCAAATTAGTTCGATGCAAATATTTATATTCACAATTCACTGTTTATGTTAAAAAAAATAAACTTATATGTTACGTTAATTTTCTTTTATAATTTAAAAAATAAAAAAAATAAAATGTACGTTAATTTTTTGTATATGAAAAGAAATATTTTGATTTAATATTTTTCTTATATCTGTATAGTAGTAAAGGCATAAGCAAAAAATAATAAAAAGTGTATACACAAATAAATTCTACAGTTGAATAATTAAAAATCATGGAAAAGTAAATTATGCATATATTTAATTTTTATAAGAAAATAATATGTAAACAATTTTATGAAATCTGTTTAAAGAACTCGCATTTTATAGCAAAATTATTTTATTTTTACTGATAAAAATAACAAATCATATTAAAATACTAAACAATTATAAAGTATCTAGAAAAGATAGCAAGAAAAAATATGATATATTTTTGAATGTAACTTTAATTCAATTTTAAAGTTGATTTGTATCCGCAAATAGTAATGTTATGTTGTGCTCAAATATTAATATATACACTCCCTCTCATAAGTATTTAGGTACTTCTCTTTCTATAAACCAATGTCCTATATTTCGGGTAAAAATAATTTGTTTTTTTAATTGTACGTTTATTGTTATGTTAAAATACAGATTATCGAAAAAAAGGATAAAAACTAATTATATATTTAAATATTAGACTCATCAATGTGACCATCATTATTTTTGATGACAGTTTGGCATATTCAAAGAATTCTATTAATAAGTTTTTTCAATGTTTCTGGCTTTATTTTAACTAGTCTTCTTCTAGTATTTTCCAAAGATCTTACTGTGATGTTGTACAAGTCTTTCGAATATTTCGATCAAGTTTATCTCACAGGAGCTCTATAAGATTGACATCGAGAGACTGAGAAGGCCAAATCATCATTATAAGATTTTTTTTTATTTACATTTGCTTCACGAAGCTTATACACAATGTGTATTTGTGTTTGGAATCGTTATCTTGTTGAAAAACGAATCATTTTCTAATAATCCTTGCTTCAAAATGCAACACATTTCTTCAATATATCTTTGTACTGCTCCTTGCTTAGTTTCTCTTTGATTTTTACAAGATTCCCTAAAGCAGTGCCAGTCAAAAAGGAATTAGGCATTTATTTGACACCTGCTCTTCAGCTGATCTGTGGATAGAACGTCTCCTTCAATCAAAAGACTCAAATTTTGATTCGTCACTCTAAAGAACTTCTTTTCAATCAGTGGTTGTCCAGTTTTCGTGTTGTTTCGCCCATTGAAGCTTTTCTTGATGTTTATTGGTCTGAGTAAGCGTTTTCTTACAGCAATCCTTTCATACAAGCCATCTTCATGCACCCTTCGTTTAACAGTTGAAACACTGAGAGGCTTTTTTCGACAGTCGTTAACTTGTACTGTTATTTATAGTGCTGTTAAGCATCGATTTCTATTGTTCATTGTCTCTAATTTTCGATTTGCTGACGTTGTTGTTGTTCTTAGGCATTACATTCGTTTTTTGTTTACAAAACTCTTACAAACTTTATATATTATAACTATGCTGTCTACTGTCTTACAAGATAATTTTAATTTTTTTACTATTGACGGTTACTTATCCCAACTTATGTTGAGAGATTATCATGTACCGAGTTTCTATTGACTATTTTTTCACTCTAGTTCTTCACTTCCATTTCAATAAAAAATCAAAAACAAAATTCCAATCTTCAAATATTATAAACGCTGAAATTATTTCGATGTTATTGCTTAATCTTGTCAATCGAATGATTACAAACTACATAGCAAAATCAAGAAATAATTCTCCTACCACAAAATCTACAATAACACATTAATTACTTGGAAAATCATAGAGAATATCTCTTTACTTCTAGGCTGAAATATCCAGAAACCGCTTTATTATAAAAAGTCTCACCTTATTCAATTTCCTATGTTCCTAATAAGTGGTCCCTTATTTAAATAACGGAAAATACTCTACACAAAATAATTATGCAAATTAGTAAGATACATAACTAATTTCAACCAACTTATCCAAATTTATTGGTGTACCTGAATATTTATGAGCGGTAGTGTATCTATTTCAAGCATCCATCAAAATTTTATATTGCAGTTAATAAATAAATTTTATAATTGTTAAGATTGAGAATAAAAATCTAAAAAAATGTATACGAGATTTAATTAAAAAATAACGAGACATCATAAAAAGTCATTTATAAAAAAATAATTTATATTAAAATGGTTAATTTCTAGATACTCCCCTGTATTAGCTACATTTCGCTGTCAATACCTTTTCCACCTCTGAAAGCACTTTTTGTAGGCATTTTGGTTCATGGATCAAACTTCGAATTTTATTTTATCTCCTCAATCATTTAAAAAACGGCACTCTTTTAACATTTTGATCGCCCCGTTATCCAAATTTGAATGACAAATATGTTTCCATGAGGGTTCTGTCACCCAACTGTGAATGACGCTTTTCTTCAGCAAATTACGCAGGCTTTACAAATAATTTGAAGCAGTTTTTATCTGGAACAAAAATAATTAATAGTAATAACATATAAGTATACATATATATATATATATATATACAAATAGATAAAAAAATTTTTTTAAAAAAAATATTTAATATTATGTTACTTTTGTATGATATTCACTGAAACAATTCAAACAAAGCTGTAGTGTTTCTGAACGACTAGAATAATATGCTTCTGGCTTTTTACATTTTTCCTTGCTTGAAAATTTTCATATCAAAATTTACCTGATTTTCTGATAACAGCGGATGCACATTTTTCTGATTGTTTCACTTTGATGATTTTTTTTAATTTTTTAATTGTGATTCGCTTCTTCTTTATCCTTTTGCATATTGTTGGGCCTATTATTTTGAGGATATAACCATTCCTCAAATAAGAATAGAAATTGTTTTTAAAATAATTTTAATTATGATGGAAGAACAAACGGATCAATTATAAGCACATATATTGCTAGTATGTCACACTGCTATGCAGCATGATTTTGGGCCCCGTAGGAATCACACCTGATCTCCGGTGAGCGATCAATATATAAACGAGCTTAGTTTTTGAAATAGAAATGTTTCAAGAAAAACATCCAAAAAGTCTGACTAGCTTCCTCCCTTTCTAACAGATCTTTTAAGATTTTCACTCTGTTATCTTTCTGATTTTCTGTTAAAAGATGGGAAATATACTTTATAACAACACAACTTATAGCCAATGTATTAGTCACAATATTTTGGAAAACTTGCATGATAATTCTATTTATTATATAACCTCTTTAATAGTCAATCGTTGATTGGCACAGATAAGTTCGCAAACATCTATAACCTTTTCTTCAGTTTTGGAAGTTAAAGTCCTACCTAGTCTTTACTGACGTTTTGTTCTTCTTAAAGAACCTAAATTATTTAAAATCATATAAATCATTTGCCTGCTACGTTGGATAACGAGGCATCAATCATCGAAGCAGATGCAATGCTTCACGTTATTGATGGGCTATCGAGTGTAGAGTTTCGCTAATTTAATAAAATTATAAACTGTCATGGAACTATTTTGGATTAGTTTTTTCTACAAATAAGCACAGTTCGGTCTCAATTCCAATAGAGTCACTGGTAAAATGCGATCCTTATCATCCAGCGCTTGTTTATAATTTCACTGAAGATTTATGAAATTTATAGTTTCGTTCCATTTTGCACTTGATATGTATTGATATCATATATTGCTCTTTCCGATGGTTGGTTATTGGGGTTTTAAGGCGCTTCCATAGATAATCTTCATCAGATATATATATATATATATATAGATAGATAGATAGATAAATAGACAGATAGATATAGATATGCATATAATTGAATATAAAATTTATGTTTTTGTCTTTTATATGCAAAATTCCGATTTGTAAATATCTTATGATTGACATCCCTCGTCAAATATAGTGAACAATGCCTGTGTATGTTTTAATAAATAAATAAATAAAAACACCTGACTCTGCTTAGAGCATATTTTTTGTAAAGTGTTCTAGTGTCTAAAGTTTAGAGTGGTTCTGTCTTTGTCTTTATAATTTTACAACAAAATTTCCAATAAATGTGGTACCCTTATCAATTCTATCTTCAAAATCTCCGGGGTGTATCTTATTACAAAAACCACTGTTACTTTAAAAAAACGACTTTTAGATATAAACTAAACTGCAATCAATTCACAACTGACGGCTGCATCATATTTTAACATTCGTTTCTCTTCCCACTTATTTTTATATATAATAAAAACTCACATTTCTCGTCACTTTGTTCGCAGGCAAGGTGACGAGAAATGTTTGCTTTGTCAGCTCGTAGGTTACAAGTTTAATTCATTAAGTTTCGTTCTTAAATATTTTTTTATGTTTAGATATATTATGTTGTAATATCAATAAACATTTTTTTCTTTCTATGTTCCTTTTTATTCCCGTCAATTTTGACAGGATATACAGGTTAAATATAGAACTGTGTGTACAGTATGGATATTTTTTAATCAGAACTCATTATGTGCATTTTTCTGACTTTAAAATTACATAGTATGTGTATATGAGATCTGAGTGTAATACATGGATCATATAACTTGAATTTTACAGTTTAATATACATTTTTTTCCATTTTTTCAATTAGTTTTATATATTTTTATATACAAATTTAAAAATTTAGATCAAAATCCATTTATTGCACTCATTTTATTCTTAACAGATTTCTAGAATTGATAACAGTATACATATATGTGTATATATATATATATATATATATATATATATATATATATATATATATATGTATATATAAGTTCTATAAATTTTCAAAAAATGTACAAAAAATTGTACAGAAAACGTATAGAGATTATGTATTAAATTATTATTACCGATGACATCCAAAATTACAAGAATAATTATGATATTGGTATCATAACAACTGTACAATCTTTTTTTGTGGATACTCAAATAATAAATATAATAAATTATGAACGTCTTGAAAATTCTTAAAAGCAAATAGAAATATGTAGATTAAAGTCATTTAAAAATGTTATCAATTTTTTTGAAAAAAGTAATATACTGGAAATAAGCAAGTAATAGTAAATAATTTTCGAAAAACCTACAAAAATATAAATTGTTTAATATTAAATAAAATTTTTTTTATTCATTTTGACTTTTTTTGGAAAATTTCAGTGCGGTAAAGAATAAATAGATCCCCCATGTATATATATATATATATATATATATATATATATATATATATATATATGAGTAAGATAAACCAAATTAAAAAATATTTACCCAACATATAAATTAAAAATAAATATTATCTACATAGATTCTGAACATATGTGCAAATATGTTAAAATCTAAGTATTGGTACTCGATGTATATGTATAAACATGATAAAAACAAAATAAAACCGAAACAATATTTACACTCCTGAACCAATTAATTAATTCCATAAAAATTAATCAATTCCATAATATTCAGTGAAAAAAATAACATATTATTAATCAATGAAATTAAAATAACTTCATTACCAATGAATATAATCGTGCTTTTCCTTTCTGTCTCTCATTCTCTCTTTCTCTCTCTCTCTATATATATATATATTTATATATATATATATATATATATATATATATATATATATATATATATATGTATATATTTATATATATATATATATATATATATGTGTGTATGTGTGTGTTTATAAATATATAGTGATAAAAAATGGTTGTTAATTATATTAAAGCAATAATTTGTATGTTTTCCAACTAGATATTGGTTAAATTTGTAAGTTGAAATCATAAGATCATTTTGTAAGTAATGTTTCACAATAATTAATAAATTTTACACATTTTATTATTTTTTTTAATAGTAGGTGCCAATGTTAATGTATCTATTTACGATCGTTTAAACATCAATTTAATAGTCTTACTAAGTAAACTATTAGGTTGGCAGAAAAATAATTGCGGTTTACGACCTTCAAATTCATATATATTTTTCTCAACAAGCTGTTTTAAGTAGTCCAGAAATGATGAATAACTAACGCCCAACTGTTGTACAAGTTCTCGACTTGTTTTACATTCTAACTTCTTCAGTTAATCATTATGAACTGAAGAAGTACCTTCTTGATCGTCGAAGCTCTCGTTTACAGGAAGAACTTTTTGGAACAAACATTGTATCGTACGTTCCTTAACAGTACCCACACCAAAAGCATCGTTTAGTTTACGAGTAGTTTCTGCTACTTTATCACCCTTTTTCAATTCATAAAAAAAATCTCTTTTCTGGCTTCTTTTCCGTCTTTTATTCAACAGTCGAATTTGAAGCAAAATTAATAATAAAACCAAAATTAATGTTATCAAAATACAGATCAAAAATATCACTTTAAAATGATACTAACATAAAGATGATGAAGTGACACTTTCATAGAAACAAATAATTTTAAAATTCAGAAAACATAAGGAAAGGAGCTTCAATATGTACACAACCGTAGGAGTATACGTAGAGTTACGTCGTGTTAGAGAGGTGAAAATGTTTTAAGTTGTTTAAAAAAATATAATTTCATATATTCAGATGGGATTAAAGTATTTCGATACAAGTTTTCTCTGGTTTCTTAGACGTTCCGTATTATTTTCTCTGTGCATTTTGAATTTTGGAGATATTTATAAATTTCATAGCTTAATTTATGAAAATTTTTAAAAATTAAACAATGAATGTGGGCTCTTTTAGACAGTTCTGAAAGTTCCATCCACTGATATTTTATTTTTTATCGTATGATAAAAAGTTTTCGAAATATTCACTTTTTAATGCTGACACAATGTGAAAATCGATGTTCAAGTTTGCAAAATTTGAATTCTGCCTGAAATCTGACTAGAGATGGGAGGCAAGATGTTCTTATTCAGGGCAAATTCGCGATTTTCGTAGGATGACCTTTGTAACGTGTTAATTCTTTTATAAGTTTTATTGATATTGATGTGAAAATATTAACTTTAAGTACATAAGTAATTGGAAACGCTAATGTGGTGGTTATTCGGGCTTTGTATGAAGTTAATTGGACATTACTTCTTGAAGGTTTAATTATTCCGAATTCCTTGATGGCGATTGTTGATTTTCTAAGTAGAAAGTTGATTATTGATGATGTTACGGAATTAAGTTTACCTTTTAATGGTTATCAATTACGTTTATTATGTGTATTATATATTATTACGGCGGGTATAATAATAAAAACGTATAGAAATAACTTTTACTCTTATTAACGGATTTTCACAAATGAAGCATTTTTAGGTTCCGAAGTCTTTTAGCGACTAAACAATTTTAATACGATGTAAATCGGTTGAACAGTTACGAGGTACTCAGCTCGAACCTGCATTACAGGATTTGATAACGCTCCCAACGCTAACAAGTCACCACGCTTAATGAAACTATAGACTTAATTCAACGTCAAAAACCTCAATTATTTTCCTGTCAATAATAAAATATTATTTTCTAGAATATTTCATCGAAGAGGTTTAAAATTTATATCAATATTAAAATATACTTTAATACTATTTGTATATGTAACGATGTGATATGTAACAAACCGTGTATTTTTTTCAAAATCATACAAGTTATTTTTCTTCATTATTCACTATTCAATGGCGCCCACTATCGTACTACACTATTTAGATAAAAATATTTTAGAGAAATAATAAATTGAATTACAGTTCCTTATTCTGTAACTGCAACTATTATCTTATCATAAAAAAGTCAGTTTTCTTTCTTTTTTTTCAAATTTTAAAAATAACTCTTTTTCATTTTTCCATTGTTTTTTAATTCCTACGAATCAGTTATGAGATATTGCTTTATTATTTCGAAATGTTTTTAAATTCACGAAACAATTTATTTTGCTTCAATATTGAAATCCACTTCTTCAGAATTGCCACATTAAACTATATTGGATTCTGTGAATATTTGTTACCGGTCAACGTCCAGATTTCCTATTATTTCTATGTTTTTTTGTAATTTTCCTGAAAAATTAATATTTCAAACTTTTGCAGAATAATTTTTCAATTAATTTGGAGGAACTTTCCTTTACTTATCAAATTTTGTATTCGTTTTTTCTCTAATTTATTTGCTTTGTTTTTCTTATACACGAAAATATGAAAAATATATTTGATGAATCTTTATTATTCATAGCAAGTTCACATAACCTTCACGTTCAAGTTCATGTTTTTTTTTGTATAAAAGTAAATGTTAATTCAATCAATAATTTACAACGGAAATACCTTACAAAAATATGAAGTATTATTATTCGCTCTCATAGGAAAACAAACGGTAATTCAATTTATCTGAACTTTTATTTTCTATAGCATAGGAAATATCTTTAAATCAGATTCTAAAAGGTCTACTGAAAGAAAGTAGTTAGGCAAATCTAAGTGGATTTTTGATATACAGAGGATACATGAATATATATAAATAAATATAAATATATATATATATATATATATGAATATTCGAATTATGTTTGAGAAGGCAAACATAAAATATTTATATATTATTCAGTTTATCTTATTTTCATACACAAAGCACAACAAATATGATAAAGTAGTTCGTGGAATATACAAAGATTTCTAACTCTGTCTCTTAAACTTCTGGCATATAGAACTGATGATTAAATAGCTAAAGAGCTGTGTATGTCGGTCATAAGCTTTTTCCGTTAAAGCTCCCGCACTGGGTGGCTTCTGACATATATTTTAATTCAACGTTGACAAATGTACTGAAAATTTTATGCCAGTATCTCCTCACGGGAACTATTTAGATAAAGTCGTTCTTTAACGGCATTTTTATTTAAAATTTGAATAATATGTATTTATATTATATTTAATAGGTTATGAATGATAAGTAATCTTTTTAAAGATTCCTTTGATTAATATTAATAAAAATATTAATCTTAATATTTAATATTTAATATATATATATATAGACGATAATTTTAATATTATTTGGTTGGAAGGAAAATAATTTCAGTTTTTATTTTCTGAATTATAGCCAAAATTTTTTTTCATGAACGTATCATTTCATTGGGTTCATGTTAATATTATTTTAAAGTGTATTTTCGGTCTGTTCTTTGGTAACATCGCCTTTAAATTTATTTCTTATTTTGCTTCAAATTGGGTTATTGAATCAAAGATAGAAAAGAAGTAAATAAAAGCACTTTTTGTATGAATTCATAACAGATGGTAAATTAACACAAACTGCGTTGCAAACGTAAACTGAACGATGTTTTTGATGAGGGTACTGTTAAGCATCGTATTGTTCAATGATGGTTCCAAAAAATTTATGCTGAGGACGAGATTATTGAAGATAAAGAAGGTCGCGGGTGACCTCCTTCAGTTCATAACGACCAATTTAATGCCTTAGTTGAATCAGAACCACGCACAACTATTCAAGGGCTTACATAAAAGTTAAGCGTTAGTGATCCAATAGCTCTGGATTACTTAAAACGACTAGGAGAATCAAAAAAGCTTGACAAATGGTTTCCGCATGAACTGAACGAAAATTGAAAAAATCTCCACTGAAACAAGAGATAATCCAACACATTATCACTTGTTTAAGCATTTCGACAAGTTCTTACAGGGTAAGGTCTTCAACAACTAATATTCTGTCGAAAATGCATTTCGAGATTGTATTAACTCGAGAACTCTGAAATATTACACCACCAGACTCAATAAACTTTTAATTAATTGACTAAAATGTATTTATTCTAATGGTGCTTTTTGTGATGAATAAAATTAATTTATTTTTCTATCAACCTCATATATTATATTAATAGAAAAATGTATTTTTCATAAAATTCTTATTTGTTTTTTAGAGATATAAGTTCAATAATGTCTTTAATAGAACAAGAAAAGTACATTTTCTTAACTTCTATTTATAAAATATTTATATAACTTATGAAATATTTATATTTTGAGGTGATTTAAGCATTTAGATTAGAATATCAAAATAGTAGCAAACTCAATCTTTGAGAATTGTTTCAAATAATTTCTAAAGGAATAGAAAATTTAAAAAAATAAAGTGCGAATAAATACTAACAAGAGACACTGTCATTTTTAATTATAATTTTAATTGCTGTATAAACTGGAAAAAAAATCTTTGAACATTTATTTAACAATAATAAGATATTTAAGGACTCTACTAGGTCTAGGACATGGAAAATTGGCCATTTTTAACAACTTTTTTAAAATTAAAAGATAAAATCAACTGTTAAATTGTTTTAACATTTATGTAACTATGTTTAAATAAAATTTTATTTCTATTTTTTAATATGTTGAATATTTGCGATAATATTGGCAGGTAAATATAGTCGGATAAAATCTCTATACCATATGCTAGTGTAGAAATCTCAAAGGCAAATTAAAGTAGAACAAAAAAAAACAATGATTATAATAAATAAGATGTCCGTAAATATATGGATTTAATTAAAAAAAATCATTATCAACAAAATGGCAGCATACAAAAAAAAGCGTTTTTTTAAAGAAATTTTACAGCTTTTTCATGGGAAAAAAAATAGAAGGATACATGCACTATATTAGTTCATACAGTAGATATACTTAATTGAAAAGTGTACACCAATTTTTAAATTAATTGGATAATTATTCCCGAGTTATGCACACTAGTGGTTTGAAAAAAATGTTTAAAAAAAATGCGTTTTAAGTTAGAAGACAAATTGATATATAAAATATGATAGAAAGTTTTGAATCTCATTCAATTTTTGAAATTCTACATAGTTCAGTTCTTTTAAGGCCTTATTATACATAGTTCACTCATCATACATTTTCCACTTTATAATCTAATAGGACCTTTAAAATTCAAACAATTACTGAAAATTTCACTTATTTAAAATACACATTTGAATAACTAGAAACATATGTTCAGCTCAGTTACAAGATATAATTTTTAATATTCTTATTTATTGAACTATTTTTCTGTTTTCGTTTAGAAAATAACATATATTAAAAATGTATATAAATTAAGATAAAAAAAAACAAATTTCAATATAAACGAACAGTATTAGAAACTTATGTAAAATATTCAAAATGAATGAAAAGAATTAAGTTATTAAAAAAATGGAACTAATGGCAAAGGAATATAGTATATGTTAATTGACTACTCTTACAAATATTACAAAAGGCAAAGATTAGTTTGATAAACGCTGTAAAAAAAGACATCAACCAATTAATAAATATCATATTAGTATGATATAAAAGAAATAAAACAATATATATATATATATAAATTTTTACAAAAGTGTAAAGAAAGGTAAAAGAATTCATTTTTTATAAAAAATACAAAACAAATTTAAGTAAATAAATAAATCCTAGGTAATTTGCAATACGTAAGAATACATTGTAATTTATTTTTATATAGCAACTCGTGTATAAAATTATAAAAAAAACAACAAAATATGAAAATAATTTAATGAAAAATGGACGTTGCGAAACATTTTCCAAGTATGTTAGATATATACTATTTTGATCATATATATATATATATATATATTTATATATAGCTTTATCGTGATTTTCTTTATAAAAAGCTATATATGAACACGAATACGTGTCGACACATACAACAATGGGGATTCATGTTTTTTTATTTTATAAAAGTTCGTAGTTTTTATTGCAAATAAGTATATTTTAAAAGATATTACAAAACAAAAGTGGAAAACGGAAACTAAACAAAAAAAAAGTAAGAAATGTTCGAGTATCGGAATCGAATTGAATAAAAGAGAGTTAAATTAAATCGTGTAGTGGATGAACAAAAATGGTTGTATACCATATCTTCATGGAGAAAAAAGGAAAATAAATGGGACACCATCTAATACTACAGTTTCTTCATCAGCTCTGACAAGTGGACACTCGACTACAGTGTCTCAAGCTATCAGAGGTCACGTCGGAACTCATAAGCCGGGCAACGATTCTATTTGTCTTTCGAACGGCGACGTGTCCAAAAGATGTATTCTATCAATTTTGCAACGCTCGTCTACCTTACACATTATATCTATTCATCCGCATGAAAAAAAAGTTAGATTGCCAATCATATATTTCTCTAGAGAATCTTAGATTGACAACACAAGAAACATTCGAGTTTGTTTGTACAAGTGGCAATGTTTAGTGTCCTATTGAATCCTATACATCGAAAAGTATAAATTGGTATCATCAAATTGCCAATGCTTGATAGAACGAATAAACTGAATAAATTGATAGTAGGTTTTCTTACAAACTCATTTTATTTCTATTTCAATTGCATTTTATTATAATAAATTTATGATATGAATAAGAACAAAAAAATGTATTTTTTTAAAAAAATGAATATTTTCTTAAGGTGTATAGTAAATAAGCTATGGTATCAGTATCTTTATTTGATATTAATTTTAATTAAAAATATACTTTAAAAATTGATTAATATTTTCAGATTATCTATAATAAAATAACTAATAGAATTAATTTTATTTACATTTATAGACATATTGCATATATTTATAAAAAAATACTAGCTAAGGGTGTAATTTGAGGGGTAAAAATATTTAAAAAATAAATTTCACAGTCTCTAAATATAATAAATTACTATGAAATTAGTTGTATTCGTATCGACGTGACAGTGCTGTATTAGAAAATAGATGGCTATCAATGATTGGCATGCTTAAAGTGGCATCTGAGATAATTTATAGAAGCACGTGGATAAAATCAGAATTGAAACATATTTATTCGAAATGAATATCGATAAAATTAATTGTAAAATATAAAGTTGTTAAAAAAATAATTGTGGTATATGACCTTCAAACTCATATACATTTTTCTATCCTAGTTACTTTAAGTGGTCCAGAACTGCTGGATAATAAACACCTTACTTTTGTGCGAGCTCTTGAATTGTTGTGCAGGGTTCTGATTTAATATACGAATTCAGTTGGTCGTTATGAACTGAAGTAGGACACCCGCGGTTGTCTTTACCTTCAAGGCTTTCATCCCCAGCACAAAATCTTTGGAACCACTATTGCACCACACATTCTTTAACAGTACCTACACCAAAAGCATCGTTTAGTTAACGAAGAGTTTCCGCTGCTCACCACCCATTTTAAACTCACACAAAAATTTTTCATTTTCCATCCTTTTCTTTTCGCTATTTTCCATCTTTAATTCAATACCCTAATTTGAAGCAAAATTAATAATAAAATCAAATTCGATGTAACCCAAAGTACAGACCGAAAAATGTATTATAAATTATATTAACATGAACATGATGAAATGACACTTTCAATGAAAAAAGTTATGGTGAGGATTCAGAAAACAAAACTGCAATTATTTTCCTACGAAACTAATAATGTACGTAAGTTCAATTCGCATATAATGCAGCAATGTGATCAAATAAATTTGTGTTTTTTTCAATTAATACGTATCTGTTATGTCTAAATGTGTGTATGAAGAGTTTTTATTACAAATATTAATTGATACAAATCTTCAAAAATGCACTTACACGATACTTTTGTGTAATTATTTTTATTTACAAGTCAATTCGAATTGAATTTTTTGAAATTTTATGGCAGACAGATTCACAAAAATGTTCTTCATTTCTATATTAAATACTGCATCCTGTAGTTAAATCTGCTGGCAGCGATCTAATGTTAAAAGGCTAATTAAGTAAATTACTTTCTTAAAGAAATTATATCATATAGGATACAATACCTAGACATGGTATTAAAGAAAATTAATAAGATTATAAATTACAGTTACAGTTTCCATTTTTGTTCTTAAATGTTAAATTGGTAGAAAAATAATTGCGGTTTATGACCTTCAAATTCTTATATATTTATTAATTTAAGTGGTTTCAAGTGGTCCAGAACTTTTGGATGACTATCGATTAACTTTTGTGCAAGCTCTTGAATTGTTCTGCATGGTTCTGATTCAAGTAACGCTTTTAATTGATCCTTATAAACTAAACGAGGACATCGCCAACTTCTTTATCTTCAGGGCTTTCGTCACAGCATACAGTTTTTAAAACCACCATTGAACAGTACGTCCTTTAACAGTACCCACACCGAAAGCTTCGTTTAGTTTATGACACGGTCATACATACAGGTCAGGCAACGAATAGCAATTTCAATGAAGAAAACAGTATCGTTTATTGGTCGATCTTTTTAATTACGATTTCCGCCACTACGCAGTACCACCCGTAGAGGGATACACTTTTATCTAACCATACCTTAGTTGTCACTGCTCTCGTAATAATAACGTAATTCTAATAATACCGTTTTCTACTAATTGAATTTTCATGTAAGTTGTGTATTAAAAAATAATAAAATGTTATAGAATATTAAGCGATGATAAATGTCGCGCACTTAAACATATTTAATAATTTTATCTTTGTTAATACATATTTAAAGGTCGCACTATACTGTGAAAGATAAAGGAGGGAGTGTATTTCTTTAAGGGTGGCGTCGCGTTTTGACGGAACTTATTATTATAAAGTTTGACAAACAAGCGATATCGTTTTCAAACCGTCTTTTCCAGACCTGTATGTAAAACCGTGGTTCATGAACAGTTTCTGCTGTTTTTCCATCCATTTTGGATTCGTAATTTTTTTTTTATTTTCTTCTTTTCATCTTTATTTAAATTGAAGCTAAATTAATGACAAAATCAAAGTTGATGTTACCAAAATAAAGACCAAAAAATGGAATCTAAAAAGCTATTAACACTTAGACTACCGTAAATTTCACTCAACAATTCTCAATTTTCGCCGGTGTGTTTCTCGCAGAAGTTACTGACTGCCGCCGGTGCTATTCAAACAATCGCTCGTAACGTAATTAGTAAGAGTATATTTATTGAAAAAGAAGCATTTAAGCCACTATTACTTAATTTTTATCACATACTCCTATATATGTTTTAAAATATTAATTACATAAATCTATTTATTTAACTAATTTGTCATTTTTTAAATTATATTTTGTTTGTGTATGATAAATCTCTAAAGCACTTTAATAATCACTTTTAATGAAATCAATTGATGTGTATTACAGATGAAAATTAAATTCGCTGCCTGAAATTATTTTTATAAAACCATTTAAAATTACTGGTATAAAATCAAATCATTGTGACATCGGCCGATAACTTCTGGCAAAAAGAAATCACATCATTATGACATCGAACGATAACTGTTGGCTAGCGAAATCACGCAAACATGACAACGGTATTCAAAGTATTACCATGAGCACGATGAAATAACAATTTTATTAAAAAAATAAGGTTGAAATTCAGAAAACAAAAACCACAATTATTTTCCTACCAACCTAATAACATAATTACAATACATATTATAGATATAAATGTAATAATAAAAATAAAATTTTATTTTACAAGTATATGTAAATTTTCAAATAAACAGGAAATTCAAATATAAAATATACTCAAAGAAATATAAAATGAGAAAACTAATAAATGATTCAATTAAAAAAAATACATTAGAACGGAACAAAACTCCGACAGTTTTATTAATAACACAAAAATAATAAAAAAAATAAAAAAGAAAAGTGAATTCAATAAAAAATTTAGAAATATTAAAAAAACATGTACCTATTTGTACGCAAAATGTTTTTTGTGTGAAAATATTCTTAGAGAGACGCGAATTCAAGATTAAAAGACGGTTCTGATAGAATCATCATCGCCTTCTTCGGTGGCGGTGAGAGTGAGGGTGGTTATCTTTGTTTTGATTGTTCTCTTGTTTCGGGGGTATAATGTTGTATCGACGTTTTATCGATAGTCATAAATCGATATAAAAAATCTTACGGCACTTTTGAAATGGGTCTAAACACTTCTCCAAAGTGAGAGCTCGAATACGTTTTTCGTTCGGTGTGAGCAAACGCGGTACTCAGTACGCAGAGACCTTGCCATTAATTACTCATTAAGATATGATACTATCGGTTGGATGATATATTTTTGGGCTGAATAATCTCACGCACTTTTAATTGGTAGTATAACAATATCATATCTTGGATTTTATCGATTATGCCGGCATTGATAGTAGCTATTGAATGCCCACTGTAGGAGCCGTCTTCCATACTTTTTTTCTTACAGTTGAACAGCGATATGTATTTACTTAACATCGAATATGAAGGAACTGATTCATCTATTTTTCCAGCACATTCCACGAATCAAGTCACATTCATACACTGGATAAAACACGATATGAAAATAAAGGCTGGTATTGGGGAAATTTCATCGTGGAAGAAAAATGAAACATAGAAAGACACAAACATTATAATAACACGCATATTTTTCTAAAATTCACGGAAGAAAAAAGAAAATAAAAAGTCATCTAAACTCTCGTCTATATTGGATATGATCTGGGTTGCGTTTAAACGCTTCTTAACATGTTCGCTACCATCCGTCACATATATGCGACACAATGATATCTAATGAGAGCCGAGCGTCATGTATGTGTAACAGATCTAACTGGTCAGTTTATGATTACATGTTGAAACGTGTTTTACTCTGAACAGAGTTGGTAAGCTCTTAAACAGTAAAAAATATGAATACATTTCTTTATCTGAGGTTAAATTACATTATTTCGAATTTTTACAGTCTTTGCAATTTGTTGCCTGGAAATTACTAAATTTTGACAGCAAACTAGTTATGTTTCCACATAGCAAAAATGAAAATATGCAACACTTCCTGTAAAAATTGGAGAAACGATTAAATGCCATGTAGGTTCCAACAATTTGGTGCACAGCTATTTTCTATGCTTGTGAAATTTGTTAAACCAATAATGGACAACCAATTTGGCTTCGCGTTGACAAACGTGTTAAAATTCGTCATGCAAATAAAATCATCTGTATTTCACTTTGAAAAATTGTATTTATTTAGTTTTTGTTCTTCAATAGTATTTATTTTCTTTTAATTTAATGTGTCATATATATTTAACACGTGGGCTACAACATAATTTTTTTATCTATAGTCCAGCGCCAGAAATGTGTTCCAGTTTATAAGATTGCTTATTTTATTTATTTCTAATATTCTAAATGTATATAAATAAAGTCTATCCTATTTAGTGTTACATCATCATAAAAAAATCCTGGGCTGTGTTGGACGTTTTTCCCACAAGACTCTGATAGAAAACGTGTTAACCAATTATTATTTCATCGTGGAATGATTTTCGATATTATTAATTTTTTAAGACGCGTGCCACAAGTATTTTCAATGGCTGTCAAACATAAACTGCTTGATAGATCAAGCTGACATTTTATATAAGTTCACAATAGACGTGGTATCTGTCTCAGGGAAATTTCAAAAAATCTCTCGTGTATATTTAAAAAAAAATTAAATAATTATCTTTAAACTTGTTATATTTGACTAATTTTAATTAAAAATTCTGCAAAAACAAATTCTGTTTTTGAACATAAACCATTCGTAAATATAAATATTATAAACAGACTTGTTCTTAATTTTAACCTGTTCATACATACACACACACATATACATACACACATACATACAAACATACATACACACACACCCATATATACGAGTATATATATATAGTATATATATATATATATATATATATATATATTACATATATATATATATATATATATATATATATATTATATATATATATATATATATATATATATATATATATATATATATATATATATAGAGAGAGAGAGGTTGCTGCTAATATATATATATATATATATTAGCAGCAACCTCTCTCTATACACTGCTGGATAAAAGCCATGATTTTCTATCCTTCTTGACTTCCATGATTTTCTATTTTGTAAGGTTGAATGCCTCCCTTTTTCATTGATTTTCAATAAAATTTTTAATTTCCTTATCCCACTTGTTTATTGGTCTCTTTCTTGTTGTTTTTTTATATACTTGTTGATTCCCAAATAATGATTTCTTTGGTCCGTTTCAGACTCTTTACTTTTCTTATTACATTTGTGTCTGTCTATTTTCTTCTTCATTCTATCCTTTATTAATCTCTTCTTGTTATTCCTAGCATGCATCTTTCTATACTTCTTTGAATTGTTGGGAGTCTCTTAATGACTTTGGCTTATGCACCCATATTTCTCTGCCATAGGTAAGGATTGGTAGTATACATTGATCAAATACTTTTTTTTCAAACCGAGTAGGAATGTTTATTTAAATATCGAGGCATTTCGTTCAAATGAGCTTCATCTCATTTTTATTTTCCAGTTTACTTCTTCAACGAATAATCCATCTTTGTTGATAAATCGTATATATATATATATATATATATATATATATATATATGTATATATATATATATATATATATGTATATATATATATATATATATATACATACACATACATAAAAACGAGTATGTATGCATTCAGAAAAATGAACAAATAAACCGTTTATAATTACAGTAAAATTGTATGGACAAAGAACATTTATACATTAAATATTATAAACGTTTACATCATTTGTTTGTAGAAACAAGTTAATATTTGTGTTATAATATAAAACAGACGAATCTCATCAAATATGTTACCAGTCGAATAGACTCAATTTTTCTAGAAATAAAATGTTTAACTAAGATAATATGGTTACTTTGAGAAAGGTTTTATGTTACGGAGCATACTTATACACGAACACACTGCCACATATACATACATACATACACACATATATATATATATATATATATATATGACGAAATTTAAAATAATATTATATACTCTTTTAATTTATTTGAACATACAGGAAATGTTTAAAAACCAAACATCAAATTAAACGACTTTATTTGTTTACTTTGATTTTTTGAAAAAAATATATTGGATTTACAAATTAATATACATAATTATGGAATACTATTACTTGATATATATATATATATATATATATATATATATATATATATATATATATATATCAAAGTAACCGTTTAAAGCCGCGATACAGGCAGCGAAGCGTGTTGTGTTTTGGGATTCATAAACCCTCTACAAAACTTTCATCAGCCCCTAACGGGTCTTTACCGACGTCGTTGTGAACCCCTAGATTAAAATATAATTTTTATTTTTTTTTCATATTTTCTAATCATATTTGTCAAGTCAGAAAAGACAAAGTAAACTGGATCCCATTTTCATTTTGCTCAGAAAATATGTAAGTAAGAATACTAAAATTTTAATAACTATGTATTTTGTTGATAACTTCAGTATTATTAATTTATTCACAAACTATAAAATTTTACAAATATCTGTATACATTTCTTTACACTAAATATTGTTTTCTCTACTTACAAATGAATGATAAAATCGAAATAATATAAATCCGATAGATCTATAGCTCTTAAACTATTAGGTTGATAGAAAAATAATTACCGTTTATGACCTCCAAATTCATATACATTTTTCTTACTTAATAATGAATTTAATTAGCCAAAATATGTATCATTAGAATCTGCACATGTTTTCCAATTAATTAGAAATTTATTTATTCCAGTGGAGACCTGAAGTTGATAAAATCTTGAAATGCACTTTCAACAGCAGCTTGGTTATTGAAGACCTTATTCAGTAAGAAGCTATCGAAATTTTTAAACAAGGGATAATCTGTTGCCGACATGCCTGATAAGTATCTGGTGGATGAGGCAATATTTCACAGCCCAATTTA
Organism: Acanthacorydalis orientalis; assembly: GCA_034766995.1. Classification (NCBI taxonomy): domain Eukaryota; kingdom Metazoa; phylum Arthropoda; class Insecta; order Megaloptera; family Corydalidae; genus Acanthacorydalis; species Acanthacorydalis orientalis. The sequence goes on from CM068314.1 coordinate 57,317,428, forward strand.
TTCAATTTTTGGAGGGCGAATCGTGCAACGTGAGGCCGTGCAGGAGATTAGATCTTTTCGATTGACTAATGCGGGGACCAGATTTCGCAGTTGGTGCATTTTATCGATTTCTTGACATTAACTCTCACCTGTAATTGTTTCGCCATGATTCAAAAAATTTAGTGGATTATATCGGATTATGTTCGAGCAACAAATTTGACAAGATATTTCATTTTCCGAGCTGTTTTAAATGGACGAAAACTGTTGGATGACTAACACCTAGTTTTCTGCAGGTATGAATTGTATGTGGTTCTGATTCAACTAACGCATTCAGTTAGCCGTTATGAACTGAAGAAGGCGCCCGAGAAATTTTTTATCTTCAAGTCTCTTGTTCCCAGCACGAAATTTTTGAAACTACCATTACACTGTACATTTTTTCATAGTACCCACACTAAAAGCATCGTTTAGTTTACGAGCAATTCCTGTTGCTTTACCACCCGTTTTGAACTCATGCAAAAAATGCTCTTATTTTCTTCTTTTCTATTTTTAATTCAGTTACCCAATTTGAAGCCAAATTAATAATAAAATCAAAGTCAATTTTAACAAATACAGACAGAAAAATGCACTTTAAAATATTATCATGAACGCAATGAAATTACACTTTCATTGAAAAAAATTAAGGTTGGATTTCAGAAAACAAAAACCGCAATTATTTTCCTATCATTCTAATATTTGTTGTTTGTCTACTTATTTATTTACGCACCTAAGAGGAACTATTATGTTATATTTTGAATTGTACAAGTAAATTATTAAAGTTATATAGACATTGATTTTAAACTTTTTCAAATTAGAATTCAAGTCGTCGTGTTTAAATATTGAAGATTAATACTTTCAAGTAGCTGATTTCAAGTCTAAATGAAAAAGAAAATATAATTTTATAAAATTAAAAAAAATTAACTAAAATAAGAGAATCTTGAAGTGCATATATATATATATATATATATATATATATATGTGTGTGTGTGTGTGTGTGATATAATATTATTTTTTGAATTCGAATCGTTTTATTATATCATTTGTAAATAAATATTGCATGACAGAAGGTGATAAATAAACTAGACATAAAGTTCAGTTCTTAGAAATATAAAAACTGTCGATCGGTCGAAACAAAAGTATAAAAATAGAAACAGATTTATTACTATCTATAAAAGATACATTGATTTATTACAATTGTCAATTATAGTTTATTATAGATGTGTGAAAGCTCTACTACCATTTTCAATATTATAACAATTTTAGAATCAATAAATTATTTACTTTAAATATTAAATTCAAGTTTATATTCGTATCTAAATATAAACACTCTTTTTATGAATTAAATGATAGCAAATATTCTTATAGTGTGTTCCGAGAAATAATAAAATTCATTCAAACACAATTTCATCTCCTGAGACCTGTATGATTTTTGTTATTTAATTAAAATTTTCTTTCAAAATCATATTTTAAAACGGATAATATATGATTTTGTATCACATTTATTGAATTGAAATCATGAATAAACATATATTAATTATATTCAATAGAAATACGAAGCAACTAGAACATATTTAATTATTTCAGCAAATGATTTTGGTTGTCGTTCCATTAGAATTTACGTTTCGAACGTCGGAACAGTCGGTTCGACATTGTAAGATATTTAATTAATTGATTGTTCAAATACCCCGCGGACACGTTCGAGAGACGAGCCACGGCCAACAGTTTACCGATCGTTTAGAATACCTGCGAACACGACTGTACACGGAAACGTGTTCACGGGAACACCGCAGAGCCGTCTCAAGAGACATGAATTCGCACCCACCCACACTAACACACATATACACAAATGTAGACGCACAGTCTCGACGCTATGAATAAAAACAGTTGTTTTGTTTTTGCGACAGGATCTGTACGGAGGACTTAATAGACATCATTCCGTTTAATGAGGTATGGAAAACATCATTAGTGGAGATATTTTGCGATTTCTATTTTACATGTATGCAAACACGTATGTACGAAGATTAATTATGCATTCCGGCGCCTTAAATCAAGTAGAGTTGCGATGTTGTTCTACAAACTTGTTGACAAAGAGAATTTATAATTCAATTCATTCCCAGCGCAAATGTGAATTGCTGACGAGTAAGTTTGACGCCTCAATGCTGATGTTTCCGAGAATGGGCTTGAATGAAATTCATGTCACATTATATTTTGTCGTCATCCAAATCTATCTATTTAAACTGTTCATTCTTATATATACATATATATATATATATATATATATATATATATATATATATATATATATATATATATATATATATATGTACAATACTATATATATATATATATATATACAGCCAAGTTTCCTTTTATGCGGTAGATCATTTGTACAGAAAACTGTGTATAAAAAAATAGCACAAAAGAGACTTTTTTTACATTGAAAAATTAAGGATACATTCCATAATTTTCTAAGATTACATAAAATCAAAGTAATGAGTTAAATGCATTCAAAATCGCATAAAAAAGTTTATAAAAATTTATAAAAATAAGAATTCTTAAAAAATTCCTTCGAAAATCTGAAAAAATTGATATAAAACTTAAGATAAGTTTGATTTAAAACTTATTTTTTATAATTTTATTGAAAAGTAATAACTCTTTTTACATTTTTTTATTAGAATTATCGTCAATATCTGACAATGTTCAGCACCTTTTGCGAATTGATGCTAAATAGTTTTCATCACTAGAAAAGATATTCAGTACATCAATCTGCATGGTAAAGACAATGGTTTTTCACAAACAAAGTTAGCGTCAACTTCACCCCCGTTCTGTATTGATTTTTTTCCTCTGACAATGTAATCAGTGATTAAACTTTGCGATAATGATTTTATTAATTTTTTATGCAGTTCGCGATATCAAGACATACAATTCTTCAGCTCACGTCGGAATTTGAAGTACCGTTCAGAATTCATGTCATGAACAAGAAAATGGTTTTTCAATTTATTTCAAAGTTGAAAACCTCGAATTATATTTACAGTGAAGGAAACAGGTTTTTCTTCCGGTTCAGTATCGTTTTCTGAATCTTCGACGATACTAATGTTATACCAATAATATCATCGCCACTTAAGAAATTATCCACAAACAATTCATTAACATCACTCTGCGTAAATGTATCAAAACCTTCTCCACCAATTTCATGTGTCAAAGTAATTATTTCATTTGATAATGTCAATGTTGGAATGGTTAAACTGTTTGCAACATATTCAGGACAAGCTACTTTTCAGCAGGCATTTAAAGTTTGTGGTCTTACTTCAGCGATATCAGTTACAACATGATTTAATAGTCGAAAACAGAACAATTGAAATTAAAAACTATAAACGAACAAAATATGCTATTATAAATTTATTTTTTTTTAAACAACGTGTAACTCATATATGTATATACAACTTGGAAATCCCGAATTTGCATTAAATATATACTGCAAAACTTCAAAACCAGATTAAATGACATGCATAAAAATATACTCGACTCTGTCTCTCTTTCTTTCTCTCTTTATATATACATATATATATATATATATATATATATATATATATATATATATATATATAAATATGTTTGTAAATAGATTTCCAGACAGTCATATTCATACAGAAGTATTGGTACTACATAAGACAAGAAAAAGTTGGTAAATTATGACTGAATAGTAAAAATGGTTTCGCAGTCAACAGTTTAGACTGATGCTGCATTGTATTTTTCTAAGAAAAAATTTAACATTTTTGTATTAACAATAAAAATGGCTCAATAAGGTCACATTATGTGCATGTTCTGAAATACTCGTATTAGAGTGATCCCTGTTATACTCTAACACCTCGAAAGCCCTATTGCAGTATGAGAGGGAAAGATTTGTAGTATAGAGACACCTTTTTAAAGCGCTCTGTCATTCGTTGTTCGTTGCCTCTTAATTACTATCAGGTATGTAGAGTAAAAGCACAAGAGGTGGTTGACATCGTTGCATTACCGCAGTTGCGGTACAACAGGAAGCACTGTAGTAAATTTAAGTATTCGTTTTAAAATGTGCTTGTGATCACATTATTAAAACTTTGATTTGCGTGTTAGGAGAGTTCATAAAATTGATATCTGTAGAAACGTAATGAACGTTTTTGAATGTTTTGTAGTACGTGAAATAGATATCAGTAATCATGAGAAGAATGAAAGTTGAACAACCATAGAAACAGGAACATTAGTAGTTTTCTTACATGAAAGTGGTAAATCTCCGCACGAAATTAGTTAGTTGGTTCATAGAAGTTATTTCCCATGCAGTATATCATAAAAAAGAACAAAAGCGAAGACAGTGTTCAAAATAATCCTAGAAATATAAGGAGAAAAATACTTATTGATCGTGATGAGCGCGAATTTTTTAAGGAAGCAAGAAAGAATTCTTTCATTAGTGGTTCTAAACTTTCTACTACTATTAGAAATACAACTGGAAGAAATGTTAGCGCACGTACAATTAGCAGAGCCTAATTTAGATATGACTACAGGAACAGACTAGTTAGAAGAAAACACTTCATTAGTAGAATTAACAGAAAGAAGCGTCTAGAATTTTCTAAAAGGCATATAAACAATGGAGGATGGATATGGAGTTTTGAAATAAATTTATTTTTTCCGATAAGAGAAAATGTGATCTTTTCGGTCGGAATGGAAAGAAAAAATTATGTTGAAAATTAAATAAAAGCCTGGACAAAGAAAATTTGATTCTGATGATTAAATAAGGTGGAAGAACACTTATGGTGTTAAGATGTTTTTTGACTTCTTGAGTTGGAAAACTACATTTTATTAACGGATTCATGAATACAGCAAAGTATATTGACCTTACAAAGAACAATTTAAGAAATAGTGTTGAAGATTTAGGACTGGCAGATAGATTTGTGTTTATCAACATAATAACCTAAAACACAAGTTGTTGGAATCCGGATTGTGGCTCTTCTATAAATATTCGCAAGTTCTAGATAACACCTTCACAATCATATAACCTCAATCCCACTGAGATTTTATAGTCAATTTTAAACAAAACATAAAATATGTAACATGGGAGATCTGAGGTCTCCTCTGTTATCCGGATGAAAGAATATTACACCAATTATTACAAGAAAGTTAGTTCAGTAGATTGAGAGAAGTAATATAACCGAAAGGCTACGCCACCCCATATTAGATATAGTATTTTTGATTCATTTTCTTGCAAAATACTTTTTTGTACGAACACGACTGTCTTATGTTTTTTGAAATAGTTTTTAATTTTTAATAGTTTAATATTACTTGTTAGTTTTTTTATTAGTGAATTAAACGGATTATTTTATAAGAAATTAAAATTATATACATACATACGTACATTAATATTATATATCTATATATATATATATATAAATATATATATATATATGTATATATTAATAAGAAGAATTAAGTCTTTCATCACAGTTTGTTTTTTTTTTACTATTTCATCGACCGATATAACTACTGTACGAATACGGGTGTCAAATACAGAATATATATATATATATATATATATATATATACATATATATATATATATATATATATATATATATATTTCTACAATAAAATAATAGTGTCGACGCGTCCTTAAATCCCAAATAATCAATCAATTCTATAAAGTACGAAAGAAAAAATATGGATTTAAGAAAAATCATATTTAAAATATTTACTTTTAATTAAGTACTAAAGTACATTATATAGAACTGAATTAAATATATTGTAAATAATAATACAATTTATATTTTTAGAAATTAAATGTATTTTAAATAATTCCATAAAAGTACTCTGTGACTTCAATGTCTCATTTAAATAAAGTGGAATTAGAGATGATCAGAACTATCAATATTCTGGTCAGTTCTTAATGATTCTGTACTATATAAAAGGACGTCTCAGTTTACTCTAATTAGAACAATTATAAGATTTATTTTTATAAAAAAGTACAGACTTCCTCCTTATATCTATATTTAACTTAAGATTATTATTAATTTAGATATTTTTATACGTGTTGAGATTTCATTAGAGTTACATATATATATATATATATATATATATATATATATATATATATATATATTACATATATATATATATAGATACATATATATATATATATATTACATATATATATATATATATATATATATACATATATATATATATATATATATATATATATATATATACGGAAAGATTAGGGAAAATAAATGTAAAATTAAACCTCTGAACATAACCTGAATACATATTAAAAAATTCTCATATTTAACGTAAATACACACATACTCTCTCTCTATCTCTTTATATAGACATATATATATATATATATATATATATATATGTATATATATATATATATATATATATATATATATATATATATATATATATATAAGGTTGATAAAATAATTGTGGTTTTTGTTTTCTGAATACTTACCATAATTTTTATCAATAAAAGTCTAATTTCATCGTGTTTATGTTAATATCATTGTAATGTGTCTTTTTCGGTCTGTATTTCGGTAACATCGACTTTGGTTTTATTATTTATTGAACTACAAAATTAAAGACGTAAAAGCAGCAAAAAATAGTATTTTTTGTCTGAATTAAAACGGATAATAAAGCAGCGAAAACTGCTCGTAAAGTAAACGATGCTTTGGGTGTGAGTACTGTTATGTAATGTATGGTGAATGGTGGTTCCAAAAGTTTCGTGCTGGGGACGAAAGCCTTGAAGACAAAGAAGATCACGGCACCGTCCTTCAGTTCATAATAACCGACTAAATTCATTAGTTGAATCAGTCATGCACAACAATTCTAGAGCTAAAATAAAAATTGAGCCTTAGTCCTCCAACAGTTGCGGACAACTTAAAACAATTATTGAAGAAAAATGTATATGATTTTGAAGGTTAAAAAACGGAATTATTTTTCTGACAGCCTATTATATATATATAATAGGCTGACATATTATATATATATATATATATATATATATATGTAGATATATATATTCATCGTAACAAAAGGACAGGCGATCTTTTTTGCGGATAATTTTCATTTCCAAATTTGTCCATTCGACTTATTTACGAAAATATTTTTACTTGATTTTATCTGAAAATATAAGTTTTAAAAATGAAACTAGTAATTAAATAATAAGTCTAAAATGCATAACATAACAGCGTATTATTATAATAGGGAGAGGTTAGGAAACATAAATAAAAAACTAAACCTACGAGGTCAGACAATTAAGTAATGCGACCGATTTTTTTTCTCGGCCTGTGGTAACACTGCGAACCTGTAACTCCGCCATCGTAATAAGAGATCCCTACTCTCTCGATTGAGACCTTGAACACCCTCGTACGATCATTTCTTCGCCAGCTGTTTAGTGTTTTGTAACAACGCGCGAGTAGTGCATTTCACGAAAGCCCACCGAATGAACATCGCTCAAGATTGTCTCGAGCAGGTTGAAAGTGATCCTACTCTTCTCGATCGAGTTATTACTGGTGATGAAAGTTGGTTCTTTCAATATGACCCCGAAACTAAACGACAAAGCCAACAGTCGCTGTCCCCTGGAGCACCAAGGCCAAAGAAGGCGAGAATGAGCAAGTCCAAAGTGAAAACCATGTTGATTTGCTTCTTCGACAGCAAAGGGGTGGTTCACAAAGAGTTCGTACCACCTGGACAAACCGTAAATCAAGTATTCTACCGCAATGTGCTCGAAAAATTACGAAAAAGGGTGCTCAGAGTGCGTCCAGAGATCGCGAAGACTTGGGTTCTGCATCACGACAATGCTCCCTGTCACAGTGCGTTCAGTGTCTCTCAGTTTTTGGCGTCTAAAGGCATCGCAACGTTACCACAACCGCCCTATTATTTCCCTATTATTCCCCCATATGAAAAAATTCGTCAAAGGTCGACATTTTGACTCCGTTGAAGATATCCAAGAATCTGTGACGAGGGTACTCGGAGAGGTCCCACAAGAAGTGTTCCAGAATTGTTACGAAAACTGTAAAACTCGCTGGAATAAGTGTATAGATGCGGGAGGGGACTACTTTGAAGGGGATTGCAGCGATGTACCTTAATTTTTAAATATACTCGATTTTTGAATTTTGTCGCATTACTTAATTATCTGACCTCGTATAAACATACCCTGAATACATATTAAAAAATTCTCATACATAAAACGTAAATACACACATACCCTATATTTATCTATGTTTATATATATATATATATATATATACATATATATATATATATATATATGTATATATATATAAATATAATGTTCCGTAAAATTTAAAAAATGTAGAAAATATTAACTAGAAATTGAACAAAAAACCTGTTAAGATTCTGAGACACATTATTATAGACATGACACCCAAAATTACATGTAAAACTATAGATATTTGTATCATAACAACCACAATGAAATGTGCTACATTATAAAACAACACATCGTAATATAACTGAGAGTGATTTTATTGACATACCAACATATATATATATATATATATATATATATATATATATATATATATATATATATATATATATATATATATGAGGGTGGCCACAGAAGTACCCCACCCAACAAAGAAAACACAACAATTTTGGAAAAAAATATATTTATTTTTCAACATAATCTCCTTTCAGCTCTATACACTTTTCCCAGCGATGTTCTATAAGTTCGATACCCTTTTTGTAATAAGAACTGTGTTGCTCCTCAAAATACCCGTTAACTGCCGACATCACTTCTTCATCGTTGGGAAATCTTTGACCACTGAGCCATTTTTTCAAGTTTGTAAGCAGAAAATATTCCGAGGAGGCTAAATCTGGCGATTAGGGTGCATGAGGTAGCAATTCAAACTTAAATTCATTAATTTTATCCATTGCAATAACGGATTTGTGAGCTGGTGCATTGTCTTGATGAAACAACACTTTCTTCTTAGCCAAATGCGGCTGTTCTTGCTCGATTTCTTCCCTCAAACGTTGCAATAAGTTCGCATAATACTCGCCGTTGATAGTTTTTCCTTTTTCAAGATAGTTAATGAAAATTATCCCACGCGCATGCCAAAAACTGACGCCATGACCTTGCCTTCAGATGAAACGGTCTTCGCCTTCTTTGGAGCCGATTCTCCCTTTTCAGTCCATTGTTTTGATTGTTCTTTTGTCTTGGGTGTGAAGTGATGGACCTATGTTTCATCCATGGTTATGAAACGGCGCAAAAATTCTGCTTTGTTGCTGTGAAACTTCGTTAAACACTCAATTGAAACATCTTCAAGACACTGTTTTTGCTCGAGTGTGAGCAAACGCGGCACCCATCTTGCACACAGCTTTCTCATGTCCAAATTTTCAGATAATATGCGATGTACCGCAGTTTTTGAAATGCCTACTATGTTTGCTAGCTCGCGCACTTTCAGTCGACGATCATCCAGTACCGCTTTGTGGATTTTCTTCACCATTTCTGGAGTCGTCACCTCATTTGGTCGACCACTGCGATGCTCGTCTTGGCAGCTCGTACGGCCTCGTTTAAACTCTGCTACCCAATATTTCACTGTGTAAACGAAGGAGCAGACTCACCAAGAGTAGAATCCAGTTCAGCTTTTATATTGGTTTGGCTGATGCCTTTCAAATAAAAGTATTGTATCACGTATCGATGACCAATTTTCTCTATTTTCACAAATTCACTGAAAACGTTCACTATTGATGGCTCCCAAACAAATACTGAACAACGTGGCGTCCTCAAACTTGAAACATATCCTTTATAGATTGTGTAGTTTCTAATACAGTGATATTTTTCAAACAACTACCTCCATCTCTAGGTCAGGCCGGGTACTTCTGGGACCACCATTATATATATATATATATATATATATGTATATATATATATATATATATATATATATATATATATATATATATATATATATATATATATGTATATATATATATATATATATATATATATATATATATATATATATATAAATATGTCAGCTAACCAAGAAAGTTCTGTCGTTTTTGAATTGAGAAAAAAACACTTGTGTGTTTTTACATAAAATAACTTTATTTATCAAAATATCCACCTCCACAATGAACAACCTTTTTCCAGCAAGAACATAAATAATAAATTCAATTTTTATAAAACTGATTATTTTTGTTTTCAAAAAATGTAGACACCTTCATTTTTAATTCTTCTTCATTATTAAACTCTTTACCACGCATACGATTGTATTTACCAAGCAGAAATTTGTTTAAACCATCTCTGGGCCGTTCTTGATGTAATTGTATTTTCTCCAAAGGCAGTACAATTTTTTTTGCAGTTTGTGTAGCGTTAGTCCTATGCTTAAATTCATAAAACAAACACGCACGCACTACATTACTTTCCGCAGACATTTTTAAGGGTTAGAATTATTTATTAAATTAAAGTGAACAATTCGAGATTAATTTAAAACATATATTTATGTTTCTGATAAAAAGATCTCGAAATTTTGTCCGATAACAACTGTAAACAATTCTTGGAATTATTGTACGTTGTAACAGCGACAGAACATTTTTGGTTACCTATGTATATCTGTACATATATATATATATGGAATCTTGCCGCCGGGCGACCACTCCTCTAATTATTACTAGGGCGAGGACGAGGATCGTGGGAGTGCAAGCTTCTTGAAATAACAGTCACCGGAATCGGTATCGAAATGCTTTATTCTCTCCAAACACAAACTCGATAGTCCACACGTGTGGCGAAACCCGAGGCTTAGTAAAAGCCGAGAACGAGGCGCGTGCTAGCCGGAACTATCCTCAAACTGAACTAGGCCTGAACTGACTGCTCATTTTACCGCGGAGATACCGCGCACGAGCGTCTGTTTATGCTGCCCTCTGGCGACGCTCGCTGGTGGTGGCGAAGCCCCCACACACATATATATATATATGTATATGTATATACGTTTTTTAGATTTTTGATACGAGAGTAATTTGGAAAAATCGCTAACTGGTATATAGATATCGAGATTACGTTTAAAAATTTTATTGCTTTGAATTTCCTCATCTATCATTAATAGCTGTAAAATATAAATCGATCTATTAAATAGTTTGCTGTACACAGTTTTTTTAGTAAACAGATTTAGACAGTTATAACAATAGATTTTTAGGAAAATCAATTCAATGTGTTCTTTGGGTAAAATTGGGTAAAAAATGATTAAAATTAAACATCATGATAAAGCGTTTTGTTGAAAAGAATTTAATACTAATGGAACTTTTTATAATGTAAAAAGCATTTTTGGTATTAGTACACCTTTTTTAAACTCTAAAAAAATAGACTGCAGAATTTTTCCTCAGTCATAAAAGCTTGGAAGATGAGCTCTATGGTAAATGCACCAAAAGTGCAATAACGTCAGATATTAAAAAATAAAGTGCAAAATTTGTTTCAGAAGATCGGCGATGTAAAATATTTAAAATTACTAAGACTATAGGGATGCTAAATGAATTGGTATTTCATATCCTTAATGAAGAATTTGATAATAAAAAGCTATCAGAAAGATGGATACCGCGTTTACTGACAATTCATCAAGAACGCTATTGAATACAAATTTCAATTGAAGGTGAATTAAAAAGTAATTTTCAGATTTATTTACCATATTCACCTGATTTAGCTCCGATCAACTTCCATTTTTTTTCACAAAACCTGAAAAAAATTCTTATCGGCTAACGATTTTTTTACAAATAATGAATTGAAATCTGCAATAAACGTTTATTTTAATATCTTTAGAGAATTTAACTTTCAAGAAGGTAAAAAGGCACTGGGTTTATCACTGCATCTGAGTTTTTTGCATTTTTTCCCAGATTTTGACAAACCAGCGACGCTCAACAATCTTCGCATTGTTCACCAACCGAAGGCGTTTCGTTGCATCCGTGGACGTTTACTGGTTTTCGGGCCCTCTGTGGCTTCCGGCACTGTAGCGACGCTCAGGACTTGCCTCGTAGGCTTTCTTCCACGCCACGGCAAGCGGCCGCATAAACGTTGACAAAAAAAAAAAAAAAAACGGTGGGCGACTATACGTGGATGGAGTAGTGCAAGAGGTCGCGTCACTCTAGCAATCCCGACCGCCGGCAAAGGTCCACAGGAGGGCCAAGTCCACCGTCACCGTCGTGTCGAATTCATTCTGGAGGCGGCTGCTGCAGCCACCAAGGAGCGCATACCGCCCATCATTCTACACCACGTGTTCGATCGGCACACGAGTTTCATAGCCAACATGAATAACATGTTGGCTAAATCGAAGATCCAGGGGTCCTACCACCTAAAATCGACCTTGTCCGGCCAGACTATTATCTCTGACAACATGGCCGTATACAATGAGATCCTCAATATATTGCAGAAAGGGAAAGCGGTGTATCACACCTTCACTCCGCAAAATCAGGAGCTAAACGTGATTCTCAAGGGTCTACTGCCGGGCATAACCGACAGGGAGATCATTAATTAGGTTTCCCACAGCCGGTACGCCAAGGTGCCGATAACGCGTGTGCGCTCCATCCCATGTAGCCTTCAGGAGAGGCGTCCTACTTACATTGTTGGCTTCAAGCCCAGCACGAAGATCCCTCAGCTCTTCCAGACAGGCATATGCTGGGAGCCCTATAAATCGAAGGATAGCATCACACAGTGCTACCGATGTCAGCGGTTCGGGCACGCGGTCCGCAACTGTAACATACTGTCGAGGTGTGTCAAGTGCGGTGCGGGTCACGAGTCGCATGACTGCCTGAATCCAAAAGAGACCCCTTCGAAGTGTTGTAATTGTGACGGCGATCAGACGGCCAACTTCCGAGGCTGTCCAGCCCACATTAAGGAGCGGGATCGCAGGGCGTTCCTCAAACAAAATCTCCTCAATAAGAAGACGGAGGTTAAGGGTTTCAGGGTGGTCACTTCCCCGAAATACGGAACAATCCTGAACGCCCCCTGCCGAGAACTAGCGCCTGGGTCAACTCGTTGCCCTCGCCCGCTCCACATCCACCCATACAGACGCAGCTGATCTGCCCTACACGTGCAAACAGGACCCCGGCGCTTGCCGAAGTCATGTTTGATGTTCACGACGTATGCGACGTCGGCGAAATGATGGAGATGGTAAATCAGCTCCGCGAGAAGCTGAGGTCTGCCGTCATGAAGACCGAAAAATTTCAAATCTTTTGGCGCTTCATTAGCAAGATCGATGGGTAGTCACGCCCTATCCGATTGAAAAATCGACGTCGCCCTGTGGAACGCAAATGGCCTCGCCAAGCGGGCCCGGAACTCAGTGCTTACGTGCATCAGAAGGACATCGACGCAATGCTGGTGACAGAGACGAAGTTGAAGGGCCCGTACGTGAACATCGACGGGTACCGCGGATACCACATACCCAAGCCTGGCAATCGAGGCGGCGGCGTCTCGATATTCGTCAAGCAGGACATTGACCAGTACCAAGTCAATGTTCCCGAGCTTGACGCACTGCAGACAATCGCTGTAATGCTGTGCACCGACTTCGACAAGATCATGGGTTTGTCAGGCCGAGTCATTTTGGGTGGCGATTTCAACGCAAAGCATATCATGTGGAAGTGTCACCAGTCCTACCCTGCTGGCAGGGAGTTGCTGACACGTGTAGAGCGTCGTAACATCGACATCATTGCACCGGACGAGCCTGCGTACCATCGCAGTAGAGCGAGACCGTCGACCCTTGACTTCTATCTTGTCAACGGGATAGACGTGGAGCATGTCGATCGCTGTCAGACCGGTCCTCCGATCATAATCTGGTGGTCACCAGGATCGTAACATCCGTCACCAGGCGACCACGCACGTACTTCGATTACGACGAGGCGGACTGGTCCCGATTCACAAGTATGCTGCAGAGCAGCGTCGCGCCGACGGTCACTGCTCCAAGGTGGACGATCTACATGAAGTGGTCGAAGACCTCTCCGCTAATGTCCAAGCGGCGCTAAACGCGTCCGTGCCGAGGAAGACGAGGCGCGCGAACAACGTGCCGCTCACGCCGGACATACGGGAGATGATCGCCGCCAGGAACATGGAGTGTAGGCTCTGGCAGAGGACCCGGAGAGACGAGTACCGGCTGATCTGGAACCGTCTCTCCGAGAAGATATCAAAAGAGGTGAACCGTATCAGAAATGAACAGTGGAAGAACAGACTGGCCCAGATGTTGGAGTGCAGGGGGAACGTCTGGAGCTTGGTCGGCAGGATCAAGCGCTCCAGACTAGAGACCCTCCCGCCTCTGAAGACCGACATCACGAACGTTTTTGTCTTGAGAAACGTCGACAAAGCCGAACTCCTGTCGTCCCACTTCGAGGGCGCCCACCGCGTTACAGATCAGATCGCCGCCGACTCAACCACCACGGCCATGGTCGAGGACGCTGTCGCGAGATGGCGGTCGTCACCTAGCCCCGACGCCGAGAACGTAGTCTGAATGTCGCCCTGGGAAGTCAGAACGATCATAAATGGCATGAAGGGCAACAAGGCTCCCGGCGACGACGGCATCCAACAGGGTGCTCCGTCTGCTACCGATTAGAGGGCTGGTGGTACTTACGAATATCTGTAACGTTTCGCTGAGGCTATACCACTTCCCCTCGATGTGGAAACATGCCAGGATCCTGGCCATCCGTAAGATCGGCAAATGAGGCGACGAGGCGGCCAGCTATCGGCCCATCAGCCTCTTGCCCATCGACAGCAAGGTGCTGGAGAACGTCGTGCTGCGACGCGTCCATGACCACGAAGCGATCGCCAATACCTTTAGGCCTGAGCAGTTTGGATTCAGGCGCAAGCACTCGACGGTTTTTCAGCTGGTCAGAATCTTAACATCCATTTCTAGATAACCGCGCACGTACTATGATTACGATGAGGTGGACTGGAGCCGGTTCAAGCACATGTTGATCGGCTTGATCGGCAGGATCAAGCGCTCTAGACAGGAGACCCTCCTCCCGCTGAAGACCGACACCACGTGAACTGACACCACCGACACCACTGAAGGCTTCACCACTTCCCTTCAAAGTGAAAACATGCCAAGATCTTGCCCATCCGCAAGATAGGCAAAAAAGGCGACGAGGCGGCCAGCTATCGGCTCATCAGCCTGCTGCCGATTGCCAGTAAAGTGCTGGAGAACATCGTGCTGAGGCGCGTCTGCGACTGCGAGGAGGTCACCAACAATATCGGGCCTTAGTAGTTCGGCTTCAGGCGGAAGCACTCAACGGTTCTCTGGCTGGTCAGTATCGTGGAGACCATCATCGGCAGATATGGTAGAAACTACACCGGAATGGTTCTGCTGGACATTGCCAAGGCATTCGACACTGTATGGCACGACAAACTAGTGTACAAGCTCATCAACTACAATACACCGAACTACCTAGTCCATCTGATAGATCTCTACCTTCACCAGAGGACATTTCAGGTCGATGTCTACAGTGCACTGTCGACGGTCAAGCCGATCTCAGCGGGAGTTCCGCGGAGCTCCATACTGGGACTAGTCCTGTTTAATTATTATATTAACGATATACCGAGCACTAAGGGTGTCGACTTGGCGCTTGTCGCGGACGACACGGACATGTTCATCAACAGCCTCTCGCTGGATCACATCAACAGACGTCTCCAATCCTCACTAGACGCTATAGCCGACCACTTACGCATGTGGCGGCTGAAGATTAACGAGGAAAAGACGGAAGCTATAGTGTTCTCGAGGAGGAATGATACGGCGCAGTTGCCGTCACTCAACGTCAACGCAGTGAAAGTTACGTGGAAGGACCCTGTCAGGTACTTAGGCGTGCATCTAGACCGGAAGTTATGCATCGACGCTAAGACCCAGATCACACGCCGAAAAGCAGATGGAGCGATGCGTCAACTTCACACTCTGCTGTCCAACGACAGCGGGCTGGACGCCAACAATAAAATCATGTTATATAAAATGGCCATACGTCCAATCATAATTCAGTCCATAACCGATGACCTGGACACTGTTTTTCTTTTTGTTTTTATTTTCTTTTCTCTACGCTTCTCTTTTTTCCTCTCTTATCTTTCCTTTTTCCCTTCCCTTTTTTCTCTCCTCACTCTTTTTTTTTGGGGGAGGGGGGTTATCAACGTATCTGGGTTTTTTGCAGTTTTTCCCAGATAATGAACGCAAGCGATGCGTAACATCTTTTTGTTTTCTAATTTACGACGTTCGTTCCATCCGTGGAAGCATACTGGTTTTCGGATCTCTCATGGCTCCCGGAACTGTAGCGACGCTCAGGGCTTTTACAAATTTCACCTTACGGTAAGCTCATGCGCAAACGTGGTCTAAAAAAAAACGTGGAATGTATGCGGTTATCAGATTATGACCAAGTGCCAATTTGAACCTCTGCGTTGTATATTCCACGAAGTTCACTTTCACATTTTTCTGTCATATACTGGATATCGGGTCTATAACGCGACTCTCGGTGCGATAACCACATCGATGCTCCCCTCATTTATCTCATGAAAAGCAACAGCGCAAACTGGTCCTTAAAAAATTGGAATTTTTATGGTATCAATTTTATAACTTTATATTTGTTTATATATAGCATATATACATACATACATACACATGTATAAATGTGTATATATGTATTGTTATATGTGTGTATTATATATATATATATATATATATACACAATATATGTTTATAATATATACATAGTATGTATATATATATATATATATATATATTTATTTATTTATTAGGTTTTAGTGTGTGTGCACTTCGGTAAATTTTTTGAAATTTTGCAGAATATTTTTATTTATGAATATATAGATAGATATACTTTAATCCAAATTCGAAATCTGTTAGGGAGTAAGAAAAGTGCTGTGAAACCTTTTTTACAATATTAATTTTAATATTTTACGTTTATTCAACTGTTAGTTTTTTTCAAATATTTAGTTTTATAAATTACGTTAAATTTGTATTATTTGCTCCAACTATATACGTAGTTGAGGAAACGATGCCCTAAAAACTGTATCGCGTAGTTGACTGAATGAACTAGTACATTCGATTCGCTGCATTTCACCCCGCCATGTAGTTGAGACAACTACAATTTCTTTCGGTGCACTGACTCTTTTTTACAGTGTACATATACATACATATATATATATATATATATATATATATATATATATATATATGTGTGTGTGTGTGTGTGTAGTTTTTCGGCTTTTATTCATTATTGTTATATATAAACTTTTAGATTGGTGGAAAAGTAATGGCGGTTTTTATCATTTTAAGTTTCGCGCCCATTTTTCTAGTTACCTTTATCTTTTCTTATAATCATATGATACATTATTGAAAAAAATGACATTAGCACTACTGATTTCAGATTGTATTTATAGTTTTTCTGGATGTAACCTCTTAAATTAGTTATTGAAGAAAAGAAAATTCTCTCGACATTGTTATATGAGTTTAAATTGGGACGTAAAGCAACAGAAACTACTCAAAATATCAAACTTGTTTTTGGCGAATAGTCAATTAGAGAATGTACAGTTCAACACTGGTCTAAAAATTTTGTAATGAAAACGAAAGCCTTAGTGATGAGAACGGTCGTGGAGGTCTTTCAGCTGTAGACAATAATGACTTAAGAACCATTATTGAAGCGGACCCACGAAAAAACAACTCGAGAGATGGTAGACGAATTCAATGTAGATCATTTAACAGTTGTTAGACATTTGAGCCTAATTGGAAAAACAAAAAACTGGATAAATGAATTCTGTATGAATTAGACGAACATCAAGCAATTCGGAAATACAAAGTGCATTTCTTTTCCGTAACAAAAACATTCCTTTTCCTTTCCATTCCATTCTTTACAACAATCGGAAACGTTCATCACAAAGGTTAGACCGAGCAAAGCACCAAAACTGACACTTCTGAAAAAACGATTATGATCACTGTTTGGTTGTCGGAAGTAGCATCATTTACTAAAACTTCTTAGATCTGGTGAAACAATAACAGAAAAATATTATCAGGAAATAAAAAAAAATAATGAGAAGTTACATCGTTTACGGCCAGCATTAATCAATCAAAGAGGACCAATTCTTCTTTATGACAACGCCCGTCCACACATCTCATAAATGACTAAAAAATTAAATGAACTGCGTTATGAAATATTACTTTACCACCTTATTCTCCAGACATGTCTCCGACGAGATTATCATTGTTTTAAACATTTGAGTAATTTCCTACGAGAAAAGGTTTTCAAAGATCTATCAGCTCAAAGATCTTTCGATGAATTCGTTAATTCTATGAATCCAGAATTCTATCTGGAAGGAATTAATAATTTTTATTCCCGTTAAGAGAACTGTGTGCAGGAAAATGTTCTTTATTTTGATAAATAAATATACTTTTTAACTAATATGCATGTGTTTTTATACTCGATACATAAAAACTTCAAGTATTTTTGCATCAACCTAATAGAGTACTATATCTTTATTTTTGATTTAAATTGTGTCATATACTATCATACTTATACTATATACTTCACTTGCACAACATTGTAAAAAAAAATATAATGAAAATTTCTGATTATAAAAGTTGATTAATGTTCAATTATTTTTATGAAAGTAATAATGTTTTTGTAATTAGCTGATATATTACTTCTTATAAAGTTTTAATCAGTTCTGCAGTAGATCAGGAAGTATACATTCTCTAACATATATTTTGTTCTATGAGTAAGGTAATAGTATGATAGTTAATAATAAATAAGATTTTTCAGACAAATGAGATTTTTTTTATTAGATATCATTCAAATGCTATATACTTTTTAGAAAATAAAATTTATAATTTTTTAAAAAAAACATTGTTAACATTAAAAAAAATTAAACATAATTTCGTCTTTCTTAACTGTTTCGCCAGGTCATAATAAAGTATCACTTTATAAATAATCTAAATAGCTTTAGTTTTTTGTCTTAAACAAGTCTCAAAAATTATCATAATAATGATATTTCTAAAATTTTCTTTCATATCTTATTAATTGCTTTATAAAGTAGAAGTTTCTATGGATTTTTTATTTTAAGACATTATTCTTGAAATGTGCCTTTTAAAATTAAGTAGAGAGATTATATATATATATATATATATATATATATACATATATATATATATATATATATATATATATATATATATATATATATCATACACACGCATTGTTTTATCGATTTCAACACGTCAATTAAATTCATATAATCGTCATTAAACACGATAATATTAACTTTTAAACACGTACAGAATTGCTTGGCACGAGAATGTATTGACTGTTTATTGTTTTTATATTTGCATAATGATAATTACCTGGTATTAAAAATAAACATTAAATATGTATTGATATAGCGTTTCCAAATTCAAATTGTCAAATAAAATAAAATACCATTTATGTTGTAATAATTTTTTAATTGTAAGTCTGTCATTTAGCAAACGTATTATTTTACAATTTTTTCCGGTTATATATTTTTAAATACAGAACGATTTACTTTTAAATACAAGAGGATTCAATTATATTAATATGTTCATATTTATCATTTATACTAGCATAAAAAGTATTTGATTACAGTAATTTGTCAATATAATTCATTTTGTTGAGGATTTCATAACAAATTTCAACTGCGTAATAAATTACAATATTTAGTAGCTAAGATTCTTTTATTTTATTTAATTTTTTTAATATGGAATATGGATTTTTGTTTAGGCGAATGCAGGATTATTTTGATACATTTTTTATGTAACAATTTTGTTTGAATTTGTAGTAAGTAGCATAAACACATTTTTAATTGTTTTAAAACAGAAATTTCTGATACAAAATTTAATATGATAAGTAATATTCTAAAGTGTTTCTTAAGAAAAGAGTGGATTTTTTTTAAATTTCATAAATGAATCTTACAATTAAATGGAAAGATTATTAATAATAATATCACTTTTTGATGTATATATTTTTTTTATTTATATTAGACTAGAAATTTTATTGAATAATTAACATATGTATATACATATGTATATATATATATATATATATATATATATATATATATATGTATGTTTACATATATATATATATATATATATATATATATATATATATATATATATATACGTTTACTTTTCCTGGATTTGAGCACGAATAGCGCGATCGCCTACTGAGCCATAAGCTGATCTTTTATCATACGCCGACACTGGCTGTTGTCGGGGCACCATCTGCCCCTAGGGACGGCCACCATACAGCTTAAAAAATTTCTTTTTTACCATAGACTGATCAGAAACACCGTTAATTCGTGCAAAAGAAAAGATATATATATATATATATATATATATATATATATATATATATATATATATATATGTATACAGAGGTTCCAATAGGGATGTAATTTTTTTAGAAGTTATATTTTCTAGATGCCTAATTGACGGTTGTATTTTTTTGTTATTTGTTAAGTTTAGACATTGAAATTTTTCGTTATGATTTCATATACAACAAAACAACTCTTATAGTTAATAAAATTGTATTATGAATATGATCGTTCTATTAAAAATATATTTCATAAATTACATGATATTTATTCTCGACATACTCTTACATATGAGTCAACAATTCTTCAATTAGTGAGTAAATATGAAGAGATAGGATAGGTTAACGGTAAAGAAACACTAGTACGTGTGTTCATAGTCCTCGTACTGAACAAAAGATTGACTTGGTTCGTGAAAGTGTGTCGGAAGAGCCAGGAATGTCAATTGCACGACGTTCGCAGCAAAAGAGCCTGACACAGACGACCATGTGGCATGTTTTGCATAATGATTTCTTGCTGAAGGTTTATATGGATTAATTAACTCAAGAATTGAAACCAGTAGACCATTAACTGCGTCCGATGTTTGTAAATTATGTACCAAAATAACGGTATTTCTGAAAAAGTCATCTTTAGCGATGGGGTTCTTTTCGCAATTTCTGGCAACTTTAAGAAGCAAAACTGCCAAATCTGTGGTAAAGAAAATTCGAAGACGATCATTGAAACTCACTGAATACAGAAAGAGTCACTGGTAGGTGTGAACTTTGATACGGTAGAGTTATTGGTCTTTACTTTTTTGAGAATCAGGCTGGTAGAGCTATTAGAGTGAATGGAGAAAGATGCCGAAACATGATAATCAATTTTTTGGTAACAGAATTGGATGATATTAATCTGCAGAACATGTGAGTACAGTAAGACGGTGCAAAAAATCACACAGCTGGTGAAACAATTGATTTATTGAGAACAAAATTTCCTAGTCGCGCTATTTCCAGAAATGGAAACAACAATTGGTCAGCGAGATCGTGCGATTTAAAACGGTTGGACTGCTTTCGTTGGGATCAGGTTGAGGAACAGGTGTACTTCAATTATTCTGAAACAATTTTTAATCTAAAAGATGAAATCCAGACAGTAATTGTTGAGATGAAGGTGCAGATGTGTAGGAATGTTATTAAAAATTCGAACGATTACTTGTAATAATGTCCGCGGAGGTCACTGACACAATATTATTTTTCATTAAAAAATAGCAATATCCCTTATTAGTATTTATAATTAAGAAACTTGAAATTTCAGCACAAATTCTATGTCTTATTTCAAATTAAAAAAATGCATCCTTGTCGGAAAACCTGTACATAAAGGTCCCAATTAATTACAATTATCTTTTTATGTACTTTCAATATACATAAAAGTAAAACAAAACATTATTACATGCAAAAAATAACAAATATTGTTCAGTTTTGTTTCAATTTTATCAAATATAATATTAACTCGTACATGTGTTCAGTATACTTGTTTTTGTTGAAACTAATAGCGTACTTGGATCAGTAAAACAAATTTTCGGTCCAGTGCAAAAATACTGCTGCATGAAAACTACAGGGGAAGAAAATTGAATTAAAACTATGTTAAAGTACTGGATCCATAAATTATTCAGTTGTTAAACTAACGATATGCTATTATATAATATACTCATATTTACATTAGTTTTATACAATGAACGAGTAAAATATGTATAAGCTACTTAAAATCGTTTATGATAGTAAAATGTACAGTGTATCTTGAAAATTCTTTAAACTCAGTTCTTCGAATGAGAATGCTTTGAAATAAAATTTCTTGAATAACAATTCCTCAAATGTACAATTCTGTCAAAGATATTTCTTTGAAAATAAAAATTTAAAACATGTAAAATTCAGTATTTTTTTAAGAAATTGTATTCAATTATGCTCAGATCAGGTCAAATCTCTTTAGGTGTATTCATGTTCAATCAATATAAATCAAATCTGTTAGAAATAGATCCAAGAAAAGTTAATGTAAGAAATTATCTCCCTAATTTTTTTCAGATGATTAAACTAAATTTACTACAAAGTTAAATCAGACTATTTCAAATTAGTTCAAATTTGGTCGGAACAAAAAGTAAGTCAGGCCAAGTTATGTAAGTTTAAACCTGATTTGATCAGCGCGTCAATGAAATTTTTTTCGATTACGATTCATCGAAAAACTCGTGTTTAGAGAAAATTCTCTGAAAGCTAATTATTCTAGTCACGTTTTGTTAAATAGGTTTATATCAGAACAAAACAGGTTACTTTTTCTGTCAGATAAAATCAGGTCATAATTTGACAGACGCGATTTTCAGAATGAACTCAAAAATTATACTTTTGAAAAAGTATCTTCTAAATAATTATTTATATATATAAATATATATATATATATATATATGTAATGCATCAGTGCAAAAGTTCGTATACGATTCAATAGGTGGTGTTAAGAGTGCCGCATAGATGCGCTTGTGATTGAAATGTATTCATATTTTATTTCGTTTGAAATGTGACAGTCACATCCGATATCTGAGCATCAGACACATTTATTTCCATTTAATTTGTATGTAAGGAAATTTTTTGAAAATGAACAACGAAGAGATACACATTCGTCACGTTATATTTTATGACTTTCGGAAAGGAATAACCGTTGGCGCGACAACGTAAAATATGAGGAATGTTTTTTTGGACCATGCACCATCACTTTCAACTGTAAAGAAATAGTTTGCTAAATTTCGACTTGGTGATTTTACCCTCGAAGTTCAACCGATCGACGACGATGTTGTGCGCGCTTTTTTTGACAATAATTCATATATTTCGACTGAAGAAATTGCCAAGACACTCAACGCTGACAGATCGACTACATTTCGTCATTTAAAGAAGCTGAGATTCACGTCGAAGCTCGATACGTGAGTTATATATTCATATAATTCAGGTAATGTCTACGAGAAGCTGATATAGACACTTTCCATCAGTAATTAATAAATATCCGGACTAGACGACACCATCTTAGTTCTATGAGAAGCTGAATCGACAGTTCTCATCAAATAGCAACAGACACAAACATCCGGACTGGACAACTCCATGAAAAGCTGAATAAACAACACCCAAGTACAATTTTACAGTTTTGACAGTATTTGTTTCTTTTTCTGAATAATAATTTAAAATATTTTATTTTGATATAATTTATATATTTATACAATAAAGTTGTAGCGGCCAAGCTACAGACAACAATGGAACGATGTACGTTGTCGGTGCGTGCGAGAGTGTGGTGATTGTAGTGGTTGAAACGACAATCAGATGTTGATTGTCGAATATTTTTATTTAAAAAGATTGTTTGTTGGGCGAATGGAAAGTGTGTTTGTGCGGCGAATTGAGACGGACAAAGAGTGGGGAAACTGCATCGAAAAAGATTATTACTTGTTTCGGGATGAATGAGTGCGGACGTAGGACAGGAAAAGAAAACGAGTTTCGGTTGTGTGCGTTCGGTTAAACGATGAACTCTAATACAGTGCATCATTAAAAACTTCCATGGTTTTTAATTTAACCCGACTTCTGCTGCACTACCGCTGTGCACACCCACAAAGTTATAGATATAAAGCAAAATGTTATAAAATATATTCTTACACAAGCCGTTTTTTTTGGTCTTCCTATAAATTTTGGATCGCCCCGTAAATTTTACAGTCAAGTGCCACCATAAATCCGCCTCTGTATATATATATATATATATATATATATATACATGCAATATAACCTTTAAAACATGCTTTACTTATATGTATTGGATATCTCTTTTTCACTAAAAAGAAATAATTTTTCTATTAAAATCGTCTAATTGTTGTTCTTAGATTTATATTCCTCTTTAATTTAATAGCCATTTTTTTAAAATATTTTATTAGATATATAGTTTTTATACATACATATATATATATATATATATATATATATATATATATATATATATATATATAAGATTGCGAATAAGAATGTAATTTTTTAACTTTCAGTAAAACACGGAATTTGAGACGCAATTTCAAATTCCTTAATTGTAAATAACAGCAGGAGATACGTTGTTTTTAAATGAAAAATAATATTGTTTAAGTGGTTGATGTGCGCTTTCTTACATGTAATCATTCTTTTGTGCAAATTTTTTAAATCATCCCTACACAACTGGATTTAAAGAATTACTATCTCAAGAATTACTCTTTGGATTGCATGTTTTAGGTTGGAAATTGTTTTAAGATTACTGACGTACACGTATCATTTAACGTGACCCAAAAAAGTAGTCCATCGTTATTAAGTCGTAAAATCTTATTGGGAAATTAGTGTCTCCATTTCTGGAAATAACATGAAGAAGATATTTCCACCTTAATAAGTAAATTGTGTTATCATCTCTTCGACTGGTTACAGTCTCCTGCTGGAACCATATATGTTCTCCAGATCAATATCACCCAATTCTTCTCACAAAAAAATGATTACCATACTTCGGTATATTTCTCTATTAAGAGTAATCACTTTACGAAAAAGTAACAACCTATGACTCCACTAGGCCAAAGTGCACACTAAATAATCACTCGTTCTGTATATAATGACTTCTTAATAAACATCCTCGAATTTTCTTGATCCCAAATTCGGCAGTTTTGCTTGCTAACGTTGCCAGATATTTCGAAATGAGCCTAATTGCTTAAGATTACTTTTTCAGAAAAATAATTTGTTGTACCAGAATCCAATTAATAAATCTCCTACGCAGTGAATAGTCTACTGGCTTCAATTCTTGTGTTAATTAAAACTTAGAAGCCTTCAGCAATAAATTCTTATGGAAAATACGCTATGTAAATATCTGTGAAAAGCCCAATTACTATCAACATCGTGGAATTAACATTCCTGTCTTTCGGATACTCTTTCACGAACCAAGTCAATGTTTTTTTTTCAGAACGAGCACTACGAATACGCCATAACTAAAAATGGCAATATCAAAACTTAACAAATGTCAAATCACATACAGCTGTCAATTTTATATTTGTAAAATACAGAATCTTAAAAAATTGCGTCCCTATTGGAAACCTCTTTTAATTATTCGAAAATATATCATTATGACAATATAAAAATATAATCAAATTAAGATTATAAAAATATTATATTAAAAAATGAAAATATTATAAAATTCATATTAGATTTTATTTAAATAAAATTATTTTACTTGTATTAATTATTATCTATATGACAATTGAGATAAAGCAATTTTGACAGCAATTTACATTTACAAATGTTTTTTATAGAAGTAATTTTGGATAATATTTATACCCAAAAGACCAAACGTCATTCGGTATATACATATACATATAACATACATACATATATGTATATATATATATATATACAGCGATTGACTTTTTTCTTGGGACACTGAGAAAGTATTTATATTTTTGAAACTTTAATTAATTATTATTTAATTAATTTGGCTACTATAAAAATATAACTATGGTGGTTGATAGCATTTTGTAAAAAATAGACTACTTTATTAATTGGTCGTTCCATTTTAAAAATTGTCAGAGGAATAAAGAACTGTACGGCGAATGAGAGGAGAATAATGCAAGTGAAATGAACGGAAATCTATAAGAGAAATAGATAAGAGAATTCGTTAGAATTGTTAAGCCTTTTAGAAATATGGTAATAAATACTTTGAAACCAAAAAAAGCATTATGAAAACCTGGAACTGAATTCCTAAACTAGTGTACAAACAGACCGATGCATTTCTCGCTTGTAGAAAAATGATCACTTTAAGTCTTCCAAAAACATAAAAGATTAACTAGCGCTAAACGTCCGTATTCGTATGGTCCGTAGATGGTTTCTTTAACAGAATTTGTAGGCAGATCAGCTGCAAAAGTTTCTTATTTGACCTAGAAAAACGTTGAAGATAAAATTGATTCAGTTCGCTACGGAATATGAAGAGTGACGAAAAAATAAAAAAGTGGAATAATCTTCGAAATATATTTAGCTCAGATGAAAAAATATTTATAAGAAGAACGCTAAACAAACCAATGAACCCTAAATATACTAGAAAAACGTTAAAGCATGGAGGTGGGAATATAAAAGTATAAGTATGCTTTTCTTTTTGAGGTGTTGTGCTAGTATTTTCTATTGACGAGAAAATGGATCCCAAATATTATATAAATATCATATTAAAATAAGTAATGTTCCCGTATGTTGAAGAAAATATTCCACTTCAATTTATCTTTTATCAGCATAATGACCCAAATCATACCTCCAAATTGTCGAAAGAGTTTCTACAGGCAAATATAACCTTAATTCAGTGGCCAGCACAGTGCCCAATTGAAATTTAATAAAAAACGTATGGAAGGATGTTATGTACGCTTTAGCAAAAAAAGGACGAAAAATAAGAACGAGTCGTGGTTGACTCTAAAAGGGGCATGGGAATCTATTCTATTAGAGCGTTACCAGCTTTTAGTAGAATCAATGCATAGACGTTACCAGGAATTTATTAAAAATAAAGAACACCAGAGACAATATTGAAAAAGTAAAAATAAGTTCAATAAAATAGTTAAAAAATAAATTCATACGCTTTATTTTTACGGAAATACTGATTGATCCTAAGAATATATGCACTGTGTTTATCAAACTTTTGCAAAATTCTGAAATATGTATACACTTTTTTAAAATTTATATATATATTTTAATAGAATTCAAATAAAATCAACAATAAAAAAAATTTATATGATTCGATTTACTTTTTATTCAGTTCTTATTCATTTTTCAAAAATTTACCAAATGTCCCTAAAGATATGTTAAAAACTATATATATATATATATATATATATATATATATATATATATATATATATATATATACATATATATATATGAATGTGTATGTATGTTCATGGGGTTGTGTGTGCTTGTTAAACAATTATAAAATCATGTGTTTAGAAATGTGATATTGATTCAAGGACCGTTTTTCTAATAGAAATAATTTCCTTTCAATAATATATATATATATATATATATATATATATATATATATATATATATATATATATATATATATATATTATACACACAATAACTGTAATGCTTTGATAAAGCTTAATATTTGTACTAAGTATAAAGTTCAATATTTAAGGTACTTACTGATCAGTAAAATGGTTTCCATGATATCTAATTCTTAGAAAGGGGGTTGACCTAACCAGCAATAATTCATTTGCTGTCTGCTATATCTCAGAGGATTTCTGTAATACATGGATGTGTGTATATATTTGTATATATATATATATATATACACATGGATTTGTGTATATATATATATATATATATATACATATAGATAAATGTTTTCAATAGTTATATATAATTTTAATACAATTTACATAGGTAAACATTAAATTATTTAGTACGTCCGTAAATATATTAATACGCCTGTAATTTACAATATGAAACGAGTATTATTTCTGTTAATAATCCCATTGCTTATTCTTCCTAGAACTAATTTATCAATAAACATCCAGATATGAATTATCATAGTGCTACAAACGTTTGAATTTCGAGTCCCAAAGTTTCGTATTATTTTTTATAAATATCATGTTCTGCATCAGAGGCTCCTGTTTTTAACACGTACAAACGGAGATCAACAATATAAATCCCACTATAAATATAAAATGCAAATAGTACAAAAAATCGTGAAATAAAAGTCTATTTTAAAAAAATATTACTTTTTTCATTTTGATTTCCATAAAACTAAT
Source organism: Acanthacorydalis orientalis (assembly GCA_034766995.1). Taxonomy (NCBI): domain Eukaryota; kingdom Metazoa; phylum Arthropoda; class Insecta; order Megaloptera; family Corydalidae; genus Acanthacorydalis; species Acanthacorydalis orientalis. The sequence continues at coordinate 57,345,579 of CM068314.1, forward strand.
ATTTTTATATAGAATATTTCTCTATCATGTTAGTTTTTACGTAACATTATATGCTACTTGCTTGTGGACGAAAATATTAAAAAGAGTTCCACTCATGTACGAAAGTACGGACACTCCCCGACATACGTAGGTGGATCGTTAAACAGAATATTATGTAAGTCAAAACATACCTATGTCGGATCATAATCTACACTAGTCTTTTTTAAACTGTATTCTTCGGAATCCTGTGGTCCCATGTGTCCTCTTTACCACGGAACCTCTTCAGGAGTTCTACGAGTAAAATCAAAATTCGAAAGAATTTTCGAAGAAAAAACCCGAAAAGCTAAAAATTGAAAATAGTTAATTTTAATAATTTCTTTTATTTCTATACCTATTATTACCTATTATTATGCAATTAAAATGGATTTATGAGTACATATTACCAACCCGCTTAATCAGGTTTAAATAATAATATTTAGTCATGTATGATGGCTGAGTGGACAAAGTTTGAAGGTCACTGCTCTCTACTAGTCTTATGTACTCAACAATGAAGTTTTGCTTAAGAGTAAACATTAATCAGGCCGGTCAAAGTAACATATGATACCTTGAGCATGTTTTTAAGTGATGCTGACACGAATGGATAGCGTTAATTGTTCAATTTATGTCATTTTGTATATCGTTTAACTATTGACAGAGAACATGAACATATATATGCTTTCTTATTGGTCAAAGAAAAATTGTACTCTTAAAAAAGACGCTGCTCGAAAATTACATGTGTTTGATATGTGTTTAGCATTTTTATTGTTTAGTGTTTGTGAAATAATTTGTGATTAAGCAGGTGAGTTATGTTTGAATTAGATTAACTTTAATTGTTAATAGTTAATTATGTGTAATAATATTATTACACATAATTAACTATATAATATAAATATTTATATTGTAGAGAACGTCTTCGGATTCAAATAATGGCAATCGGTGCAGAACATTTGAATTTAGCATCTAGAGTGAAGAAACTGTCAGCATCATTTTAGATCATGCGATTTTACCAGTTTCCAACAGAACTGCAACAGATCAGCGGTCCTCTCTTTGTGCTTGGAAAGACAGGTATAAAATTTTTTTTTTCTTAACATAACCTGCTTGTGGTTTATTACATATGGTTTTGAAAAATAAAAATTTTTCAAAACCATGCTATGTGAGATACAATGATCTGAAAATACCTACTTTGTTTCTGGGTAACAAGAAACATTTGTCTAATAAATGCTGTTTAAATTTTAGTCAAGTTCCGCAGTGTTCTCATCAACCAGCACGATGAAAACACTGATTGCTTACCATTGCAGATGAGATCGATCTACCAGTGAATGTAAGTATTCACCAGTGTAATATTATTATTTATACTATAATTTATTTTGTAAAATTATAAACGTTTCAATTATAATTACTATTCAAATTGTAGCCTCCATCTGCAATGTTGCTATTATTATTTTGAATGAAAACACTGATGGTGTAAGTAAATTTATTAATTCAAAACAGTACAAAGTTAGACGATACAATATATAACACACATTTTAGAACACAACTAATAATTATTTTAAAATTTAATAGTGTATTAATTTTTTAAAATTCATTAATGTTTACATTGACCTTTATATAAATTAACAACATAAATATATTTTTTATAGATTCATGTCAGGGGTATGGAAGACTTGGGTAAACAGTGGATAGAAGAGGAGTTGTTATGTTTGTTTTCTGGAAAAGATGCCCAAAAAGTTATTGTTTATTGTGAAAATTAATTGCTTTGCCATCGATTAATTCTTTAATGTCTTTTTTGAGATTGATTACTTTGAAACCAGGTGAGAACAACTACAAATATGTCGTACCAAACACGCATGATCAGTAATTTAGAGACAAAGACAACTTCTGTTTGTTAATGTTCGATGAAATGTCAATTCGCAAGGGGTTTTCTTACGTGCTGATAGAATTACTGGGTATATTGGCATGAACACCGGATTCATAGGGAAGGAATATGTAAATAGCGTTATGGTTTTTATATTGCAAAATGTGAGACGTAGCTGGAAGCAGTAAATTGGCTACTACTTTTTTCGAAATTTAACTTCAGATCATTTGACATGAATAATCATTGAAGTTATTTAGCGAATAGAGTCAATTTGATTTCGGGTTATGTGCATGGGGTGTGACATGGGATAAAATAACTTAAAAGCGTTAAATTCCTTAAAATCGAAAAAATACTCCTGTCTTTGGTTTCGATGGTAGAGCAATTTTTAGTGTTGTGTTAAATGTTATTTTTTTCTACTTATTTCTAGCATTTAGTTATTTATTGTTAATGTTAAATATTTTTTAAAAATAAATAAATTACATAGATAACGGTTTTTTTTGTGAATTATAAACAGCTTCATGCAATAGTATGATTACAAAAAATTAAATAATATAAAATATATTCACATCATTCAAAAATATTTCATTTTAACACAGATTTATGATAATTTTAAAGTAATGAATTTCGTATTTTATATGGAATCGATTACTTGAGAATTATTATAAAATTGTATTAAAATTAAATATTTCCGAATGGAAACGTATATACCAGCGCTAATATTCAAATTTCAAGTATTTAAATCTCCCCCACAAACATCGTGCAGACAGTGCCATCTGATTGTGTTACCATGAGTTAACACCTAACCCCCCAGTCTTTCATTTTTATGCCATAGATTTTTAACCCGTACTTTGTCGTCGAGAGAGTCTTTTATCTAGGCATTAACTCTCCTGTTTCGTTGCAGTAATCTCAGTTGACCTCATGTTTTTATTTACAAATATCTGTCTTTCTGTTACTCATAGAACACTGATATTCCTTATAATCCACTATTATTCAGTACTTTTACTAATATATTTTAAAAATAATCATAGAAATCACAAATATTGCTTTAATACTCTATTTTATTTCAAAATGTACTATTAATTTTGAATATGCATGGCAGCCGTGACAGTTACGGCAATAAATTGTAACGAGTAACGCACGAAGTGTGTCGAGTGATAACTTTGAGTGAGAGAAAAACAAATAAAATATTCAGTCGTGATTTGATATCAAGTCTATTAGTATATTGTTTATTTTACGAATTTCAAATTATAGTTTAAATAATAAATAAATTTATTTTTGTATCCGTGTTTTTATTTTATTTTATAGTTCTATAATATGTTTAAAAATTTGGTGTTAAAATTTAAATCGGTTTTTCGTAACTATAAATTATACCATTTTTTGCTGTATCTCTGCATATTAAATTGTAAAAGTATTCAATATGGATGAAGGATTTGATAGTGACGAAGAAATTTTAAATCTTTTAGCAGATAATGATAGTGATGAATTGTGTGATAAAAATGTTATAAAATGTTTAAATTGCAAATTATTATATTTTTTTTTGTTCTTTTACAATCTTTTCTGTTAATTTTTTTTTATATTACTTAAATTATACATATGCATTTTATGAACTCAAATATTTTATGTATTTACAATATAATACTGTCATGTACCTATTGAATGTACATGTTAATGATAAATAAAAAAATTAAATATAATAATATTAAATTCAATAGAAAACCTATTGGATATAACCGTAATATCTTATTATTATTTACTAAGAATAATATAAAAACCCGCCATAGATTTATGCATTCTAGTTTATCTTGTTTTTGTTATTCTAATTATGAGAACAGAGGACATATCATTTCAATTATGAAGAGGTTTCTCCCAGACCAATACCTTAATATTTCATATGCTTAATTTTAAAAGTACTAAGAGGAGATGCGTTGAATATATAAATAGTTATATGATTTAGAAATGTATTTTTCTTTGTGGGTCTATTTCAGTCACGAAATGTTGTACTTGTATATAAAATCGCCTGTTTATATTTTGTTAGTTATGGACGCGTCTGGGCAAATGTTACCCTCGTACACATGCGTCTTCAATAAATGTCAGTTTCTGATCATCAAACATTTGCTATAACGATGTAGAATGATATTTTTAGTTATATATCTTTATTTTCTTATAATACACATGTTATATTGATAATAATCGTTAGTGTAAGGATTGACTTTATTGTTCAACTACTTAAAAATCCCTCGATTCCTTCACAAATAGTAATTTTCATAAAAAATATTGGCGGCAAACTGAGTTTACAGTACTGGTACGGGGAATTTTAAAAAAGCACTGGGATGTACGCGTTAAGTCAAGGCACATACGCAACTGTTGCATATAAAATAAATAAAAGCACAAAAAAAATTGCTGTATATAAATAAGCCAATTTAGTTTGATGCATCATTTCTTCTTAAAGTAAAATCGACCTCAGATACTGAAAATGTGTATCTGTTGATACAATATTTATGATAAAATGTTCATTTATGATCAATTATAAACCAAAAATTAATGTACTAAAGTACATAAGTATGATTCTACATATGTAGAATCTACGTATGTTAGAATGAGTCAGTAATGTTAAATATCTATTAGAAAGCAACTAAGTGGCGTGCAACTAGATTAAAATCCTGTTTTCTTTCTTTTTACAAAGTTCTGGAATTAATTCTGCCGTGGTTACATTAATCTCTCTGTGTATATATAGAAAATCCTGGGTGCGACAGTGATCTACGAAATGAAGATAAACTACAAAATAACAGAAGAAAGATAATACTACGAGTAGATTTTCTACAAATAGGCTTTTCTATTCTATAATAAAGGTATTTATTAAGTGAAGTTATATAATTGACCATAGAAAGACGGGCAACGAAAGATGAAAAAATCAAAAAAGTCCTATAATAGTTTTTAGAATATTTATTTATAAAGTAAATTCGTGTTTAATTTGTCATTACCCCGCTACACTTTGTGAATATTGTATCAAACTAAAAAATATAAAAATTATCATTCTGTGTTTTATACCTGTGATATCGTTGATGTGTCGTCCTAGTGGCGTCCTAGCGTCCTAGCGTCCTAATGGATTATAAAAAAAAGTCTTGATGATTTTGCAGTAAAAATAGTAAAAAATAAGGCACAAAAAAATAAAAAATCTACTCACTGGAAAATATTGTACCAATTATCTTGAAATTTCTATTGTGATCTAATCAAACTTATTAAGATAAGGTAATATTAAAAATAACACTAAAACATTTTTTTCATTTTTATAAATTTTTTTTGGAAAAATTCGATATTTATATGGGAATTAAGAAACCAATTTTAATAGAGGAAGGAAAATATATCATATTAAGATTGGTAGGAAAGAAATTCCGGTTTTTGTTTTCTGAATTCTAACTTTACCTTTTCGATGAGTGTCATTTTATCGTATTCATGTTAATATAATTTTGAGTGCATTTTTCAATCTGTATTTAAGTATCACAGACTTTAGTTTTATTATTTATTTTACTTCAAATTGGGCTATTGAATTAAAGATGGGAAAGAAGCAAATAAGATATTTCTTTTTGTTTGAGTTCAAAACGACTGGTAAAGCAACAGGAACTGCTCGTAAACTAAACGATGTTTTGGTGTGGGTACTGCTAAAAAAAGTACGGTGCAATGGTGATTCTAAAAAATTCCTACTGGACTCGAGAGCTTTGACGATGAAGAGGATCACGGGCGTCTTTCCGTTCATAACGACCAATTAAAGGCGTTAGCGAATTAAAATCACGCACAATAATTCGAGAGCTAGCAACAAAATTAGTCATTAGTCATCCAGTAATTCTGGACTAATTAAAATCAATTAAATTTAAAACTGTATATGAATTTAAAAATCATAAACCGCAATTATTTTTCTACCAATCAAATATTAATTTATCATTGAAAATAATTGAGTTTCATTTCAGTATAAATTAAAAGAAAATAGAGTTCTTCATTAATATTAAGAAAAATAAATTCTAAATTAATATTAAGAAAAATATATCTTTTTAAACAAAATTTTAATTAATAACTTTTCTCTAAAAATACTTCTTATTTCAAAATTGCATTCATGTATTTAAATAATTTATTTTCTAATATATATTATGAAACAAAAATTAAAGAGCTGAATGTTAGTTTAATAAAATATTATATATTTTTCCGCACTGAAAATGAAAAACAATGACAAATGACAAAAACTATAAAAAAACATTTTTTTTACAATCATAGAGCATACAACTCGTATGTCAAAGATGGTACCAAGCAGGTGGTAATTGAGTAAGGTTTTGAAAACATAATGAACCATTTGCTGAAAATAAAATGCTATTTATTTTTACATTTAACAGCTCGCTGCTTTACACGTGTCTACTTTTATATAAATACGAGATAATAATCAACGGAGCTTTTGATAAATTTACATATTTACATGTTTTTTTATATGTAAATATAATTTTCAGCTGTTGTTTTAATATATCAAAGCATATGTTCTCTGCGCAGCACATTCCAAACAAATAGCATTATACAAGCACACACATCAAAACATTTATCTTTACGTACACGCATATAGTTACACACGTTCACTTATATATATATATATATATATATATATATATATATACATATTTAAATGGATGTTTATGTATGTTTGTGTTTGTGTAAGATGTTTGCAATCCTATATTTACAAGTTTACCATCTCTGACTCTTATTATAAAATGTAGATGCAGAGTTAAATGGAAGAAAATATATAGTTTCATGAAATCCGGTCTTAAACGAAATTTAAATATATGGTTTCGTACGAGTCGAGCAAATAAACTAACGTCATAAAGTATTTGCTTCACAATGTGAAGCAGAAGTATTCTTTTCAGTATTCATATTTTCGATAGGTGTCGATAGCACGTTCGCAATATTTTACGAATGGTGGAAATTTTACATACTAATATATGTTGAAATGAATTTTAGAATTGAATATTATTAAATTTAAAATGTAAAAAATAATTAAATATTATGTATGTTAAACTGAAATATGAAAATGCCTTTTAAAAATCGATAATTCGATATACCCTCGTTTTGTTTCTAAAACATTAAAAATACATGATCTTATGTTTTAAAGTTGAAACTGAATAATATTTTTATGTTTTTTTTTCTTTATAATTAAGACCTTAATTGGAATATCATGAGGTAAATATTATATTAACCCCTTGTGCATGAATCACGAGTTTGAGTCTTGAACCGCAGAAAACATTTTATCAGTCAATCACGGTTCAGATACGTGTAATTCTTACATAAATTAAATACACATGTTTTGTATGTGAGCTTTTAGATATATATAGTGTAGTGTTCACTTTTGAATTTGTGTTAGTGGCTAATTAATTTAATTTTTTACGAAACATTTAGCCGAAAAATGCAGAGGGAAAAATTAATTAATATTAATAATATCGCCTATCTTTTTATTATTAGAAATTTTAAAAGATAAAATAATTGCTGACGAATTTTTTTTATATTTAACATGACAACATGATCTATGACGTATTAAAATATTATAGTTGACAATATAAACCTTAAATAACTTACTGATAATTTTTTTAATTTTTTTCTATTTGCAGAATTTTCTTAATTTTATCAGAATATATTTTTATTCTTTATGTAAGAAAATAAAAATAGTATTATAAAAGATCAGAAAATTTTAATACTATTTTTATTCATTAAAATCCGTACAATTTTGTACAATTTTGGTGCAAAATCTTATTAAAATAGATACAACACTCTCCTATCCGAAAATATTTGGGTCCTATGATAAAAGAATACTTTGGAAATAAAATGAAGTTTATTTTGTTATAAAAAATATTGTGTAAGTCTTTTCATACTTCCTTTTAATTTAAATAGCCATTTTGTAAGCAAAATTTTTTTTATAAAATACAAGCACAACTGGCTAACAAGAATACAATTTATATTTATGTTAGAATATTTCTGTTAACATTTTGAAATATTAATTATACATTGGAAATTGTTAAAATTTGATTTATAGATAACATAAATTACATGATGTATATAATAAATTTGTAGATGAAACATTGATTAATATACTAAATAGATAAAAAAATTCTATAATAAAACAACTGTGTTAAATCAAGATACGTAACGGTTCATAAAAAGTTATCTTAGATAATTATACATAAAATAAATAATATATTTTGTAAAAATTAAGTCAATAATTTATTAAAATATAAAAGAGATAGTTCAAAAAACATGACATGGAGAAAATACTAAGAAAACTTAAAAAGTTTATGTTCTCTCATGTAGATGTCAGTGGTATCTCTAAAATTGGATTGCTGCACTTGTTTTATAAATATCTCTAAAATATCAAGTCGAAAATATTTTGACTGTTAAATCGTTTGTTGTAACAGGTGGAAAAAAGTAATTTCAGTTTTTTTTTTAAAAAAATGGTTGGAATTGAAAATTGTGTAGTGATATTTTTTTATAAAAAAGTTATCACACCAGCGGAAATTTTTAACGAAACGAAAAATGTGGTGACATTACACCTTCCTTTTTTACTGTGCATAAATTGTATGTAGAATTTAAAGTAGTTGTACAAACTTAGAAGATGAGCTCCAAAGCAATTGCTAAAAAAGTGAAACGACACCAGAAATCATCAATAAAATATAGTTTAGAAGAGGATATAGTTTAGGATATAGTTTTAGAAGATCGTCGATTGAAGATATCCGAATTTTTTTAGATTATAGACATTTCATAAAAAAAATATTTCACATTCTATTCGAAGAATTCTGTATGAATAAGCTATCAACAAGATTGGTGCCGCGTTTGTTGATATTGAACGCAGTCAAATGCAAATTTCTCAAGAATGTTTAAATCATTTTATAAGAGAGACAATTGATTTTGTTCGTTGATTTGTTATCACTAATGCCACATAGATTCATCATTGAAAATCAGAAACTAAACAGCAATCAGAACAATGGAAACATCACAATTTTCCATCGCCCAAAACGGAAACTTGAAAAAAGTTCATAGCTTTCATTTCCTGAAATTCTAGGGAGATACTGCTGATTGTTTATTTTTCAAAGACTAAACGATAGCAAGTCTGTATTATTCTTATCTTTCGGACCAGTAGAAAAGTTGTGGAAGAGACCTAGTTTAGTAAAAAAAAAATATTTTTTATCATTATAATGCACGTGCCTAGAAGATTTTCTTAAGCAAAAATTAACGAATTGAAGTATGTTTTGTTACGCCATCAACCTTATTTACCTGATTTGGCTACGTCTACTATCTACGTTTGACTTTCATCTTCTCATAAACGTCAGAAGATTTTTCTTTTTAATCAATTTTCTTTAATTTCTCATCTACAAGCGACAATAAACAGTTACTTTAATAATATTCCGAAATCGGAATGGGATAAAGGTATATTAAAAAAAGCTTAAAGAAACGTTAAAGATTTATCAAAAAATCTACAGTTAGGGTTATTAATCGAATTATATGCTAGTTATTTTGATATTTTATTATGGCATGGTTGTTCGAATTTATGTCTATCAGTATTGGGTTGTACTGAATTGTATACTATACCAAATGTGTTATAAGAATGATAAACACTCACTAAAAAATACTTCAATATAAGTTTTAAATGTTAATATTATACATCTTTCTGTATTAACATAAATATCTAAATAAACATTAATATCAAAATTTAGAATTTTTAGAATTATTAAACCAAATGGATAATAATTAAAACAAATAGAAACATACAAATAAAGATTTCTAAAGAAAAAATTTAAAAAAATATCATTACTACATATCCGTAATCAGTCTGAGGAAATTTTAAAACAATTATGTACATATTTATATATATATATATATATATATATATTATAAAAAATATTCTATTATATATATTTTAGAGGAAAAATATTCAAATTAATTTTAAGACAAAATTTATTTGTACTATATGAGATTTAAACAGTTTAGAGGTTCATAAGATTGATATCCAATAATACATTAAATACTATTATATATATATATATATATATATATATATATGAAATAATATCTAAATTAATTTTACTTTAAAAATTCCTTCATTAAACCGTTGGGTAATAAACAAACCGTAACATTATACAAACAGCAATTATTTATAGTCACTCGTTTAACTGCTAATAATTGTAGTTTCAATACATTTATTTCCACAAAGAAAATATAAATACTTCCATGTATATATATATATATATATATATATATATATATATATATATATATATATATATATGTATATATATAATATGATATACTATTCGTATATTTCATGTAAAACACATTTATCAAATGAAGTGATAACATGATAGTCATATTACGAAATTTACGCTATAAATAAAGGAACAATATTTTGTTCTGAATAATTTTCCATATTATTTTACGACGTTGAAAATATATTTATACTCAGTTTTACAGTGATATGTTTCAAACTGAGCGTTTGAAGAAAATTATTTATTTTTCTATAAGTTAATATTTTACACTACAAAAACGTATTGTGTACATAATTTAAAGTGTATTTATATGTATATTTAGATGCCCATATTCACAAGTAGACAACTATTAAAAAAAAATGTTCTTACAAAAGTAGTTCATTAAAATTTTGTCTCAATTGAATAAAGTGTGTCTAGGATTGTACTCAGAATTTGTGGTTTCAGTTATCAGAAGCAGCATGAAGTATTTCATTAAATGACACTGAGCACTTTAAGTAATTTCATAATCAAAGTCTATAGCATCTGACTGATAACCGATCAGAACAGATACCATGTGACCGATATTAATCATTCAAAGAACGAATAAAATTCATAGGAACTAATAACCTCAATTTTATTTTATATCCTAAATTAACTAACAAATAGGTTGATTTTTTCAAAATTCTATTTTTTTTATATTGAACAATTTTATTCAATAAGTACCTGTATTTTATATGATATTAGTTCATTTTTTTGGTTAACTTTACAATTTACTGCAAAAAAAATATGTTCGGTGTTTTGAAAAAAATGTATCTAAACAATTATTTATGAGTATTCTCTTTCATGATAATATTTTAGACATGCCGAAACAAATAGTAGGCTGAAGATGTAAGGTATACCGAAAACGGAGAAAGATACTCATATAAGACAATCTAGAAAAATTCTAATTTTCCAATCTAGAAAAATTCCTCAAAAATTGATCAATTTTTTTTCATTTATGAATTGAATCACAGGCTCATATGTAATCTACCAAAGTTATTTCTTAAGTCATGCGTGATATAAATATTATAACAAAATATGTGTCCATTTTTTTTCAAATCCATAACTACTGGTTGTTCAGCAATAGAGAAACATTCGACAATTTACTAAGTGTTTAAGTGTGATATATTTAAAATTATTATTATCATTTTGTTATCGTCGGTACCAATAGGACAGTAAAATTGCAGGATGCTTTTCAAAGAAAAAAATTAGTATAAAAACGACTATGAATGATTTTAACATTCACTTTCGTTTCTTTGCATTTGTATTTTAGTGGTCTGCTTCCTTCACAAACTGGAAACATGCCTCTCATAACATGCTGACTCATCGAACAGCAATTTTTTGTATTACTATCTGTGACAAACACTCTGTCCTCCGTAAATTGAAAATGTCTCTTTTTCACGTCAATATGACCGAGTGAAGAAAGTGCATGCAATTCAATGCAGAACAATAATAGAACAATAAATTATCTTCATAATGATATGTTTCTACTGTGACGAGTGTCATCCCCTAAAAGGAAATTTGGCACTAAATTCACAAAATGTCAAAAAAATGAATATTTTCACCTTAAAGGTATTTTTGTCAATAATGATTTTCAAGTACTACGTGCGATAGGAGATGCAGAACTCTCTGCTACCATTGTAACAATTTGCATTTATTCAAACAACGATGCTTCTATTATATGTGATAGATAACAAAAATGGAGTGCAAACAGATTTATATTTTATTTTATATACTATATATATATATATATATATATATGCATATTGGAGTAGATATTGTAAAACAAAAATGATAATATCGAAAAAAGTGGTTGAAATTATTAAGGAATCCACACAAGAAATAGAAAGAAAATATCAGAAAAAACGAAATGTCTATTGAAGAAGAAAAAAAAATGGAACTAACGGACAGTGTAAAAGACTGAATTGAATACGTTGAATTTACCAAAACAGTAAGGAAGTGTATTAGTGAAGACATTCGAAAATACAACAATTATCTAATTAAGAAGATTATTGAAACAAATAAAAGTTATCGAAAAACGAACGCCTTGTGATTGGAAAAGAGCATATAAATGGTCTGAAATTAGAGAATGGCATTAGAATATTTAACAAAACGTTGATCATCAAGATGGTAGAAGAATTTTACACTAATCCATACAAAAGAATATGTAATGAAGAAGACAAAGACAGAAAACATGACCCAATGTGTCCCGTAAGTACTGCTGAAAGAAGTCTCATATCCAATAAAATATATGAAAAATAGAACAGCAGCACCGAATGGTGGAGAAATAGTATAAAATCTTCAAGCTGGTAGGAGAAAAAATTGAAAAAGTTTTCGCCGATATATTCATATCGTGTATAGAAAAAAGAACTATCCCAGATAAATGGAACTAAGCCACCATAATTCTTCTACATAAGAAAGGAGAAAAAGAGTATTTGAAACACTACCGGTAGTCTATTATCTGCATATAAAAATAAAATCTACTAATCTACGCATCTATAAAAAAAATCTATAAAAATAATTTCAAAACGTCTACAATAGCAGCTAGATTTCGTTCAGCCAATGTAACAAACAGGATTTCGTAACTGATTTAGTTCAACGGATCACATTCAGGTAGTGAGGGAAGTAATTACCCGGTCAAATGAATACCAAATGTCAGTACATCCTGGATTCATAGACAATAAAGAGGCATTTTACTCTATTACCACATCATCAGTCATATCTGCATTAAGGAATCAGGACATAGAGGACACATAAATCGAGTTGAGAGATAACGTCTACAAGAATGCAACGTTTATAGTGAAGCAACAGGAAGAAACAAAAAAGATAAAAATCGAGAAACGTATAAGACCGGGAGATGCAATTTTGCCGAAACTATTTACTGCAGCCTTAAAGTATTCAAATCGCTCGACTGGGAGGTCAAAAAACTCGAAATGAAAGACGAAGAATTAAGTTACCTCCGATTTGCTAATGATATAGTTATCTTCGCAACTACTTCGGTGGAGCAACAAAAGAGAATAGAAGAATTATATGATGCCAGTCAAACAACTGACCTAAACATGAACCACACAAAAACAAAAGTGTTTAATGTGTTTGTTTGCTAGAAGAAAATTGAAATAGAAGGAATATAAATAAAATAAGTTACGAATTATGTCTATCTAGACCATTTTATCAACAAAGATGGATTATTAATTAATGAAGTAACTAGGAGAATAAAAATGGGATGCAGCACATTTGGACGAAACGCATCGATATTTAAATCAACAATCACATTCTCTTTGGGAAAAAATATTTGATCAATGTGTACTACCAGTCCTTAACTATAGCAGTGCAACATGCGTGCTTAATGCTAAAATCATTAAAAGACTCCAAAAAATACAGAGAAGTATGGAAGTATGAATGCTAGGAATAACAACAAGGGATAAGAAAAGACTAAAGTGGATACAAAAACAGACAGGAATCGTAGATGTAATAAGAAGAGTATAGAGTCTGAAATGGAAATGGGCGGGGCATATTCAAGAAGAGAAGACAACTGATGGACAACAGAAATTATTAACTGGGAACCAAAGAATATAAAAGACCAAGAAAGAGACCAGTGAACAGGTAGGATAAGGAAATTAAAATTTTTATTATTAATCAGTGGAAAAGAGTGGTATTCAATCGCATAAATTGGAAAATCATGCAAGAGACCTTTAATCTAGCAGTGGATTGACAGAGGATGAAGATGATATGCGCATATAAACTAATATTGTCGGTTTTGTAGGAAAAAAGTAACAAAATTTCACAAAAGTTTTCTGCAACTAAAATAAACTTCTTATTTCCTATTTTTATCAGTTAGTTTTTCAGTAGATGATTATAAAATAAGTAGATACTATATATTGCAAAACCAAATCCATTATCAATTCTGTGTTTCGTTGTTAGTGGAAACGTATAAGGTGTGACATTAAAATTGACATATTCCTCTAGAGAAACATATTGAAGGTCAATTACTTGACGAATATCGTGTCGAAGTACTTAACTTTGTTGTTCTCCTGAGATGTTAATACGATACAGAACAAGACTGTTTCGTATTTAACTTAGTTGACTGTCAGTTTAAATATTCCATAGAATGTTTAAACTTTGGAAAATGGTATCTATATTTTTGAATGGAAAGTTGTAATAGGTAAGTAATAAGCATTTTAGTGAATAAATATGTCATGAGTTTGTACATTTAGAAAATAAGTATTTCCGGAAAAAAATGTCAAATTCAACATACTTTAATTTCTTTTTGTTAACTGGGTATGATAAATGTATTTCGTAAATAAATATTTACTAGTTTAGAAATAATTTAAAAAAATATTTTTTAAATTGTAATTTCTTTTTAATGTTCGACATTTTCATCAACTATTTCAATCTTTGTTTTGCGTAAAAAAAGTAAAAATGATTTATGAACTAAAGAGTATCAACCAACCAAGAAGTATGTAATGTATTCAACTTAAAAAAATTTAATAAGTAAATAAAATATTTACAAACATGCTTTAGTTACGAAAAGGAAATAATTATTATTATTAAAATAAACATCTAGAAAAAAAAGCAGAAATTGACTTTAAACACTACTGATAAATTTTGAATTTCATAATTAGTTTAACAAAATTAGAAGATACATGCTTTTTAAGTAAATCTTTTAGATTGGTAGAAAAATAACTGCGGTTTTTGTTTTGTGAATTCTAACCTCAATTCTTTTCAATGAAAGTGTCATTTCATCGTGTTCATGTTAATATCATTTAAAGCGCATTTTTCGGTCTGCATTTTGGTAATATTGACTTTGGTAATATTTTAAATAATTTTATTAATTTTTCTCCAAATTGGCTTATTCAATTAAACATTGAAAAGAAGCAAATAAGAGCTTTTTTTAATGAGTTAAAAACGGGTGGTAAAAATAAATGCTCATAAAGTAATGATGCTTTTTATATTGGTACTGTTAAGGAAGACGTACGGTTCAAAAGTGGTACCAAAAATTTTGTACAGGGGATGAGAGTCAAAAAGGACAAAAGTTGTAGAGTATTGAGTTGGCTTAAGATGACTTTTTTAATTTTAATTGTAACTATAACAGGCAACGAGATATTTTTTTAAAAAAACGAATTTTTCTTTTTTTCATATTTTCCGCGAAAGCGTAAGATCTTACGGTTCACAAAAGTGTATTTATCCTCTTCCCCTCTCCCATCCAGCAACCGAGATCACACGGTCCATTTTGATGTAAAAATAGGCCCGAATTTGAGCCAGATCTACTGGAATAATATTAAATTATCATGATAGAATATGGTACATATACACCTGTAGTATTCAATCAATATAATTACAGAAAATAAATAAGTTCCATTTATCTATACGACCGTGTTTTACGATGACCTTGAGACTCCCTAGTACTATAAAATGGGTAGTAGTCGTAGTAACAATATCCAAATTGAAAAATAAAATGTAAATAGAAAACTATGAAAAAAGTTATTAAAATATTTATTTATTTTAAAATTTTAATCTCATTAGTTTTATTGTTCATGAAGGGAAGCTTAAAGGTAAGAAATATTCATCTAGTATTTAACTACGATATTGTATTATGGATATTTTTGATTCACCTTACTAAAGAATGATATCTTAATTATTTTCATTAAAATTTTAGACTCTGATAAACTTTAATTTTTGTATAAGTAATACGGTTTTCCTATTAGAAATAATTGAATCATTAATATAATTATTTATAATTGGAAATAGTCCATATTTATTATATTAAAAGTACAACTTACGAAGACAGTGTGAAAAGTTTTGAACTTCATATATAGATGGCGCCACTCTGCTCAATATTTTTACAGTGTTGTATGACTTAATTTGTGCCGTGAATAAATATTTTCTTTGAACAGCTAAAGTACAACCGATATAAAAAAGGAACTGGATTCAACGTTTGGGAACTTCTCTCCTTCGAATACAATGAATAAATACTAGCTTGATGAGCTTCAAATGAGTCAGACGAGCACCAGTGATGAACCACGCATTTGACGTTCTACTGAAGTGACTACGCCAAAAATGATTGAAAAAAATTCATAAAAGCGCTTTGAAAGATCGTAGAGTCAAAGTGATTTAGATAGCAGATTTTTAAAACATCTACGGAACGTGTGTACAATATCTTACACGAACATTTTGGTATGATAAAGCTGTGTGCTAGATGGGAGCCACGTTTGCTCACACCCAACTAAAACCAATGTCGAAAGGATGTTTCAACCTATCACTTGGTACTCTATAAGCGCAATCTAGCCAAATTTTTGCGTCGATACATAACCGTTGTTCAGACTTGAGTCCATCGCTACACTCGAGACCAAACAACAGACGAAGCAATTGATTGCGAAAAGTGAACCAACTCCAAAGAATGCAAACACAATTCCATCGGCTGGTAAGCTTCTGGCGACTGTTTTTTGGAATGCGCATGGAATACCCTTCATTGACTACCCCTTGAAAAGGGAAAGACAATTAATAGCGGTTATTATCTGAACTTCTTGCAGCATTTGAATGATGAAATCAGGAAAAAACAGCCACATTTACCGAAAAAGAAAGTGATGTTTCATCATGATAATGCATCAGTTCACAGATCAATTGTTACGATGGCTAAAATCAATGAATTAAAACTCGAGTTGCTTGCCCACCTACCATTATCGCCAGATGTAGACCCAATTAAATTTATCTCTTTTCTAGCCACAAAAATTTGTCTCGGTAGAACAAGATTTGCGAATGACAATGAAGTCAACGAAACTATAAATGGCTATTTTGAAAAAAATAACAAATCGGCCTATTAGTTTGTCACAATCGTCCTAGAACATCGTTGGAAAAAGTGTATCGAGCTAAATGGAAATTATGTTTAGAAATAAATGAAAATGAATGCAAAAATATATAGTTTTCTTATTCAGACATAGAAATTGTCACCCTACACTCGTATATTTAAAATATTCAATAAATGTAATTTTATTATATGAAAGGATTCAACTTTATATACTTCACACATTTATTTTATTATTAATGCCTTTATATTTTCGATTCAATTTAAATAGTACAATTTTTTAGAAACATTTTTATATATACAAATCATTTTTATTGTATGCTATTTTTATATTATTTAAAATATATTATAATTTGAGAGAAAAGTGTTCACATAAAAATTGACAGAGAACATGAACATATATATGATTTCTTATTGGTCACAGAAAAATTGTACTCTTAAAAGACGCTGCTCAAAAATTATATCTGTTTGACATATGTTTAAAATTTTTATCGTTTAGTGTTTGTGAAATAATTTGTGATTAAGCAGGTGAGTTATATTTGAATTATATTAACTATAATTGTTAATTGTTTATTATGTGTATAATATTTGTATTGTAGAGAACGTCTTCGGATTCAAACAATGGCAATCGGTGCAGAACATTTGAATTTAGCATGTAGAGTGAAGAAATTCTCAGCATCATTTTAGATCATATGATTTAACCAGTTTCCAACAGAACTGCAACAGATCAGCGGTCCTCTCTTTGTGCTTGGAAAGACAGGTATAAAATATTTTTTTTCTTAACATAACCTGCTTGTGGTTTATTACATATGGTTTTGAAAAATAACAATTTTTCAAAACCATGCTATGTGAGATACAATGATCTGAAAATACCTACTTTGTTTCTGGGTAACAAGAAACATTTGTCTAATAAATGCTGTTTAAATTTTAGTCAAGTTCCGCAGTGTTCTCATCAACTAGCACGATGAAAACACTGATTGCTTACCATTGCAGATGAGATCGATCTACCAGTGAATGTAAGTATTCACCAGTGTAATATTATTATTTATACTATAATTTATTTTGTAAAATTATAAACGTTTCAATTATAATTACTATTCAAATTGTAGCCACCATCTGCAATGTTGCCATTATTATTTTGAATGAAAACACTGATGGTGTAAGTTAATTTATTAATTCAAAACAGTACAAAGTTAGACGATACAATATATAACATACATTTTAGAACACAACTAATAATTGTTTTAAAATTTAATAGTGTATTAATTTTTTAAAATTCATTAATGTTTACATTGACCTTTATATAAATTAACAACATAAATATATTTTTTATAGATTCATGTCAGGGGTATGGAAGACTTGGGTAAACAGTGGATAGAAGAGGAGTTGTTATGTTTGTTTTCTGGAAAAGATGCCCAAAAAGTTATTGTTTATTTTGAAAGTGAATTGCTTTGCCATCGATTAATTCTTTAATATCTTTTTTGAGATTGATTACTTTGAAACCAGGTGAGAACTAAAAATATGTCGTACCAAACACGCATGATCAGTAATTTAGAGGACAAAGATAACTTCTGGTTGTTATTGTTCGATGAAATGTCAATTCGCGAACGATTGTCATATGACCTACGTGCCTACTACTTTTTTCGAAATGTAACTTTAGATCATTTGACATGAATAATCATTGAAGTTATTTAGCGAATAGGGTCAGTTGCACTTCGGGTTATGTGCACATGGTGTGATATGGGATGAAATAATCTGAAAGTGTTAAATTCCTTAAAATCTAAAAAAAGACCTCTTCCTTTGATTTCGATGGTAGAGCAATTTTTAATGTTGTGTTAAATGTTATTGTTTTTGTATTTATTACAAGTGTTAGTTATTTATTGTTAGTGTTAAATATTTTTTAAAAATAAATAAATTACATACATAACTGCCTTTTTGTGAATTGTAAACAGCTTCATACAATAGTATGATTGCAAAAAAAAAAATAATATAAAATATATTCACATCAATTCAAAAATATTTAATTTTAACACAATTTTATAACAATTTTAATGTAATGAATTTCGTATTTTACATGGAATTGATTACTTGAGAATTAGTATAAAATTGTATTAAAATTAAATATTTTTGATTGGGAATGTATACCCGCACTAATATTCAAATCTCAATTATTTAAATCTCCCGCACAAATATCGCGCGGACAGAGCCATCCTGCTATGTTAGGATGAGTTAAGAACACGCACCCCCCTAGCCAATCATTTTTATGCCATAGATTTTTAACCCATACCATGTAATCTAGAGAGCCTTTCATCTATGTTTGCGATTATTCTCATCTGTACATAGCTCTGCAATCTTCAACTAATCATTCTTTCTGTTTATATTCAACTTATTGTAACCAATTAAATAAACCATATTAATCTTCTGTTTTAGTAACTCGTACATTATTTATATCCATTAACCTCTAACAGTATTTATAATATAAACTACTAAGTTATATTATTTTCCATTGCATGTGTCCATTTAACAAAAATGGCTTCTTTTCATAAAAGGCCGTACTTTGATATACAGAATGACGTTTATTTTAATACATAATAAGTCCATAGTACGAAGAAAACCTCATTGTTATACAATACAAATCGATAATTTCAAATTGGAATCAGTTACAATTAAACGAAAATATAGAGTGGTGTAGGTACAAGTCAATTGCGTCCTACAAAGAAAATGTGAATAGAATCGTTGCATTCATGTAACAAAATTCTCTTTGCATCAATGAATGCATTAAATATTCTTATTATCACATTTTAAATATTGACATTTGGAACACGAAGTTGATTGTGGTAAACAGAAAAAGTTGATAACTCTAAGAATTACGAACCTCTTTTACACAGATAGTAAAAATAATTAAAATTCATAAGTTTCTTTTTACTATGTAAAAGATTTTACCTTGTGGATGAATAAATAATTTTAATTATCATTTCTTTTTAACAAATTCTTATAGCATGTAAACGTTTTAAATGACATTTCGATAGAAAACGTTAAAAAGTATGATAAAATGAATCTCTTACCATTGTAAATGTATGAAATAGTTATTGTAACTCAATATTGTTAAGAAAAATATATATTTCTTGTCTTCAATTACATTGAGCTAAAAAAATATTAATTCATTATAGAAAGAAAACTTAGTGTAGTGTATGAGAAAAATTACGTGTTTTTCAATGAAACGAATTAAATCTTATATAGATAGTTTTTCAATAAAAACTATTCATTTAGAAAAAATAGAAATTGAAAAAACGTTATTATATTTTTAATACAACTTAAACTCGGTGAACTTACTTTACTTTCACAAATAAATTTTTAATTATTCACAGACCATATATTTTGTTCTGATCAAAAATGTTTTATAATTCATTACTGATCATTTTTATTATTACTATGCATATTTAGTAAGGATACAATCATTTCCAGTCCGCTAAGGTAAAAACAAATTTGTTACGCTTTGAAATTTTAGGAAACATTTGAATGTTAATACTTTTTACTAGAAGTCAATGTTGAATTATTTTCATTTGTATCAGTATTTTACCCTTGCTAGAAATTTTACAGTAAACCATATTTTGTGGAATTTCTATTATTTGTTATAAAGATTTTCATTTTTTTCGGTATTGCGTTCACTAATTTATTAGAGATGCTAGAAAAAATATTTTCTAATTTGCGAAAACTAGCTAGCATAAATTTATTAGAAGTATTAATTTTATGTTATTTTTTAAAGAAAATCTATAGATATTCAATAGAATTATGCCAAGGGACTATGGCGTTTGTAGCTTTTGTACTAATATTGATTAGTAGGACAATAATTGCAGTTTTTGTTTTCTAAATACTAACCTTAATTTTTTCATTGAAAGTGTCATTTCATCGTTTTCATATTAATATCATTTTAAAGTGTATTTTCGGTCTGTATTTTAGTAACATCGGCTTTTGTTATATTATTAATTTTGCTTTAAACTGGATTATTGAATTAAAAATGGAAAAGAAGCGAAGAAGAACATTTTCTATGAGTTCAAAACGGATAGTAAAACAGAAGAAACTGCTTGTAAACTAAACGATACTTTTGGTGTGAGTACGCTTAAGGAATATACAGTACAATGGTGGTTCCAAAAATTTCGTGCTGGGGACGAAAGCTTTGAAGATGAAGAAGGTCGAGTTTGTCCTTATTTAGTTCAGACTAATTAGATGCGTCAGTTGAATCGGAATCACGTACAAGAATTCCAGAGTTTGCACAAAAGTAAAGCATTAGTAATCCAACAGTTCTGAACCACTTAAAACCACTTAAATTAAAACAATGTATATGAATTTGATGGTCATAAATCGCAATTATTTTTCAACCAATATAATGTGATAAGGAACTCAGAGGTATGAATTACAAGCAGTATGCAGATTTTCGAATGTTTATCATATACAAAAATATAATTAAATAAAATGTCAATGTTTCCGCACTGTATCGAAGATTAAGTATATTATCCGCACTATATCGAATATTATGTGAAAATAATTTTATGGTTCATGATTTTATTCTTAAATGTCAAATCCTAAGACATGCTGTGCCTAGGCAGTATTAGATTAATATAGAAGCGCAACTGTGTTCAATTGTTAGTACCATATTTTCTTTATTCAGTTTAGTATTGAGATAATTTTTTTTGTACTGAGATAAATATATAGTCTAAAAATGTTACATTTACTTTGAGTGGTAAATATTACCTCTTCTAAAAATGTATATTAACAAATTTCTATCCTTGGAAAATTCTAGTGTTTTCTTTTAACTAGAGTTATAAATTTCTTTTACTAAAAGCACGATTATTACATACGAAATTAGGTAGTACATTTCTAGTTATTCTTGTTATAGTTTGTATGGGGCTTTATGAAAAAATATCCAGAATACGCCCAAGTCTCAATTTTTGGTAAATAGAAGGAGAAACTAGTAGGATAATATGATGCGGTCACAATTATAAGTTTTCTTTTGTTGAGTTCGTATTGAAATGCTATTTCTTTTGGGAGTTATAATGTGCTTTGCAATGAGATTTACTATAAAATGGTTATTTTTAATATGGAACTGATTGACGAGCGCGTCTGTGTGGAATTATGTTTTAAACATAGAAAGAAAACGACAGAAATACTTTAACTCTTAGAAACAGACTTTTGAAAAGATGGTCTGAGTAGGATACGTGAACATAATTCTGACACTGTGGCTAAATTCAGGTTCACAAATTAATTTTTTTTAAACATCACACAAATAACACCAAAGTTTTCGATCAAAAATATTAAATAAATTGTTATTGATTGCTTTCGATTGTCAATTATACGCATTTAGGTGACAACGCCATCTTCAGAGTACCAAGTTACCGAAAAAATTAACCGTTTGAAATTAAATCTCGTATATATATATATATATATATATATATATATATATATATGTATATATATATATATAAATAAATTGTAAAATTTAAAAAAAATTTAAAAAAACGTGCAGATATTATGTATTAAATTATTTTTAACGATGAAACCCAAAGTTACAAGAAAAATTATTATATTGGTATCATAAAAACTGCAATGAAATGTGCGACTTTGTAAGACAATAATGTTGCAATACACTCGCGAGAAGAGCACATTCACTAGCATTCAACAGCGAGTTAGATTATATAGACATACCAATATAACATATATATATATATATATATATATATATATATATATATATATGTGTGTGTGTGTGTTTGTATGCACATATAAAAAGATCTTACGCAAATATATGTGATAGAAGTCAAGCGGGTAGGGAGCGAAGCCCCTGGGCGACCAGCGAGCGTAGTGAAATTTATATATATATATATATATATATGTATATATATATGTATATATATATATATATATATATATATGTATATATATATATATATATAAACTTATAATAGTTTAAACGTTGTAACTTAAAATTATTTTTATATTGACATTTGATAAATACCAAATTCATGATCACAATTTGTTGATATAGTGTGTTAAGTGTCTACTATTACATAAGATCGTTAACATCAATTCTTTTATTGTTGGAATTATATTTTTTAGGTAAAAATATTCAGGTATATATCTTTCTATAAGTGTAAAATAATTCCATCCTAAATTTTCATAAATAAAATTTTGTTTTCGTGTAGACCATCTCTTCGCGACACTTCTTCCTCCGCTACACTCTACAACAAGCACGTTAACCATTTTCATTCCCGATTATTTCCGATGTTTCACAAATCGTCATGTTCGTCAATTCCAATGAAAAAGTTTTCGGGTACGGTCAGTTGTATGTTCGTCTCTCCAGGTGTACCTCTAAGCAGGGTATCAAGTTTCAATGTATAGAAGAACAAAAATCAATTCGAATATCGTGTACACAGAAGTGTTAGAGTTTAAAGTTTACATTAAGTCATAATAATTTTTCTTATCAGTTTCACTATGTTCATGGTTTCCATGAAAGTAAAAAATAAATTTAATTACATTATATCTTTATTTCATTTTTCATTTAAAAATTATTAACATTTACCGAGAGTGATCCAAGCAAACCAGGGGAAAGTAAACAGAGTGAGCAGGGGCCAAACCTCTTTTCAATTTAAAAAATGGTGCGTGGAATTCTCGCGCGTTAAAAGTGAATCTTTTTATTATTATTTTTGAAATATCAAAATCGTTAATTTTTCTTAATATGAATAAGTTTTGGGATATTAGGATTATGAGACGGTAATTTGGTATATACGAGGTCAGACAATTAAGTAATGCGACAAAATTCAAAAATCGAGTATATTTAAAAATTAAGGTACAGCGCTGCGATCCCCTTCAAAGTAGTCCCCTCCCGCATCTATACACTTATTCCAGCGAGTTTTTCAGTTTTCGTAACAATTCTGGAACACTTCTTGTGGGACCTCTCCGAGTACCCTCGTCACAGATTCTTGGATATCTTCAACGGAGTCAAAATGTCGACCTTTGACGAATTTTTTCATATGGGGGAATAGGAAAAAGTCGCAGGGTGACATGTCCGGTGAATAAGGCGGTTGTGATAACGTTGCGATGCCTTTAGACGCCAAAAACTGAGAGACACTGAACGCACTGTGACAGGGAGCATTGTCGTGATGCAGAACCCAAGTCTTCGCGATCTCTGGACGCACTCTGAGCACCCTTTTTCGTAATTTTTCGAGCACATTGCGGTAGAATACTTGATTTACGGTTTGTCCAGGTGGTACGAACTCTTTGTGAACCACCCCTTTGCTGTCGAAGAAGCAAATCAACATGGTTTTCACTTTGGAATTCCGCGCCTCGTCTTTGACGCTCTCACGGCCTTTTTTAAAATCGGCATGCCACCGAAGCACCTGACTACGACTCAGGGCATCACTACCATACACTTTAAGCACTTTTTCAAAAGTTTCTGTCGTGGTTTCGCCGAGTTTTGCACAAAATTTTATCGCGCACCGTTGCTCTAAATTTCTCTGTTCTATTTTCGTGACATGCACTACTCGCGCGTTGTTACAAAACACTAAACAGCTGGAGAAGAAATGATCGTACGAGGGTGGTCAAGGTCTCAATCGAGAGAGTAGAGATCTGCTATTACGGTGGCGGAGTTACAGGTTCGCTGTGTTACCACAGGCCGAGAAAAAAAATCGGTCGCATTACTTATTTGTCTGACCTCGTAAATTGAGTAAACATAACGTAATTAAATTAAATATTTTAATCTTTATTCATCAATCTTCATCGATTCATACTCTAACAATGTAAACATAAATCTGCGCTTCATAAATACACTATATACTTTTACGTAGCGCACTGCCAGAGCTCAGCCTACACTAAATATACGGACCGTACCCATTGCGCAACAGTGTGACGTGACGAGGGGAAAAGGAACGTTTCCTCCTCCCTCCACTCTTGGCCTCTTTCTGTGGGATGCATCTTACTGTTGCCCGAGAAAACAACACGCTATTTCGGTTAAAGAAATTTCACTTCAAAAATATGTATTTAAAAACTATGAATTAAAATTTTGAACCATGATTGTTTATATTTAGAGTAATATATTTACATAACAATAAAAATGGTTTTACTGGTTAACGGATGAATGAATAAGCGTGTTATTATTATATAATTAAGCGTAATATTATATATGAACAAAAATGGTTAAATGTACATATATATATATATATATATATATATATATATATATATATATATATATATATATATATATATATATATATATATATATATATATATATGAATATATATGAGTGTGTGTGCCTGTGTGTGTGAATGTATGTAGTAGATGAGACTGAATTAAAAATTCTTAAATATTTTACAGAAATTACAAAATCAATTGCAACTGTATAGATACATTGGGTGCTAATGAGGAAATTGTAGATTTGACATTTATTTGAAAGTCGAATTCTGATTTCAGTTTTAAATATTATTTTAACTTTATATCTACACTTTAAATATATATATATATATATATATATATATATATATATATATAACATTCTATAGTGCTGGGTCTTCTACTCTCTACATTTCGTGACACCCGGAGGGTTCTGCAACCACTTGCTTCGCTAGCTCTCGTTAAGTGTTAACAATTTATAAATGAAAAATGGAAAACGAAATAAAGGTATTGGTCATACAATTGATGGTTTAATTTTAAATAAAACCATAAAAATAGTAAAACTGATAAGAAAAATTGTTTGTAACTTATTCTATAACTTCTATCTACACGATATTCGTAACTGATTTGTGTTCTATACACTGAAACTTGTTACCCTGCTTAGAGTTACATTCGGAGAGACTAGTATACATAGATAAATACCAGCAAACTGACCGTGCCTGAATACAGTTTCATTTTAATCGACGAACATGATGATTCGTGAAACATCGGAAATGATCGTGAATGGAAATGGTTAAGGTGCTACTTATAGAGTGTGGAGGGGGGAGGCAAGGAGGTGGTCTACACGAAAAAAAATTGTTTTATGAAAATTTTAGAATGGAATTATTTTATATATATATATATATATATATATATATATATATATGTATATGTATATGTATATGTATATGTATACGGAACAGATTCATAAGGAACAGATCTCTATCTTAAACAGTACTCGTGTAAATGCAAAGATTAAAGTATATATATACATATATATATATATACATATATATATATATATATATATATATATATATATGTATAAATACATATATATATATATATATATGTATATATATATATGTATATATATATATATATGTATATATATATATATATGTATATATATATATATATATATATATATAAAATATAAAAAAATGAAAAAGGTTTTATTACAATTTATGAAAATTCATAAGAGTTTAATAAAAATGAAAAATGTTGACTACAATATATTTTTAATGAAAAAAATTCAGGTTCCGAAACGATTCAATAGTGCTATATCCAATGAACAAATGTTCAAAAATTCTGTTTTACTTAAGATTCCTTTAACTTGTGAACATACCTCTTATTTTATCTTAGAGAATCTAGTAAAGAAATGTTGTCACACCTTGTATATCAACAATATCGTAGTGAAGTCGATCGCGGTTTAACAGAAAACGTCCTAGACAACTGTACGATAAAGCGGGTCGTGTTCCACAAACACAAACTGAACGGCCGAAGCCGCTGCCATCGTTTGAGACATTGTACCTCGTGACGACGGCTGTCGGTGAACGAACAGCACAAAGGCGGAGTGCAAAGTGTCGCGACGTCGTCCCACGACGGGCTTATCACGCTCACAGACGATGCCGAACACGGAACGCACTACCTCCACTGCCATCGTGATTCTTGCGTGAAGATAGCGCACGCAGATGATGTCAAAACGTTGTGTGTCGTGACGCATTATGTCTGAAAATCGTAATCATATATTATAATGGGCTTTTTTGACGAAGGTCACGTATTGTTTAGAAGCGACCGTTTTTGATTGACGTTGTGTATAATCTATTAGATGGATTATACACAAAAAAGAAATAACGCTTTTATCACATATAACAGTATTTTAAGTAAGCAGCATTGTTTTTAATCGTTTTTACACGTATGCTTTTTCAACTGTACATTTAACAAAAAAATATTGTGTTTGGAATGATGGAGCAAAACTTTAACTCTATCGATTTAAATCCAACCAGTTGTTTAATTGAAGAGTACTAATTATCAATTTCGAATGATGCAAGTTATAATACCATTTGAATACAAGAAGGCATTTAGTTTTTAACACATTTGTTTCAGTAACCTTTTAATCGATTAAATAAAACCAACTTAATTTCAATCGCATTTCTATGCAGACTATATTATTAGAATATAGCAAATTAGACCATGAATGAAGATTTCTCTAAAAAAATATTCCACAATGTTAGAATAATTTTTAATTTGTTCAATGATTAGCAAGTTTTGTGTCTCAGAAACCTTTAACAGTTTTGTTTATTATTTTTACAAAATTATTTACGTAAGGTTATGTAATCAAAGGCATGATATTTATATCTCTAACATGAAAATAACATTTTTTATAATCATTTTCTTTAATAATTATAAGTACTCTATAAAAAAATATATTAAGGCCTTCCTATTTTTGTTCCCACTTAATACACAAGAAAAAATTATCTTCAGAAAAAATCGGTTTTTGATATATCATTCAGTAGTTTTCTATATACTTTTACAATGTTATATAATTTGGGATCTAGAGCAAAAGCTACATGAAGTGGTTTAACCCTTTGGAGCCGAGGAGTGGAAAAGATATAATTTTTTTTTAAGAAAAAGTTTTCGATTAATTGGTCATTCTTTTATCGCAAACAAAATAAAAATTTCAAATTTGTCAGTTACAAGAAAAAATGTGTTAATTCTGATTAGCCTATAGAAATTTCATTTCTATCTGATATATCGTGGAACAACGTTGATAATATTCGAGGAAATATAAATTTTTGACTGGAAATATACAATTGTAAGTGGAAAAATTAATTACAAATGAAAATTTGCAGAAATAACATTACTGTTGAGTGTCAAACATTTCGAATCAATCAAGTGTGCACAAAACGGTTTCACATCGGTCACATCTTGTACCTGGACTCGTTCTCTTCCATTTGCCTTATAAACTACACATTGTGCCCGTTGACGATGATCCGACGGTATTGTCTTCAGAAAATGACGCATCGATCGCTGTGGATTTGGAGTTCTCGTAGAGGATGCATTTGGAGCTACTTTTTGAACAATATGTGAAACCAATATGAATTTTTAGTTAAGAAAACGTATTCCTTTACGATTCACATGGCAGCAAATAATATATGCGTTGTAGATTGTAAGATCTAAAATAGGAAAGATAAGTTTTTTGTACCATTTGACTGTTTTTCTTGTCATTTTTTTGATAGGAATAATTTTTTTGACAGTAAAAACTAACTTACCAATGAATCAAAAATATCGCTGCATACAAAATTTTAATCTTTTTTTACAATGCACGTGAAGAATGTAGAGTCTAAAATTTTTTATACGTTTCCTTTCAATGATGTGCTTTTTGAAAAAAATATTATTCAACACAACCCTCAAGTTCACAATTTTTATAGGTTTCCAAATGAAAAAAAAATACGATTTTTCAGATATTTGGGGACCGTATTTTTTTCTAATCAAAGAAAGAGTTACAAATCAGTCTCATTAGGAAGGAATTAGTTACCTTTAAATATGTCATCCAAAGATAGAGCTCTGAGAACATAGTTTCTTTGGAGAACATCAATGGATTTCTAGATTCTTTCTCGGCGTGAGTGATTAAATGAAGAAACAAGTTGTAACAGAATACTTAATTAATAATTAAATGAGATCAAAATCAGTAGGAAAATACACAATCGTAATTATATTTATAAAAATAAAGAATAATAACTTTAAAATAATATTAAAAGTTTATATTAAGATTAGTGTGATTAATTAGTATTATAAAAGTATAAATTATTAAGTTGGTACAAAAATAATTTCGGTTTATGACTTTCCAATTCATATACTTTGCTCTCTTTTTGGTTTTCCTTGCTGTTTTAAGTGACCCACAACTCTTGGATGATTAATCCCTAACTTTTGTGCAAGTTTTCAAATCGATGGTGGCGTGGTTCTGATTCAACTAACGCCTTCATTTTGTCGTTACGAACTGAACAAAGACGCCTGTGACATTCTTCACCTTTAAGGCTCTCGTCACCAGTACAAAATTTTTGGAATGATTATTGCACAGTACGTTCCTTTACAGCACCCTCATCAAAGTATCGTTTAGTTGACGAGTAGTTTCTGCTGCTTTACCACTCGCTATTAACTCATACAGAAAAATTACTCTTATTTGATTCTTCTCCACCTTCAATTCAATAACACAATTTAAAGTAAAGTTAATAACAAAACCAAAGTTGATGTTATCAAAATACAGATCGAAAATGCACTTTAAATGATATTAACACCTTTAATGAAAAAAATTGAGATTAGATTTCAGAAAACAAAAACCGCAATTATTTTCCTGCCAAAGTAATATTTTTAGCCTACTAATAAACTTAAGATAAAAAAATATAATCTTTCTGAAAAGTTATATTTTTTTTTCAAAAATTGACATACATTGCTGTGATTTTTCATACATAAATATAATCTTATAATTTGTATTGTCTTTCAACATGTTCCTTTATTAAATATTAATTGTATAATGGTTTAAAATAAAGTATGCTTCTGTATGTCATTCTAATAAATAGTTTGAAATATAAGTTATTTATAACTTTGATAGAAATATAATCTTTGCTTAGTGCTAAAAATCTAATTTAATCTTTGGCTCTTCGATGAACTTAATTCATTTTGAATCAAGCACAATATATTAGTTTAAGTATATTGTTATTCAAACAATGATTAACATTATATTTATTTTCATTATAATTTCAGATACTTTTTCCAAATATGTGAAAAAAAAATAAAACACGTTATGCATTAAAACAGCTCGTTTTCTTATTAAAAGTTGTGATGCTTACAAGCTGGGATTTAAATTCAAGACCTATTAGTTGCTGTTGTATGATGTTTAACCACTTAAATATAATTACTTTGATCAACAAGATCAGTATAATCTTCCTTTGTTACTCAACTAATTCTCATCTTTCTAAATTGATTCAATTTTTTTATCTATTTGAGCCATTTAATAGAACTTAGAAACTGATACCTATTAAAATAATATTTATTTACAGTTAATATCTAAATTGAAATTGAAGTGTTAAATTAAATGAAAATTACAAGGGTGGTCCAAGAAGTACCCGACTCAACAAAGAAAACACAAAAATGTTGGAAAAAAATATATTTATTTTTCAACATAATCTACCTTCAGCTCTATACACTTTTCCCAGCGATGTTCAATAAGTTCGATACCCTTTTTATAATAAGAATTGTCTTGCTCCTCAAAATACCCATTAACTGCCGAAATCACTTCTTCATCGTTGGGAAATCTTTGACCACTGAGCCATTTTTTCAAGTTTGGGAACAGAAAATAATCCGAGGGGGCCAAATCTGGCGAATAGGGTGCATGAGGTAGCAATTCAAACTTTAATTCATTAATTTTGGCCATTTCAATAACGGATTTGTGAGCTGGTGCATTGTCTTGATGAAACAACACTTTCTTCTTAGCCAAATGCGGCCGTTTTTGCTTGATTCCTTCGCTCAAACGTTGCAATAAGCTCGCATAATACTCGCCGTTGATAGTTTTTCCTTTTTCAAGATAGTCAATGAAAATTATCCCACGCGCATCACAAAAAACCAACGCCATGGCCTTGCCTGCAGATGAAACGGTCTTCGCCTTCTTTGGAGCCGGTTCTCCCTTTTCAGTCCATTGTTTTGATTGTTCTTTTGTCTCGGGTGTGAAGTGATGGACCCATGTTTCATCCATGGTTATGAAACAGCGCAAAAATTCTGCTTTGTTGCTGTGAAACTTCGCTAAACACTCAATTGAAACATCTTCACGACACTGTTTTTGCTCGAATGTGAGCAAACGCGGCACCCATCTTGCACATAGCTTTCTCATGTCCAAATTTTCAGATAATATGCGATGTACCACACTTCTTGAAATGCCTACTATGTCTTCTAGCTCGCGCACTTTCAGTCGACGCTCATCCAGTACCGCTTTGTGGATTTTCTTCACCATTTATGGAGTCGTCACCTCATTTGGTCGACCACTGCGATGCTCGTCTTGGCAGCTCCTACGGCCTCGTTTAAACTCTGCTACCCAATATTTCACTGTTGTAAACGAAGGAGCAGACTCACCCAGAGTAGAATCCAGTTCAGCTTTTATATTGGTTGGGCTGAGGCCTTTCAAATAAAAGTATTGTATCACGTAACGATGACCAATTTTCTCCATTTTCACAAATTCACTGAAAACGTTCACTATTGATGGCTGCCAAACAAATACTAAATAACGTGGCGTCCTCAAACTTGAAACATATGCTTTATAGATTGTGTACTTTCTAATACAGTGATATTTTTCAAACAACTACCGCTATCTCTAGGCCAGGCCGTGTACTTCTGGGACCACCCTCGTAAAGTATATAAATACAATACATTTATATTTTAAACATGTTTAGCACATGAAATACACTTACACAGACACACACACATACATACACACACACATATATATATATATATATATATATATATATATATATATATATATATATATATAAGATTGGTAGAAAAATAATTGCGGTCTATGACCTTTAAATTCATGTACATTTTCCTAAGCTAGCTGTCTTACGTGGTCCAGAACAGTTCGATGACTAATGTCTAGCTTTTGTGCAAGCTCTTGAAATGTAGAGCATGGTTCTGATTCAACTAACGCCTTCGGTTGGTCATAATGAACTCAAGAAGGACGCCTACCACCTTATTCATCTTCAAAATTCTTGTCCGCAGCATGAAATTTTTGAAACCACCATTGTACCGTACATTCCTTAACAGTAATCACACCAAAAGCATCATTTAGTTTACGAGCAGTTTTTGTTGCTTTGCCAGCCATTTTGAACACACACAATAAAATTACTCTTATTTGGTTCTTTCCATCTTTAATTCAATAGCAAAATTTGAATGAACATTCATAATAACACTAAAGTCGATATTACCAAAAGATTCGATTTTCAGACAGAAAAATGTACTTTAAAATTATATTCACATGGACATGATAAACTTTCATTGAAAAGAAATTAAGGTTAAAATTTAGAAAACAAAAACCGTAATTATTTTCCTACTAACCTAATACATATATATATATATATATATATATATATATCTATATATATATATATATTTAATACATATATATTATATATATATATATGTATTATATATATAATACATACATACATATATATATATATATATATTTGAGTGTGCAAGTGGGTAGCTGGTTATATGGAATGTTCATATTATTTAATATTAACTATGATAATTATTTTGAAAAAAATTTCTGACTAGATTCGTTAAATATTCATTATATTTAGTGATTAGAGGTGTTTATTTATAAATATACATACATATATATATATATATATATATAACAGGTGGGCTGAAAAGTTCGTAGGCTGACACATAGATGGCGCTACTAGTATCAAATCCATATGATTTTTAGTTAGCCCTAACCTTCAAAAGACGCGTGTATAAATTTGACAGCTGTTGCACTATTAGTATCTGAGTTGTAGCATTTTTAGTGAAAGAACTTTTGTTACCTTGAAAAAATGGATAAAAAGGAATTTCGTGTGTTAATAAAGCATTGCTTTTTGGCGAAAAAAAATACTGTTGAAACCAAGGCTTGGCTTAATAAACATTATTCGGACTCTGCACCAGGAAAATCAACCGTAGAGAAGTGGTTTGCTAAATTTAAACGAGGCGAAATGAGCACCGAGGACGATGCACGCAGTGGACGCCCCAAAGAGGCTGTTACCGACGAAAACATCAAAAAAGTCCACAAAATATTTTTTGATAACCGTAAAGTGAAGTTGATTGAGATAGCTGAGACCCTAAAGATATCAAAGGAACGTGTTGGTCATATCGTGCATGAATATTTGGATATGCGAAAGCTCTGTTCAAAGTGGGTGCCGCGCAAGCTCACAATCGACCAAAAACAACAACGAATCGATAATTCTAAGGAGTGTTTGGAGCTGTTCAATCGTAATAAATCCGAATTTTTGCGTCGATATGTGACGATGGATGAAACATGGCTCCATCATTTCACACCGGAGTCCAATCGACAGTCAGCCGAGTGGACTGCACGTGATGAACAGACTCCAAAGCGTGGAAAGACGCAAAAGTCGGCTGGAAAGGTTCTGGCATCAATATTCTGGGATACTCATGGTATAATATTCATTGACTATCTTAAAAAGGGAAAAACCATAAACAGCGACTATTACGTAGCGTTATTGGAGCGTTTAAAAGACGAAATCGCGAAAAAGCGACCTCATTTGAAGAAGAAGAAAGTGCTGTTTCATCAAGACAATGCACCGTGTCACAAATCAATGAAATCGATGGCAAAATTGCAAGAATTGGGCTTCAAATTGCTTCCGCATCCACCGTACTCTCCAGATCTGGCCCCCAGCGACTTTTTTCTGTTCTCAGACCTCAAGAGGATGCTCGCTGGACGGAAATTTTGCTCCAATGAAGAGGTAATCGCCGAAACTGAAGCCTATTTTGAGGCTAAAGACAAATCGTATTATAAAAATAGTATCAAAAAATTGTATGACCGCTATAATCGTTGTATCGCCCTCGAAGGGAACTATATTGAATAATAAAATCAAATTCTATCAAAAAAAAAATTTTTCTATGCAAGCCTACGAACTTTTCAGCCCACCTGTTATATATATATATATATAGACTCATATCTTAGTAGCGTTCAGTAAAAATTTCAAATCTATAACTTGATCACTCGTACAGTGACAGCGATAATATATAATAATATTAAAAAATATGTTGCTTACAATGTCACAACAGTCCAAAATTGAGTATCGTGCAGTAATAAATTTCCAGAAAAAAGAAAGGGTTAAATCTAACCAAATAAAAAAGTAATTCGATGGCGTATATGGAATAGCTTTCTCTTCATACTCCACAATAAAAGAATGAGCTGAGAATTAAGATGGGAGAACAGTCACTGGAAAATGAATTGTGAATTTTGTTTTTTTATAGCGAGTTGTGGGTTTTTAAAATACTACAAACCGCTTGAGAGGACTCGAAACGAACTGCTTGGTTTCAAGATCAGTAACTATCTGGTTTATTATTCAATTTTTACAGTATTTATAATAATGCTTATCATCTAAACAGTATATGATTATGATTTATTTCCATTATTGAAAAATTGCATTATTACTTTATCCTGTTATGATTTTTTTATCTTAATTAGTAGTTTTTACATTATTTATAGTTTTGTTTACAATAATATTCTTATCATCTAGACATGATATTGTTTGTGACCGATTTAATCATTCTTAACTCTAAACCTACCATTACCGGTCAAATTGACAGTTTTCAAACTTTTGTACAACTTGCACATATTTAAACGTTATCATATCGTTATCAAACCTTAAAACTTTTCTTAAAATATGCATACAATATATTCTTCAGTATTTACTTCTATTTTTTTTCTTTTTTCTAAGAAATATATGTAATCTGTCCTACCTACCGCGGCCGATCTATTTGACTGGTCGAAAAAATATTTTATTTACTCTTCTAAATCTATACAATCAGTAAACTAAAGGCTATCTCAAAGTTGTTGCCCAAAATTGTTATAAGCCAGGTGCATACATTACTGTTGATGGGAAGTTGTTTCCATCGAAGACTAGGTATAGATTTACACAGTATATGCCGATCAAACCAGACAAGTTTGACATAAAATTCTGGTTAGCGTGTGACGTCAATAGCAAGTATGTAATAAATGGATTTCTCTATTTGGAAAAGGATGAGAGAAGAGAATATTCAATTTCACTTGGACAGTTCGTTGTTCTAAAGCTGATGGAACCATTCACAGGATGCGGAAGAAACGTAACAACAGATAATTTTTTTACGAGTGTTTCATTGGCCACAAAGCTACTTGAAAAAAAGACTACCATTGTTGGAACAATCCATGAAAATAAACGAGAATTATCTAAATTAGCCAAAAACAGAAAGACAAAATGACATTGTTTTTAAGCAAACTGTATAAATCAAATCATATTTCAGTGTATAAATTTCAGTGTATTCTTACAGTATATAAAAGCAAACTAATAAAAAAAGTGCTCCAACTAAGTTCCATACATCAATGAATAGAAATAGAAAAAAGTAACAAACGTATACCGGAAATGATTAGATTTTATAATAATACAAAATTTGGTGTATACGTTGCGGACCAAATGGCAAGGAAATATAGTGTGAAGTCGAAATCTTATAGGTGGCCCCTCCAGGTGTTTTTGAATATTCTGAACCTAGCTGGAATAAATGCCCAGGTTTTGTAAAAAGAAGTGAAGCTGAATAAGATATATATTATTTATATATTTACAGATAACGTGTATGTACGTATACTTATATACATTGTGTATGAAACTATGGACTATATAATACCGTTCATTTTTTTTCTCTATTCAAGTTTATAATTGAAATTATATAAAAATAAATTTTGATCGCAATTTTATGAAAGTTGTTCATTTTATATAAATTCAGTAATTAATTAACTATTATCTACGTTCAGTCATAAAAATAATATTTTTTTTAATCACCGGTCATTTTGACCGGGCACGGTAGGAATAGGTATACAAGAAGTGTCGGTAAGTTTAGTGTTAAATGAAGTTTAATTAAATAACTATAGTATCTGACACATAACTTGCGTCGGGATTGCTCTGTGGAATTCACTTGTCGAAGAAATGATGCTCAGTGACTGGTGCTTAAAATTGAAAGAATTATCAGCAATGTCCAACATTTCACAAATAACCATTAGCTGAATTCTACATGACCATTTAATTATGAAGTCTATTAATTATGAATAATGAAGTTTTGTACAAAGTGGGTATCCAAACTTCTTTCAGTCATTGAGCGTCACCGTCGAGTAGCCTGCGCACGTTCATTTTTAGAGCTCTATGATCCAGATAAAAGTGCAACTAATCAAGTTCATTGTAACAAAGTATGATATAATGGTCCTTTATTATGATCCTCTGTCTAAAATATGATCCAAATGAATCGCTATATTGAAGACCTCCAAGAAAAAGTTTCCGGAACTGCATAAAACCACTGAAGCATCGCTGGATAAAGTGCATTGAAGTTCAGGGAAACCATATTGAAAAATAAAAATAATTTAAAAACACAAGTTATATTCTTTCAGCCAGGCAGCAAACTTTTCAAATTGCCTTCCTCTCTCTCTCTCTCTCTCTCTATATATATATATATAATTTTAAATACACTATAAAAGTTGTCACTTTTATATTAATTTAGTGAAAATTGTTCTTAAGCTTCTTATAAAAAAATAGTTCTATTTTCGAATGATTTGGTTATGCAATGTTCAATAATGAAAATATATTAATAAAAAATATTTCTTATGAGTTATTTATTCAAAAAACTGTGGAATTCCAAGAGATAAGAACTTGTAATATTGTAAATACAAATTGAACAATTCTACTTTCTTACGATTTTATTTAGTTTTCATTATTAATCATTAAAAATACATTGAAGTAAATTAATAAGTAAATATTTAACAAATTGATATAGCTCTCACGCGTAGACATTTTAGTATTTATTAGCTTCAATCTATAATCCTGGGCTGTTATCTAATTTCAGTTGAATGTAATTATTATGGTTTGAAATTAATTACAATTGAATGCGTTTATTTGTAAATTGTTGCATAATAATGCCTTGATTGCATTAGAATACGTCTACTTATTAATTGTTTTGGTCGGAAATGGTTAATTATTGTTCTTGATTTGTGGTTTTCATTTGCGAAAGTATATATGTATAGTAATTATTAATAGATGATATGCTCGTTTACAAATGATGTTCCCATGTAATTATTCCATGTGTTTTGTACAATTAATTGAGTTTATTAGATCAAATGATTTTGCAATAAATTTCGTTTATTTAGTATTGATTGGTTTTAATAATATTATTTTCCTGATGATATGTTATGTTAATTCATTAAATTCCAGTGTATGAATAATTGAAAAGTGGGTCTGCTAATAATTAATTTTGTTTAGAATCAATTTGAAAGAATTGTGTAGTAGAATTTTTTCAATTCCTAGAATTTGAGATACATATTATGTACTCTCTTCATGTAGTATTCAGAAAAATCAAGATAAAAATTATAAATTATCAGAAATATAATTAAATTTTTGTTTTTTTTTTCTTCAAAAATACATTTTTTGAAACATTACGTTTCTATTTACTGTGAAATATAATATTCTATTTTCTACATATATAAACAGTTTTTAGGTAGAAGACCTATGCCATCTCTTTAATTTTTCAGTAAAAAATAAAATCAAACAGTGAGAATTATAAAGAGAGTGTAGCGAGTGAATTCAAATGTCTAAGTGCAGTATTTATTAAATGCACAGAGAACAACATACTTTATTTAGTGTCACTTTTCAAACCAGAATAAGCGAAATTTCAGCCAGAAGCAACGCGCTGTTCACGTTCTACAGATGTTTGAAGCGATCATTGTAGCAGTTGCCGTAAACATGGAATATACGCGTTTAGTGTAATGATAAAACATTTTTATTTGAAATAATCGACGGCCGCCTAGATCAAAGCGGAGTTGAATAAAGTTCAAGGGATCTCTACATCAGTGTTGAAGACTTTATTTCTAAATAAAATAGTTTAAATGTGGCTGAATATGCACTGAAGATAAAGAGCGCTTTGGATGCCCAGTGGAGGTCACCACGACGGATATAGTTGAAAAAATCCATCATATCGTTATGGAAGACCACCGAATGGAAATTCGTGAGATTACTGAGACTATAGGCATCTTCAGTGAACGAGTGTACAATATCCTGAACGAAAAATTGGACATGAAAACGCTGTGTGCACAATGGGTGCCCCGATTGTTGACTGTTGATCAAAAACGCACACGAAAGGACACATCAATCCAGTGTTTGGAGGTGTTTAATCGTAATCTGCAGCCTTTTTTGTATCGATTAGTCACCGTGGATAAATCAACTACTACACACCTGAGTCGATGCAGCAGTGGACAACGACTACTGAAAGTGTGCTGAAGAAAGCGATAACCATTTTTCGGATGGAAAGATGATAGCCACTATTTTTTGCGATTCACAAGGAATTATTCTGATCTACTACTCAACGAAGGGAAAAAGTGTTATTTCACCAGGACAAAGCGCTGTCCAACAAATCGGCCGTCTCAATGACAAAATTGCACGAATTATGCTAAGAATTGATTTCTCATCGACCCCATACTCCAAACTTGGCCCCGTGTCAGTTCTTTCTCTTCACAAACTTGAAAATTTGTCTCGGTGGGAACACATTCTCATCAAATGAGGATGTCATCGCCGCCGTCAATACGTATTTTGCAGAATCACTGGACAAGTGTATAACCTCTAATGGAGACTATGTTGAGAAGTAAAATATTTTTTTTTAAAAAAGCAGTGTTTAACTATTTTTCTTTACCATACTTATCAAACGACTCTCATATTACATTGTGAATAATTTTTGACGAAAAATGAAACAATGAAATTTTGTACGAATAATGTACAAAATGTTTATTAAAGTTAATTTTTACAAAGTTAAATACAGCAATAATTAACAAAATGGTAAAGTATTTAAAAGAGATATGTAAAGAAAATCTTCAGATAAGTTAAATAACAAACGTACATTAATCAAAAAAGGTTACTTGAACATATTTTAACGGTATTGTATTTAGTTAAAATATAAACTAGAACAAATTCAATTATAATTAGATCCCGAAAAAATTTACATGCTAAAATAAATGTTGGAAAGGCATTTTTTAATATGTATCATATTTATATAAAAATTGAGGACTTCGGCATATTTAAACCGCAGATCGACTATGATCTTGAGACCAAATAAAGCATTCACTGGCAACATCGTAAAAGCTCAGTATCTGAAAAAAGTAAGTATCAATAGAGTTAATGAAATGTTATAAACACTATTTTCTTGAATACATAAAGAAATCTTTTCATCGACTACTTTCAATATAAAACTATGTTTGATAGGCTTCTAATACACTTATAAAATGGAACATTTGCAGAATAAGTAGCGGAAAATTGGAAGGTCACAATCATCATAGTTATGTACTTGTCATTTATTATAAAAATGAAGCGTGGAACTCACATACGTTTGAAGTGAAACTTCTTAACACCATTTTTAAAAAAATCAAAACCGTTATTTTTTCTTAATATAAATAGATTTTAAGCTATTAGGATTACGAGACAGTAATGCGGTATATAAATTGAGTAAACAACGTAATTAAATTAAATATTTTAATCTTAATTTATCAGTCTCCATCGATTTATAGCCTATGAATGAAATTATTGGCTTATGATAACTAAAACTATGCTTCATAAAAATACACTGTATACGTAGTACACTGAAAAAACGCTTAGCCTACACTACGGGCACTATCC
Organism: Acanthacorydalis orientalis; assembly: GCA_034766995.1. NCBI lineage: Eukaryota > Metazoa > Arthropoda > Insecta > Megaloptera > Corydalidae > Acanthacorydalis > Acanthacorydalis orientalis. The sequence goes on from CM068314.1 coordinate 57,385,222, forward strand.
ACTGCGCCAGCGCGTGACGTATACAAGGTAGAGAGAGAAGAAATATTTTCCCGTCACTCCACTACCGGGTTTTTGCAGGGGGAAACGTTTCACTTTTTGTCAGGCTCGAGTAAATTTACGTTACAGCGGCTATAGAAGTTTCACTTCAAAATGTTTAAAAATTGAGTCTTAATTAAAATATAGCAGTTTGGACCATACTTTTTTTAAGATATCTTGTTAAACCTGCGGAGGTTGCGGTTGATCTGACAGATATAAAAAAAATGTTTTAATAAATATTCTTACACATATCCAGTGTATAGCTTGAAGGTTATAAGAAGTTGCGCATGCATATATTAGTAGTGATATTCCGCACTATTTATACCATCAGTTTAGTTATAACACATATTATGTAAAGTTGTGGGACATTTGATAGTAAATTGTATCCGAGAGAAACCGTGAACTCTTAAGTCAGTATTGGTTTAATTGTTTTTTTTTTTATTTTCCGTTGAAACTGGCTGGAGAAATATATCTGTTGGATAATCTACTAGATGTTGAAGAGATTCAGCGAACGTTACTCGAGTCCGATGATGAGAATGACAATCGAATGCGAAAATGAAAGTGATTTAAAAGATGATGTTTATGTAGAAGTTCGTTCAGAAGATTCGGATGACGAACAAAATATTTCTAGTGAAGAAAATAAAGATAAATTAGATACAAATGAAGAGTATTTTCTTGGAAAGGATGGAGGATGCAAAATGGTGGAAAAATTCAATGAGAAGACAATTTAGAAGACAGCCGCAGAATATTTTGTGACAACTTCCGTTAGTTCAGTCAAACACAAGACAAAACTTGAAACTTAGAATTGATATTTTAGATCTAATCTTATTATAAACAAAAAAATACATCGATTCTATTTTGAACCAGTATTCAAGAGAAAGAGATGATAAACGAATTGACAAGACAGAATTGAAAGCATTTTTAGGTCTTTTATGTCTAGCTGGCTTACAACCCATCAATCGGCTAATTTTGCAGGATTTATGGACTACTGATGGTAGTGGGATTGAAATGTTTAGACTAACCATGTCTTTATGGATATTTAGATTAATTCACAATTGTATCAAGTTTGATGAAAAACGTACCTACTTAGAATGCCTGAAAGTTGACAAATTAGCGAATATGAGAGACATTTTCTCACAATGTATAGAAAATTGTAAATTATGCTACTCTATTGAACAAAATGTAACAATAGACGAAATGTTATCTGGGTATAGAGCCAAATGTAAATTCAACTATTGAAGTTTCTGATTAATTAATGTTAAATACATTTGTTTAGTTTTATTTTTTTTCACTATCCATGTTAGGGTTATATTGTAACCAAAAAATTTATTCTTTATATTTCTTTACACAATAATTTCTAGATTTTAACGGAAAATAAATAATCCATCATATATTATATTTGCAATGTTTTTTTTTAAAAAAAAAGTTATATTGCATTTCAACACATACTAGTAAAGAATGTACTTCTAGGATACACGCGACCTAAGCTGTAATTTTTTGACCACGACCTCCGTTGAGTTAAAGGAAGACAAAAAACTAATGACTGGTATTGTCAATGAATGCATTCAAATTTTCTGATAATACCTAATGGAAAATTGTGCCCTAGTGGATATTTAGATTATGTTTAATGAATTATTGTCTCGTTTGGCTTAAATGAAATATTCGGATTAAAATATCTGTGTTTCAGGAGTAATAATAACGAAATTGTCGGAAAAATATGTTGTTAAATTAATACTTAAATAGCATTCTATCTTACATATGAAAACTGGACACTTTTTATTCTAAATACAAAACAATATTATTAATGAATATCGGATAATCTGCTACTTCTTGTTTCAATTTTTTTATATTCAAGTGGCAACCATTTTACTATTAAAATTCTTCAAATATAATCATTTTTTTCGTTGATTGTATTTCAACGTACACTATTTCTACAAGCTGACTGATTCTATTTGAACGATTCTTTTTGTGACATGACTGATAAAAATGATTACATGCTACGTGACTAGCAACGGAATATACTGTACGAAATGTGACTTTTCAGTAAAACATGTTATAAGTCTTTCATCATATATCTTTCCGACAAGTACATGTATGTACATATCAATACGCAACGTATATTATATATATATATATATATATATATATATATATATATATATATATATATATTGTATATATGAAAGGAAAAATTAAATTATATCTTAATGAATAAAATAAATTTTAGTAATAATAATATAATCTGAAACTATACAAATCGTTAAGAAATATTGTAAAGATATATATATATATATATATAATTAAAGTATATATTTTGAATTTCAACTTTATTTTTATGTTTATTTTTGCAATGAATGAAAAGTATTTAAAGTTTCTACTATTCCAGTATACTTAAATATGTAAATATGTTATAAATTTTGATTACGATTATTTATCTAATGAATTGTTTTAGCTGTTTTTGTAAACATAATATACATTAACTGGAAATACCATACATAATTTTATATATTTTTTCCAAATAGAAGATAAAATGAGAATAAAAATTAGATAACACTTTTTATATTCCATTTATTATATTTAAGTTTATCAATAAATATACATATATGTATATAAATAATTAATTTTAAAATATCTATTAGAACTCACATAACTATTTGAGGATATCCCTACCATTCCAGATGACTTTGCGTCGTCAATCTCGTTCTGATTCTTAATAAATGAGTCGACTTTTTAATATGATGAAGCATTCTGATCTTGATGATTTAACATATTGTGTTGTGATTAAAATGCTTCTCTAAGAAAAATCTAAGATTATTATTTTCAGCGCACAGAGTTTTAAATTTGTTATTGTGTTAAAGAGCGTTTTTATTATATTTAATAGTTACATTCAATCAACATTAGGTGTTTTACAAGTTAGATACTTTTGCATTTGTATTTTAACTTCCTCTAAGTGAATCGGAGATTTAATTATCCTCTTATAGTATTTAGCACTCAAACATCTTACGTTCGAATTAAAAGGTCAAATCCGAACGGAACTTTGCAAACAGTATGTACGTTTATTTTATATTTGTATTTGGGAGCTAATGACCTCAGTTTTGACCTTATTTCTCAATGCGCTCTAAAATACTAAATAATTAAATAAATAATTTTAAAATATATTATAACAAGTTTAATTATAACAAATTTTAATAATAGATATCCGTATTTATCGTTTAAGTTCTAATATTGGGTTGGAACAAAAGTTCGTAGCATTAATGACATCTATTTTCCAATAGATGTCATTAATTGCAGTTTCACGCGCAGCTCGATTATAAGACATGACTCCATATGTGTTATTTTGACAGGTGAATTTTTTACGTTTATTTCTCTGTCATTTTTGTGCAATTTTGTAAATTTTAAGTCAGTTAAATTTAAAATTGAAAATGGTAGAATATAAGCTCCATTTTCGTCATTTGATGATGTTTTATTTAGGAAGAGGAAAAAACGCTGCAGAGAGAGCAAAAAAGATAGTCGCCGTTTATGGAAAAAGTTCCGTAAATACCACTACTGTTCGAAAGTGATTCACTCGGTTCAGAGATGAAAAAATCGATCTAGAGGATAGGGAGCTTTCCGGTAGGCCTGCAGTTGTTGATAATGACAAAATTCCAACACTTATGAAAATAATCAATGTTACACAACATGGGACATCGCAGAGATATTGCAGGTATTTCATACAAGTGTTGTGAGGCATTTAGAACTTTTATTGGGTGCCTCATAATTTAACCGAAAGAAATTTAATAAAATGCATCAGTGATTAAAAGAAATCAAAACGACTAGTTTCTGAAACGATTAATTACGAGCGATGAAAATTGGATCATCTACAATAATATGGATCGAAAAATGTCTTCGGAAAAACGAAATGAGCTTTCATTAGCTACTCCAAAAGTGAGTTTTCATCGGAAGAAGGTATTGTTGTGTATCTGGAAGGGTGTTAAGTATCACGATTTTCTCCCAAATAATCAGCCAAAAATTCAGAGAAATATTGATTCAATTGGATCAATTTAAGCGGGAAATCTATTAAAAGCGTCCAGAATTGGTCAATCCAAAGGGTATCGTTTTCCACCAAGACAACGCTAGACTTAACATCTCTTTACAGATCCGGCAAAAATTGGTGTAATCAGCTGGGAGGTTCTACCAAACCCGCTCTATTGTCATGAACTTGCACCTTCAGATCACCATTTGTTCCAGTCGCTACAGAATTACTTTAATTGAAAAGACTTTACTTCTCTGTGGAAACCTGCAGAAGCGACCTCGATCAATTCATCACCCAGAAAGATGCCACATTCTGAGAGGACGGAATTATTAAATCATCTGAAAGATGGCGGAAGGAGTTAGATCAAAATGGCAAATATGTATTAAAATAAATATGTGCACAAATAAGTAAACGCTATCTTCGAATTTAACCTTACAAACGCTACGAACTTTTGTTCCAATCCAATACTTCAACGTTAATGAAACCAGATAATTCCATTTAATAGACAAAAAAATTTTTTGTACCATATCCACTTTTGCCGGCGATTTAATCATTTTTGTTATTGTTTGTTCTTTATTAATTGTCCATTTCTTGATAAATTTCGAAGAAATATCAATCCTACAACCTAATATCAGTTAATCAGTTTCTCTTGTATAAGAAAAACATTAAAAAGCTTTTATTTTGGGAAACTTTAGAAAATCAATATTGGTAACAATATCAAAATATTAAATTCGCATGAACTTTTGGTGTCAATAAATATATTCATCTTGTTGTTAAATCGTCAAAAATACAAAATATTTTTACGAAAGAAATTATCGAAATAACTGGTGTAAGTAAAGTAATAATTTAACAGTTCCACTATACAAAAGCTTACATATTTCAATAATAATTTTTGTCTTGCTACGTTCCATTCTGAAAAAATTGAAATAAATTTCTATTTTATTTTAATATATTTATATACATTAAAAATAATTTATTAAACTGTTTTATTTATATAACTAGAAGGCTCTTCCTCTTAGTTGTTACTCTCACTAATCCCGGGAGGGAAGCTAGCTCCGCCCGTTTCACTTGACTCCCCGACTCGCTATGCTCGTATTGCATATAATCACTCAATATCGTTATATATATATATATATATATATATATATATATATATATGAGTGTTAGTATGTATATATAATCAATCTCACCGTTTGCAACCTGCTGTTTTATAAAGTCGCACATTCATTGCAGTTATTATGATACCAAAATCATAATTTTTTGTGTTACTTCGGATTCATCGTTAATGATAATTTAATATAAAATCTCCACACGTTTTCTTGTTCAATTATTAGTAACATTTTCAACAATATATTTTCCATTTTTGAAGTTTTATGGAACATATATATATATATATATATATATATATATATATATATATATATATCAACAGATAAATAGATAGACACGGGTTCAAAAATATGTTTCAAATTGAAAAAAATATTTTTATTATCGCTGAAAAAAATTTCGTGATAAAATAATCACAGAAAATGGAGAATGCTAAAAAGTGTATAATTCCTATTTCGAGCTATATATTTTAAATACAAAGCTTTAAAATAAAATGTGCAAATGCTATAAGAACAACTACATATATATATATATATATATATATATATATATATATATATATATATATATATATATATATATATATATATATATATATATATATATAAATATATCTTCATATCATTCTCAAGGCTTCAAGAATTTGTTTCTAGTATTATTCCAAGAAATTTTAAATCTTTATCGTTTTCAATCCGCTTATGTGTATATTTTTTGTGTTTATATATATATATATATATATATATATATATATTGATTTATAATTTGACTATATGATTGATGATATCATTCATATATATATCATAAAGAGCATAATATGTGAAGGGTTCTTTATCTTATACATTTTCATATACGAAGTTCTTTATTAATGTATGGTTTTTCTGTAAAATGATTTCTTTTAATAACATCCATGTGATTGATTCTTTCTAATATTGTCATAAATAGGGTAAGTTTGGATGTCAGCATTATCAATCTTTTCTCCCCCTTATTTTTTGTACACAACCTGTGGAAAAGTATTAGAATAATTTAAATTTTGCTACTAATATTTGTGTTATATTATCAATTTGGTGTGGACTAGTAATGTTTTTTTTTAATATCTGTCATTAGTTAAGAGATAGTTGAAAATTGGTTATTTAAAGAAAATAATATTAGATAACGTAGTTTATATAAAACTCATTAAAGTATGTTACATAAATTATGAATGATTTTTCTATACGTGTATTAATTCTAAGAAATATATTAGTGATATCTAAAAATCGTAATTTAACTTTTGCAGAAAGTCAGAAAAACTCTTTATTTGTGGATTTTTTCTGATTTTGAATTATTATTAGATGATGGTTAAAATACTAACCCATTCTTAATTAACTATTAATATGAATGACAATTAATAGTCGCTAATTTTACATGATAAAAATTGTATATTTTTAGACATTCTTGTTTCATCCATCGAATACCCAATGTCACATATTTCAGTATAACTAACAGATAAATAGGAATAATATTTTATATGCATAATAAAACGCCGAGTATATCGTTTCTACAAAATAAGATTACACAATTTAAATTGTACAAATTTAATTAACATGAAATAATTTTATTGTATAACATTTTGAATATTATAAAATATATTTGTATCTATCATTTAAATTTAATATCTGAACAAAATATTAATAAGTACTTACAATGAAAAAAAAATGCAAAGTATATTGAAAGTCAAAAATTAAAATAAAATTGGCCTTAGAAACAACAAACAGATATTTTGTGATAAAAGTAAGATTCATTCCTTGATTTTTTCTTACATATACAATTAGATTTTATTGTAAAATTCTAAAAGAACCGAATAATCTACAAAAATAGTATATTTTATATTTTTTTGATCAAATAAGAGTCAATCATTTTTCATTTTCTGATACACTATTGAAAAACAACGTAATTTCGTATATGACACATTTTCTGAATTTATTGTTAAAGCTATTACGAATAGTAAGCTATTGTGTAGAGCTGAAATAAATGGCTTATAATACAGCGTTTTGGTTTATACATACGCAGGTACATATTTATATATATATATATATATATATATATATTAATATATATGTATGTATATATTAGTTCGGTAGAAAAATAATTGCGGTTTATGACCCTCAAATTCATATACATATACATTGCATTTATTTTCCTACCGCCTCATACATGTAATCGGATTAAATATTTTATAATTGTTATGAACTGAACATAATAGATTTAAATAATTTAAATCTTAAGGTATATCGGTTCCATCCATTTTCGAATTATATAATACTACTACTGTAGTCTGTAGATAATAATTTAAATTTAAGAGTGAAAGGGAGTATATTTAAGCAAAACATATTTATAATCCTGTTACTAAATTACTTATTTTTCTCGTGGATGTAAAATACTAAAAAAAACTGAACCAGTGTATTTATTTATTATATTTGGATTTGAATTATATTTATTATATTTTAGATTGGAGTTGAAGTAAGAGATATTAATCATTAACGTGATGATTCATTCATTCTCCGTTTTGAATTTTACCTTCTTTAAGATTGTTAAATATATATATATATATATATATATATATATATATATATATATATATATATATGTATATATGTATGTGAGGGTGAGGGCGAGAGTGAGTAATGTATATATGTATGCGAGGGTAGTTTGACAAGTATGGTAAAAAATCATATTAAATACCGTTTTTTCTAAAAAAATATTTTTTTCATTCATTCATAAATGACTTAAATTTTAGTTTTCTGGCCGTTAATGAATATCAATCATTATACTGTTATTCTTCAGGAAAATTGATCATAACGTATTACTTACGAGAGTTGTTCGATCTATATTGCCGAACAGCAAGTTAAACACCGTTTTAATGAAAAAATCAATTTTATTTTTCAACATAGTCTCCAGTGAGAGCTATACACTGGTCTAGGAGTCTGAAAAATACGCATTGATGAAGGCAATGACATCCTCATTTGCTGAAAATTTCTTCCCACAGAGCCAAAACTTTAAGTTTGGGAAAAGGAGGAAATCGCACGAGGCTAAGTTCGGAAAATAGGGTGGGTGAGGAATCAATTCGAAGACTAATTCATGCAATTTTGACATCACAGCAGTCAATTTATGAGACGGCGCGTTGTCCTGGTGAAAAAATACTTTTTTGTGCGCCAATCTTGAAAGTTTTTGTTTCAGTTTCAATAATTTTGCAAAAGAGACTTCTGTTATCATTTTTCCCTTCTTTAAGTAGACTATCAAGATGATTCCTTGGAAGTCCCAACAAAAGAGATATCATCATCTTCTCAATCGACAAAACGGTCTTTGCCTTCTTCGGAGTTTCTTTCATCAGTCGTTGTTTACTGCTTTGACTGCTGCTTGGACTCAGGTGTGTAGCAATGGATCTATCTTTCATTCATGATGACGAATGAACGCAAACAGACCAGCTCGTTTTTTTCAATTTTTGCGGTAACTGTAACAATGCTAGCTTCCAACATCTATAGAATGTGAACAACGGGTCTCTTCTAGCTGAAATTTCACCTATGTTAGTTTTAAAAGTAACAATTGATAGCCGTGACGTTTCCATATGAGTGAAGGTGCAATATCATAGAAATTTATCAAACAACCTACATATATACGAGGTCAGACAATTAAGTAATGCGACAAAATTCAAAAATCGAGTATATTTAAAAATTAAGGTACATCGCTGCGATCCCCTTCAAAGTAGTCCCCTCCCGCATCTATACACTTATTCCAGCGAGTTTTCCAGTTTTCGTAACAATTCTGGAACACTTCTTGTGGGACCTCTCCGAGTACCCTCGTCACAGATTCTTGGATATCTTCAATGGAGTCAAAATGTCGACCTTTGACGAATTTTTTCATATGGGGGAAAAGGAAAAAGTCGCAGGGTGACATGTCCGGTGAATAGGGCGGTTGTGGTAACGTTGCGATGCCTTTAGACGCCAAAAACTGAGAGACACTGAACGCACTGTGACAGGGAGCATTGTCGTGATGCAGAACCCAAGTCTTCGCGATCTCTGGACGCACTCTGAGCACCCTTTTTCGTAATTTTTCGAGCACATTGCGGTAGAATACTTGATTTACGGTTTGTCCAGGTGGTACGAACTCTTTGTGAACCACCCCTTTGCTGTCGAAGAAGCAAATCAACATGGTTTTCACTTTGGACTTGCTTATTCTCGCCTTCTTTGGCCTTGGTGCTCCAGGGGACAGCCACTGTTGGCTTTGTCGTTTAGTTTCGGGGTCATATTGAAAGAACCAACTTTCATCACCAGTAATAACTCGATCGAGAAGAGTAGGATCACTTTCAACCTGCTCGAGACAATCTTGAGCAATCTTGACAATCTTTCTCTGTTCCATTTTCGTGACATGCAGGTCTCAATCGAGAGAGTAGGGATCCGCTATTACGGTGGCGGAGTTACAAGTTCGCAGTGTAACCACAGGCCGAGAAAAAAATCGGTCGCATTACTTAATTGTCTGACCTCGTATATGAGGGAAATTTAAAAAAATGAGCCCAGATAATGAATGACTATTCATCTTCTTGATATTAGTTTTATTATTTAATATAATTTCCCTAAACTCCACACTTTTTGAGTTGATACTAAAGTGTATTTGTTCCGCACCGAATGTATAACTCCACAAGGTTCCTAAAATAGTCGTTTACTTCCACTTTAAGCTTATCATTTGAAAAAAATCGCTTGTCATCTAGAATTTTTTTGAGGTTTGTAACAGAACAAAGTCATATGGAGTTATATCAAATGAATACGGCAAATGGGGTAGCAAATTGTACTTCAATTTAAATTTTCATTCAATTGCATTTTAGCTCAATTATCAACAAACGTAAAATCTATCTTGCTGATACATTTTCATGCCTATTTCTTTAATGATAATATGAAAAAAGCATTCATCATCATATAAAACTTGAGTGCTCAACGCACAGGTCGTATGTGGCCCTCATCGTCTGTTAATGCGGCCCGCGGATGAAATATTATTTTGCTATTGTATACATGTACTTGCTCTATAGAATCACTGTCGCTTAAAATCATAAACTACTGATATTCAATGGTGCAACCGTGTAACTGAAGAATGAACGAAAAATAAAATTAGTACCGACATTCCTAATGAACAACTTGAAAATTACATTCGATTTGCAACCACTTTCATTAGACCTGACAAATATCCATTGTTTTCACAAAAAGAATCTCGTGTCTGATTAATTTTGTTATATTTGTAGTTTTCTCTAATAAATATATTTTAATTAAAAAACTAAATGCAGTTTTATTATGGGTAGTATATTATAAAACGTTAGATTTTGTGCTGCTCGTGAAAAATCTTGTGGGATCGATGTAGCCCAAGAACCCAAAAGGTTCGAAATTTATACTATAATATAATATCGTGCACTTCTTTGATGACTTTTGACATCATTGTTCTTTTTGCATTCACTATGTGGTTCTTCGAAGCTTGTACGATTAAATTCTTCAACATACTTTTTTTTAGTTCTAAAAGAAAGAAAACTATCACCTAAATTTTATTCTTAGTACTTCTTTTTATTGTATAAATATTTTTAAAAAAATGTGTTTCTATTGCACGATACTCAATTTCTTTTAGTTTTAAAATACACTAAGTTGGCTTTATTTAAACAGCTGTTTACAACCATTTAACAGATCAACTTAATATTTCATAGCTATTTATAAGATAGATGTAGTACTATAAGGCAGAAAAAATTAGATACAGCAAAGACATCTATATGCCAGATCACGAAATCTTAAAATTGCACTTTTGTACATGTATTATATATATATATATATATATATATATATATATATATACACGAAGTCAGACAATTAAGTAATGCGACCGATTTTTTTTCTCGGCCTGGTAACACTGCGAACCTGTAACTCCGCCACCGTGATTGAAGATCCCTACTCTCTCGATTAAGACCTTGACCACCCTCGTACGATCATTTCTTCGCCAGCTGTTTAGTGTTTTGTAACAACGCGCGAGTAGTGCATGTCACGAAGCCCACCGAATGAACATCGCTCAAGATTGTCTCGAGCAGGTTGAAAGTAATCCTACTCTTCTCGATCGAGTTATTACTGGTGATGAAAGTTGGTTCTTTCAATATGACCCCGAAACTAAACGACAAAGCCAACAGTGGCTGTCCCTGGAGCACCAAGGCCAAAGAAGGCGAGAATGAGCAAGTCCAAAGTGAAAACCATGTTGATTTGCTTCTTCGACAGCAAAAGGGTGGTTCACAAAGAGTTCGTACCACCTGGACAAACCGTAAATCAAGTATTCTACCGCAATGTGCTTGAAAAATTACGAAAAAGGGTGCTCAGAGTGCGTCCAGAGATCGCGAAGACTTGGGTTCTGCATCACGACAATGCTCCCTGTCACAGTGCGTTCAGTGTCTCTCAGTTTTTGGCGTCTAAAGGCATCGCAACGTTACCACAACCGCCCTATTCACCGGACATGTCACCCTGCGACTTTTTCCTATTCCCCCATATGAAAAAATTCGTCAAAGGTCGACATTTTGACTCCGTTGAAGATATCCAAGTATCTGTGACGAGGGTACTCGGAGAGGTCCCACAAGAAGTGTTCCAGAATTGTTACGAAAACTGGAAAACTCGCTGGAATAAGTGTATAGATGCGGGAGGGGACTACTTTGAAGGGGATTGCAGCGATGTACCTTAATTTTTAAATATACTCGATTTTTGAATTTTGTCGCATTACTTAATTGTCGGACCTCGTATATATATATATATATATATATATATATATATATATATATATATATATATATATATATACACTTTTCTATAAAATGTAGAAATTAGGAAATATTCTAAAAAAGGAATAAATAAAAGAATATTTTAATTAATTGATAATATTATTTTTGAATATTACATTTATTAATATTTCTATTCAATTTTAACACATTTATTCCTAAAAAAAATATTTATTGAAAATTTCTAGATACACCTAACCTTCGATTTATACGGTAGATTGATTTATCAAAAGTACCGTGTAAATAGAAATCGTGCAATTTGAGTCCACATTTCATATTAAAAAAAGGGTTAGGTTTTATAATTCCGTATTGAAATTTGAAAAATTCTGCAAATATATATAAAGTTGGTGTTGCCCCTTGCTATAAATATTTTTTATATTGTATGGCTGGTCTGATGTGATGAATCGAAGGCAATGAAATCATGTGATTTGTAATTACACAACACTTTATATAATGTTATTCAAAGATGATTCGTTCAGCTAGAAATCTGTACTGATATTTTTAGAGAACATTTCTTTGAATTATTATTTTTTCTATAGTCAAAACTATTTGTGCTGTTATCTCGAATTGATACCGCTACTCCATTTCAGAAGAAAAATGCGAAGTTGAGAGTTTCTGTTATCGTTAGGATGTAAGGAAGCAAGAAACTCTTTACAGAGATGTGTGTGCTTATTATGTTGCACAGTAGTGCAAATGAAGAGCTTTTTTAAATGCACGCGAAAGTGTTTTAAACATTTTTTCGTAATTCTGTGACCGTGTTAAACTGAAAAAGTGTGTATAAATGGAATTTTTCCGCATTCCTTCAACCGAATTAAACCAAAACCATAAAATCGAATACCGTATAAATCTAGGTTAAGGCGTATAATATTTCTAATAAAAAATTTTTTTACAGTCATATATATTTTTATGAATAATAATATTTACTAATTAAGATCAAGAACATCTCATTATAAAATGTTCAATAGAAATTCAAATAAATTGAACAATTGATAGAACGTAGAAAAGCCGATGTTGCCAAAAACTTGCACGTTGTAACGCGCCCTTTAGTGAGCTTATCACGCTTCTGGATGATTGGGAATGTGTCACGCACCTACACACTATCCTGATCCTTGCGTGGAGATAGCGCACGCATATGATGTTAAAACGTCGTGTGCCGTGACACAATATGTCTAAAAATCACAATGATTGTGCTTCGACGAATTTTTAATAATGTTCTTCTATATTTGGTATATGCGCACGACCTATTGGAGATGAATGTATATGGTACGAAAAGTTCGTTAATATCAAGTTTATTGATACCGTTGAATAAATTGTTACATCGAATATATATATATATATATATATATATATATATATATAGTTTGATTGATCGAAATTGTAAATTTATTGATACGGATTATATTTGATTATGGTATATATTTTATGAAAAATAAACTTTGATAATTTTGTCTTTTAAGGATGTTTTATACACACACACACACACACACACACACATATATATATATATATATATATATATATATATATATATATATATATATATACGAGGGTAAGATAAAAAGTTTCAGTCCTGAATAAGAAAACAATATATTTTGGATTAATTTTCATTTATTTTTCAACATAATTTCCATTTTAAATTATGCCAGACTGAAAGACCTATTGGTCAAGGTTCTCAAAAAAGCCATTTACAGCGTTGTTGACTTCATTGTCGTTTGGAAATCTTCTTCCATGGAGTCATTTTTTGAGGTTAGGAAAGAGATAGACGTCGCTTAGGGCTAAATTTGTCGAGTATGGTGGGTGGGCAAGTAATTCGAAATTTAATTTATTGATTTCAGTTAACGCAACAACTGATGTGTTGACTGGTGCATTGTCATGATGCAACAGAACTTTCTTTTTCACCAAATATGGCCGTTTTTTCTTGATTTCAATGTTCAAATGCTGAAATGAATTCACATAATACTCGCTATTAATTTTATTCCTTTTTTAAGGTAGTCAATGTAGAGTATTCCACGACCATCTCAAAAAAACAGTCATCAAATCTTACCAATTGATGGAATTGTCTTTGCCTTCTTTGGAGTTAATTCACAATTCGGGGGCCATTGATTCGACTGTTGTTTGGTCTCAGGACTACATGGTGGACTCAAGTCTTAAAAACGGTTATATATCGATGAAAAAATCGAAACATTATTTTGAAACAGTATTTCAACACTGTTCTTTGTTATGTGTGAGTAAAGTTCAGCACAAGGTTCACTTGAGTTCCTAGACAAAAGTTTAAATGACGAGAACTACTGAGTATTGATGTTTTGTTACAATATGGCAACACTTGGCCCCATACTTCTTGTGTAAAAGTGGCGACTATTAAAGAGCTGCAATTCGAACATCTTGTTAATCCGGTATACTCATCAGACCTCGTTCTAAGTAATTACTACCTTTCTAGACCACTTAAAGAGATAATAGACAAAAAGTATTTTAGTTTAGAGTAAGAAGTGCAACAGGTGGTGCAAGAATGGCTACACTCGAAACCATAAGACATTTTTTCTAAAATAATCCAGGTACTAGTTAAGTGTTGGAAGACTTGTATTGAACGCAATGGAGATAATGGTATAACATCTTGCAATATACTTAATGGAAAAATTGTAATTTAGTTTTTCATTTGCCCCAACTTCGTACCTATTAGTACAGTTTGTGCAAAAGACTGGCATTCTCACATATTGTAAGGAAATAAATTGATAGATGTACATATTTAACTAATCTTTAAAAAATAACTGCTAGTTTGCATGTGTCATCGACAAGGAATTCAGAAGGTTTATAACAAATATAATTTGTTCTATCTTGAGAATTATAAAAACACCGTGTATTATAAAATCAATTTCGAAGAAACTTATAAAAAAAATGTGAACGCTATGTCATTTAAAAGCATATTGAGAGCTCGTTCTCAAGTTCTGAAAAGCTTAATCTCACTAAATTTTTTATTAAACTTAAAAAAAGTACAATAGATAATTTATGTCTACAATTTCGTATTTATTACCGATGGTCACACAATGAAAAAATGGTATATTCTGAAAGTCCTAACTTGAAAAATAAATTTTAAAATCGGAATAAAAATTCATTGCACACTTATAAGTTATTACAAATAATTACGGGTTTTGTTTTTGTTTGCAGTATATATACGAGGTCAGACAATTAAGTACTGGGACCGATTTTTTTTCTCGGCCTGTGGTAACACTGCGAACCTGTAACTCCGCCACCGTAATAGCAGATCCCTACTCTCTCGATTGAAACCTTGACCACCCTCGTACGATCATTTCTTCGCCAGCTGTTTAGTGTTCTGTAACAACGCGCGAGTAGTGCATGTCACGAAAATGGAACAGAGAAATTTAGAGCAACGGTGCGCGATAAAATTTTGTGCAAAACTCGGCGAAACCGCGACAGAAACTTATGAAAAAGTGCTTAAAGTATATGGTAGTGATGCCCTGAGTCGTAGTCAGGTGCTTCGGTGGCATGCCGATTTTAAAAAAGGCCGTGAGAGCGTCAAAGACGAGGCGCGGAGCGGAAGGCCAATTCAAGTGCGAACCGACGCGAATGCGCAGCGCGTGCGCGCCCTTGTTCGTCAAGAAGTTCGTAAATCAAGTATTCTACCGCAATGTGCTCGAAAAATGACGAAAAAGGGTGCACAGAGTGCGTCCAGAGATCGCGAAGACTTGGGTTCTGCATCACGACAATGCTCCCTGTCACAGTGCGTTCAGTGTCTCTCAGTTTTTGGCGTCTAAAGGCATCGCAACGTTACCACAACCGCCCTATTCACCGGACATGTCACTCTGCGACTTTTTCCTATTCCCCCATATGAAAAAATTCGTCAAAGGTCGACATTTTGACTCCGTTGAAGATATCCAAGAATCTGTGACGAGGGTACTCGGAGAGGTCCCACAAGAAGTGTTCCAGAATTGTTACGAAAACTGGAAAACTCGCTGGAATAAGTGTATAGATGCGGGAGGGGACTACTTTGAAGGGGATCGCAGCGATGTACCTTAATTTTTAAATATACTCGATTTTTGAATTTTGTCGCATTACTTAATTGTCTGACCACGTATATATATATATATATATATATATATATATATATATATATATATATATATATATATATATATATCATCATCATCATCATCATCTTCAGCCCCTGTTAATCCACTGCTGGATAAAGGCCTCTTCCATGATTTTCCATTTTGTTCGATTCAGTGTCTATCTTTTCCACAGTTTTCCAAGAAAGTTTTTAATATCCTTATCCCATCTGTTCATTGGTCTCTTTCTCGGTCTTTTCATATTCCTTGGTTCCCAATCAATAATTTCTCTTGTCCATCGGTTATCTTCTCTTCTTGCGATATGTTCTGCCCATTTCCATTTCAGACTCTTTACTCTTGTTATTATATCTGTGACTCCTGTTTGTTTTCGTATCCATTCTATTCTCTTTCTATCTCTTCTTGTTATTCCCAACATGCATCTTTCCATACTTCGTTGTGTTGTTTGGAGTCTTTGAACTATTTTGGCGTTAAGCACCCATGTTTCGCTGCCGTAGGTGAGGACCGGTAGTATACACTGATCGAATACTTTTTTCTTTAAACAGAGTGGGATTGTTGATTTAAATATTGAGGCGTTTCGTCCGAAGGAGCTCCATCCCATTTTTATTCTCCTATTTACTTCTTCAGTGAATGATCCATCTCTGTTGATAAGCTGGCCTAGATAAACATATTTCGTGACTTCTTCTATTTCCGTTCCTTTTATTTCAATTTTCTTCGGACATACAAACGCACTGAACAGTACTTTTGTCTTTGTATGATTCATGTTGAGGCCGATTTTTTGACTGGCATCGTTTAGTTCTTCTATCCTCTTTTGCAACTATTCCGGGGTATTTGCGAAAATAACTATATCATCGGCAAACCGGAGATGGCTTAATCTTTCGCCCTTTATCTCGATTCCTTTGTCTTCCCAGTCGAGCGATTTGAATACTTCTTTCAAGGCCGCAGTAAACAATTTCGGAGAAATTTCATCTCCCTGTCTTACACCTTTCTCGATTTTTACCTTTCTTGTTTCTTCATGTAGCTTCACCGACATCGTTGCTTTTTTATAGATGTTATCTAGCAGCGCGATATATGTGCCCTCTATGCCCTGGTTTTTCAATGCAGATATTACCGACAGGGTGGTGATGGAATCGAAAGCCTTCTCGTAGTCTATAAATCCAAGACACACTGGTATTTGGTATTAATTTGACCGGATTATTACTTCTCTCACTACTTGAATATGATCCATTGTACTAAATCCGGTTCTAAATCCTGCTTGTTCTCTTGGTTGGGCGAAATATAGTTGCATTTGTAGACGTTTCGAAATTATTTTTGTAAAGATCTTATATATCGTAGGTAGTAAACTAATCGGCCGATAATTTTTCAAATCTTCTTTATCTCCTTTCTTGTGTAGAAGAATTACGGTGGTTTCGTTCCATTTATCTGGGATAGTTCTTTTTTGTATACAAGCAGTGAATATATCAGCGAGAACTTTTTCTGTTTTTTCTCCTACTAACTTGAAAATTTCTGCTATTAACCCATCATTTCCGGCTGCTCTTCCATTTTTCATATTCTTTATTGCATATGTAACCTCTTCCGGTAGCACGGGTGGGACACCTTGGTTTGTATGTTTTCTATTCTCGTTTTCTTTGTTACATGTATTTTTGTATAGGTCTGTGTAGAATTCTTCTACTCTTTTAATGATTTCCTTTTTGTTGAAAATTCTGCTCCCATCATCTAATTTCAAGGCAGTTCTTATGTTCTATATGTTCTTTGCCAATCGTTAAGCTCTGTTTCATTTTTCGGTAGCTTTTATTTTCTTCAATAGTCTTCTTAATTAGTTCATTGTTGTACTTTCGAACGTCTTCTCTAATACACCTCCTCACTGTTTTGCCAAGTTCGATATATTCGATTCGGTCTTTCACATTATCTGTTAGTTTTATTTCTCTTCTCTTCTTCATTAGACATTTAGTTTTTTTCTGAAATTTTTTTATTTGATTTTATTTTAAGGATTCCTCCTATTTCTTGCGCGGATTCTTTGATAATTTCAACCACTTTTTCTTCTACATTCGCATCTGCGTTCTCCAATATGTCAAAACGGTTTTTTAATTCTATTTCAAATTCTACTTTTCTCTCTTCTAGAGTTTGAATATTAATTGTCTTCCTCGGAGTCCTGAAAGTTTTCTTCTTTCCAGTCTTGAATTTATGCGTATTTTGCTTCTTACCATCCGATGATCGCTCCCGGCATTAAATCTATTTAATAAGGAACAATCTTCCACAATTGATTTTTTATTTACCAGGATGTAGTCTATTTCGTTTTTGATATTATTGGGACCTTTCCATGTCCATTTTCTTTTGATATTTTTCTTGAAAAAGGAGTTCATTACATATAAACCCGTGCTCTCTGCAAAATCAATTAGTCGATTTCCTCTTTCATTCCTTGTTCCAAAGCTAAATTTTCCAACTACATTATCGTTTTCTTGCCTTCCTCCGATCTTTGCGTTAAAATCTCCCATTATAATTTTGTATTGACAGTTTCCCTTGTCGTTAAGTTTTCCTATTTCTTGGTAAAAATCTTCAACTTCTTCGTCCTTATGAGCTGTTGTAGGCGCGTACACTTGCATGATTTGGATTTGATATCTCTTCGATATTTGAATTACCAATCTCGCCGCATGTTCTGATGTGCTTTCTATTTCCACAATGTTATCCTTTAGTTTCTTATTTACGATAAATTCGATTCCTCCTATATTTCCTTTTTCTGATCCACGATAGTAAAGAAGATCTCCGTTTTTCATTTCACGCGTTTTTTCTCCTTTTCTTCGTACTTCACTAAGTCTTATAATGTCCCACTTAATTTTGGTCAGTTCTTCTTGGAGTTCTTCCAGTCTTACTTCGTTCAAATATGTATATATATATATATATTTATATATATATATATATATATATATATATATATATATATATATATATATATATATTTATATATATATTTATATATATATATATATATATATATATATATATATACAACATTTGAGATATAGCAGCCACTTCTGTTGCCACTTGGAGCATTTTTACTGTTAAACACCACAATCAGTGATTTCTACATTTTAACAATATTATTTTACAAATATTACTAAATTATTTCTAGATTTTACACTTTTAAAAAACTACTCAATATAATACATACTTTTTCGACGCAAAAATTCAAATAAAATTATGTATGCATTTTTATAACATTATAAAGATATATAAGAATATAGAAGAAGGAATTCGGAATAATATAATTGAATATATTATTATTACTTTGAAAGTTGCTGACAGTTAAGATATTTATATTGTTTTCATGGATTTATTTTAAAAGAAATTGTCATAAATATTCCTATAAAATTACATATACTAAGATAATACCACATCTTTTAATAATTAACTTATTATTATTATTAGATTAGTAGAAAAATAATTGTGGTTTTTGTTTTCTGCATTATAGCCTTATTTTTCAATAAAAGAGTCATTTAATCGTGATCATGTTAATATTATGTTAAAGTGCATTTTCCAGTTTGTATTTTATAACATTAACTTTGGTAATTTAATTAATTTTTCCTCAAATTGGACTGTTGAAATAATGTGGAAATGAAGCAAATTAAAGAAAAAAATTGTATGAGTTCAAAACAGTTGGTAAATCAGCAATATAAAGTTGCTGAAATTCAATATATTTCTATAGATTTGATGGATTTATTTTGAAAAACTACTCGTAAATTAAACGATTCTTTTGGTATCGGCACTGCTAAAGATCGTACGATTCAATGGTGGTTCATTCTGGAGACGAGAGCCTTGAAATGAAGAAGGTCGAGAACATCCTACGTAAGTTCATAAGTATCAACTAAAGGAGTTATTTGAATTAGAACCTTGCACAATAATTCGAGAACTTGCACAAAAGTTCAGCGTTAGCCATCCAACACTTCTGGACAATTTAAAACAGAAAAATTTAAAAAGCTTACCAAATGGGTGCTGTACAAACTGAACGAAAAGCAAAACATCGCCGTTACAAAATTTTTGCTTTATATTTCCTTAACGCAGTAGAAACGATCCATTTCTCGATCGTATTGCAAAGCGCAACAAAAAGTTGATTCTTGACGACAACAGAAAGCAGTCTGCACAATGGTTGTAAAAACATAAAGCCCAAAAGCATTTCGAGAAACTGAAATTATACTAAAAAAAAATTAGGATGCCTGTTCGATGGCCCACACTCGGTATATCCAATATAATTTTTTTTTAAATAGTGACAACCATTACAGCTGAGAGAAATTGTCATGAAATTGATAAAATGCACCAAAAACTGTGACGTATGATTTCCGCACTGATCAATCAAAAAGGTCCAATTCTGCTGAACAATAATGCACGACCACACATCGCATAATTGACTCTCCAAAATTTGAATGAATTGGGCTATGAAATATTGCCTCATCCACCATACTCACCAGATATCTCGCTAATAGATTATCACTTGTTTAAGCATTTTTATAACTTCTTACAGGGTTTGTATTCAACAATAAAGCTGCTGCTAAAAGGAGTATTCAACAACAAATCTGCTGCATTTGGAGACTTTATCAACTCCAGAAGCACGAAATTTTACTCCCCCGGAATAAATAAACTTGTAAATAATTGGAAAATGTGTGTCGGTTCTAATGGTTCTTATTTCGATTAATAAATTTAATCATAAGCTGGGAAAAATGTATATAAATTGAAAGATCATAAGCTGCAATTATTTCCCTACCAGATAATGTATATATATATATATATATATATATATATATATAAATTATCTCCTATCTCTTTTTATTTTTAGATTAGCTAGTGCTGTAGTATATTCCGATTTACCTAAGATATTAATAGTAGCTAAAGAACCATCAACCATATTTATTCAGAAATCCACTTAAATATTAAAAACTCAATAACACAAATGATAAGTAATTGAACTGGTTTTCAGAATGTAAACTTTGAATAATCCTACCAAATGTTATTTGATAGTATTCTTCAAAGAGAATGAAGTTTTTTTCAATACAACACTAAAAATTCAAGTGATGGCATAAGTCTTCTACCTGAAAACTGTTTATATATGTAAAAAATAGAATATTATATTTCACACTAAACATAAACGTAACGTTTCAAAAAATGTATTTTTGAAAAAAAAAATGTAATTATATTTCTGATAATTTATAATTTTCATCTTGATTTTTCTGAACGTTGCTTGAAGAGAATACATATTATGAATCTCAAATTGTACGAATTGAAAAAAATCTGTCTCCGTCACGCGACGTCTGGTCCACGCACTGGTTAATCGAAGAGGTCCAATTCTACTGTACGAAAATGTACGATCGATTGCACGATTGACCCTCTAAAAGTGGAATGAATTGAGCTATGAAATATTGACTCAAACACCCTCACCAGACATTTCACCAACAGATCATCACATGTTTAATCATTTCGACAACTTCTTACCGGAGTAGGTCTTTAGTAACCAACCTTTTGCCGAAAGTGCATTTCGAGATTTTATCATCTCCATAACTCCGTAATTTTACACCACTGAAATAAATAAACTTGTAATTTATTGAGAAATTTGTTTCGATTATAATGGTGCTTATTTCAATTAATAAAGTAAATTATTGGCTGGGAAAAATGTATATGAATTTAAAGGTCATAAAGTGTAATTATTTTTATACATCAAACATAATTTTTAGTTTTAACAAAATGTGAATATTTGTTTATAATAAAGATTTATAACGCTAGTTTGGTTATTTTTTGATCAAAACTCGCTAAATGACTTCTTAATTTTTCTAAGAATTTAATTTATTTCTTTTTTTTGTTTAAAAAAATATATATTTTGAGAATTTCCAAATAAATACTAAATCTCTAATCTATTTTTTTTAAAAAAAAATTAGAAAGTGAACCAAAAATGATTTTGTGATTTTTAAAATCAATTATATAATCTTCCTTAACTCATAGGCCGAATATTCCACTGAAGCAGCCAGCGATATAAAATTACGGATGTATTTAGCTAAAAACATTTTTTGAATGACTCGAAACCTATTTATCTGAACATACGCCTTTTATGCTAAGGGCGGGTGAATGTTATCTTCATATTTTTGTGTCTGTATACCTTCACAATAACAGTTTTAACACTGTGGATAAATTTGCTTTCACAGATGAATACTTTTTCCATCACACAATTTTTTCGATCGAATATAATCAATAATAATTTATTGAACATTTTCGATCGAAAAATTTGATGTGGTTTATGAAGTAAAAAAAATAATATATGAAAGTGAATCTATTCAGTGTCAGAACACTTATTGTGATATTCATCTTTAGTTTGTTTTTTTAAGTCTTTTACACTATTAAAGCTGTTAAAATTTCCTGAAATTATGTTAGTTATCCAAATAGTACTATTTTTATACAAAGATCTAACTTTCAAATCTCAATAAAGTAACAGAATTCATTAGGTTGGTAGGAAAATAATTGCAGTTTTTTATGAATTTTAAACTGACTTTTTTCAATTAAAATTTAATTTAATTGTGTCAATATTAATGCCATTTTAAAGTGCATATTTCGGTCTTAAATTGTCATAAACGTTCTCCTAAAATTACATATAATAATATATTAATTGTATCTTTTAACAATTAGTTTATTATTCATATTAACTTGGTAGGAAAATACTTGAGCTTTTGGTTTTCTGAATTTTAAACTGTTTTTTTTTTCACTGAAAGTGTCATTTCATCGTGTTCATGTTAATATCATTTTTAAGTGCATTTTTCGGTCGTTATTTTTGTTACATCGACTTTGATTTTATTATTAATATTGATTCAAATTGGGCTATTGAATTAAAGATGGAATTCTTTTCCATCTTTACAAGAAACTCTTCTTGTTTACTTCTTGTAAACAAGAATAGTTTCTTGTATGAATTCAAAACGGGTAGTCAAGCAGTAGAAACTGCAAGAGAACAATACTTTATAAAGGTTATGTGATAGACGTCAGTAAAAATTCTATTTGGTTCATTCATTATGCTAGAAAGTATTGTTTAGTATTGATTTTTTGTAGAGACTATAATTATGTTAATATAATATTTAAAATTAATAAATGGTAATAAAATAACAGTAGCCATAAAAATATTGAAATAAAAATATAAGAGGAAAAATATGATGTATTTTTTATTTAGATTTCAGTTTATAAGAGCTCGACAAATAGCACTTTTCACTATTTAATATACAATTAAAACTTTATGAAAACTTCAAATAAAAGTCGAAAATTTAATTATTTTTTTTTATCATCTCAAAATTAAATCCGTTACTTGTATAAGTAGAAATAATGTAAGAGTCATTCAATAAAATCTACAATATATTTGCTTAATATACTCAGTGAATTTTGAAAGATTGTCAAGAATTAAAAAAAAAAGTTTAGAAAAACAATAAAACTAATCAAATTTTATTTGTTATTAATTTTTGCTCATAATTTTTGTCTTCCCTTACAACTATCTTCATGAAAGTGTTCCATCCATTCCACTCTGAAAGTTCATATAACCTCTTCGAAACTCTAAATAAAAAAAATTATTCGAGAAAAATAAAATACAAATTGTTTTCAGTTAAAAAGTTATATTTTTTTCTGAAAATATTTTTCTATAATAACATATAAATAAATCGTAAAATTTCCATATAACAACTTTTTTTCGTGTAGACTACCTCTTCTAACGCTGCTCCTCTCTCTATAAGTAACAGGATAACCCTTACTATACCCGATCATTTCCGATGTTACACGAATAGTCATGTTCGTCGATTCCAATGAAACAGTATTCACGCAACGGCCAGTTGTATGTTGGACTCTCCAGGAGTACCTCTAAGCAGGTTATTAAGTTTTCAATGTACAGAAGGGCACAAATCAATTACGAATATCATGTACACAGAAGTTTCAGTATAAGTTTACAATAAGTTTTTTTTTCAGTTTCACTATTTTCACGGTTTCATTTGAAATCAAAAATAAATTTCATTACATTATTCCTTTCTTTCATTTTTTTATTTAAAAATTGTAAACACTTTACGAGTGTGAGTGAAGCGAGTATGGACGCTACAACCGGGGGTCAGCGAGCTTAGCAAGTTGGGAAAGGAGTCCCCTAGTAAATAAAAAAAACTTGTAATTAAAAAATGAATAAGGTAGTTCAACTTCAAAAATAAGTTCCAACAATTATTTCATGTTCTCCTGATATCTTTGAATTTATATATATATATATATATATATATATATATATATATATATATATATATATATATATATACATATACATACATATATATATATATATACATATATATATATATATATATATATATATATTATATACATATTATATATACATATACATATATATATATATATATATATATATATATATATATATATATACATATATATGTATATATTTATATGCACTGTTTCTATTGTACGAGTATATGTGTGGGAAAATATATGAATTATATTTGTATATACATATATATTTGTAGGAACCTATAGGCTAATGTAATTATTAATTAGAATATAAATAATTCATTAGATAACTAATATTACTATTGTACTCCTGATACCTTCAATAACAAAAATGTTAATATTTATAGCCCCTATCGAAGTTACACTCAATTTTCTACAACACAACAAAAATATACATTCAGCAATTTTTTTTCTGAAAAATACTTGTTTCTTCCGAGTGAGTAAGTGAAGCGAGCGGAGGAGGAGCCCGCCCGGGTTTGAAGAGCGTAGCAATAAGGGGGAAGACCCCCAGTTTGTTAAAAAAATATAGAATGAATTTAAAATGAAAAACGTAAATAAATTTAACATTTTTTATAATTTTTAAATTATCAAATCAAAATCTGTGACAAAGGTTTCTTAATTTTAAATTTTTTGATAGTAAGTAAAGTATAAAAGTTGTAAATTAATATCTTATATATTTTTATATCTACTTTGAAACCGGAAATTATTTTTAATTTTATTATACAGTTGTAAATAAAAAAATAATCACTATTTTAAAATATTCAAATACGAGTATTTGTGTATATTTCCTTTCTGCTTAATACAATTTTTCATAAAATCAATAGTAGCATGGAAATATCAAAGATTTTATATAACTAAAAACATTTAAACGATAATATTATAATCCACTTTGTTACAAATTAATTAAAAAGTGAACTTTATCTTTTCTTGAATATATATATATATATATATATATATATATATATATATATATATATATATATATATATATATTTGTTTAAGCTTATAAGATATGCTTAAATCAATTGATTCGTGATGATTTTTAAACAACGGATAGTTAAAAATGATATTAAATACAATTACTGTCAGGGGAACTGAAAAGAGAGTGTATCACTTTTTCCCAATATTATACCAATACGATAGTAGTTAAGTTTTGAACTAATTATATATATACGAGGTCAGACAATTAAGTAATGCGACAAAATTCAAAAATCGAGTATATTTAAAAATTAAGGTACATCGCTGCGATCCCCTTCAAAGTAGTCCCCTCCCGCATCTATACACTTATTCCAGCGAGTTTTCCAGTTTTCGTAACAATTCTGGAACACTTCTTGTGGGACCTCTCCGAGTACCCTCGTCACAGATTCTTGGATATCTTCAACGGAGTCAAAATGTCGACCTTTGACGAATTTTTTCATATGAGGGAATAGGAAAAAGTCACAGGGTGACATGTCCGGTGAATAGGGCGGTTGTGGTAACGTTGTGATGCCTTTAGACGCCAAAAACTGATAGAAACTGAACGCACTGTGACAGGGAGCATTGTCGTGATGCAGAACCCAAGTCTTCGCGATCTCTGGACGCACTCTGAGCACCCTTTTTCGTAATTCTTCGAGCACATTGCGGTAGAATACTTGATTTACGGTTTGTCCAGGTGGTACGAACTCTTTGTGAACCACCCCTTTGCTGTCGAAGAAGCAAATCAACATAACTTTCACTTTGGACTTGCTCATTCTCGCCTTCTTTGGCCTTGGTGCTTCAGGGGACAGCCACTATTGGCTTTGTCGTTTAGTTTCGGGGTCATATTGAAAGAACCAACTTTCATCACCAGTAATAACTCGATCGAGAAGAGTAGGATCACTTTCAACCTGCTCGAGACAAATTTCTCTGTTCCATTTTCGTGACATGCACTACTCGCGCGTTGTTACAAAACACTAAACAGCTGGCGAAGAAATGATCGTACGAGGGTGGTCAAGGTCTCAATCAAGAGAGTAGGGATTTGCTATTACGGTGGCGGAGTTACAGGTTCGCAGTGTTACCACAGGCCGAGAAAAAAAATCGGTCGCATTACTTAATTGACAGACCTCGTGTGTGTGTGTATATATATATATATATATATATATATATATATATACTCGTATATATATATATATATATATATATATGTATATATATATATATACGAGTATATATATATATATATATTTACATTAAAATTATTCCAGCGATATTCAAGATCCTTTATGCCATTATAATAGACCATTTCTTCCAATTCTTCCAAAAAAGCCTTTATGGTAGCAATCAATTAGAAATTCGACGCATCCCTCTTACCAGTGTAAGATTTTTTAGGTTCGGAAACAAATTAAAATTCGACGGTGTCAAGTCTGGCGGGTAGGCTGTATTGGATAGTAATTCGAAACTCAAATATGAATTTTAGACATCTCGATAATAAACTTGTAAAATGGCGTATTGTCCTGATGATACCGAACTTATTTCATTACTAATCTAGGCCGTTTCGTGTAAAAATTATCTTGAAGCTGTTTAAGTTCGTGTAGTACTTTCTTATTATTGTTTTACCTTTTTCGATGTAATCGGCCGAAAGAATACTTTTCGCGTTTCAAAATATTGACACTATAACCTTCCTAACCGATTGAACTACTTTCCTGTTTTTGGAACTTGTTTTGCTCTCGCTACGCACTGTATTGATTGTTGTTTGGTCTCCAGAGTGTAATATGAATCCAAGGTTCATCCATAGCGAGGCAAAATATCTGTTGTATTGCATTCTAATAGCACTAAAGGCTGCTCGGATATGGTCACACGATTGAGTTTTAGATCTGGTGTGAGCAACCGCGGAATCCATCGCGCAGATAACTTTCTCATGCCCAAAATTTCACGTAAAATGTAATTTTATCATTCTTTAGATACACTCATAATCTTATCTACCTCAATCAACTTCAATCGTCGGTAATTCGATACAATTTCATGTACATTTTGGATAATCCCTCAGAAGTAGCCATTTTTGTTCTCACCGAACCCTGTGCATCCACAATTCTCGTACGGCCACATTTAAAATCCACGGCGCATGTTTTAACAGTGAAGAACGATAGAACAGATTTGTCTAAAGCAAAATAGAGTTCGAATATTTTTTCGGTTGAAGATAAACCTTTAATGTTGAAGTATTTTATCATTGTGTGTACTTTGTCAAAACTTTTTCAATTTCACAAACTGTCAAATACAAACTATTTCACATAACTTTATGAATCAACAAAATCAAACTAATAAATGATGACACTGCTCAAAACCATAAAAAATTCATGAAAATTTACGCCATCTATCGGCTAGGCTGGGAACTTTATCCCACCCTCATAAGTAAACAACTTTTATCTACAATACCAAAGTATCCGATTTGTTTGGTCTATATATATATATATATATATATATATATATATATATATATATATATATATATATGCAATTAATATTAATAAAAATTAAACTATATATAATAATGAACATCTATTGTCTTTTACATTTAATTGTTTGTATATATATATATATACATGTATATATATATATATATATATATATACATATATATATATATATATATATATATATATATATATATATATGTATACATATAATATTAGTAAAAATAAAAATATTGATAATAATGAACACCTATTGTCTTTTACATTTAATTGTTTGTATATATATACATATATATATATACATATGTATATATATATATATATATATATATATATATATATATATATATGTATATATATATATATGTATATATATATATATATATATATATATATATATATACATATATAAATATATATATATATATATATATATATATATATAGTAGACTACCGAAATAATGACTTCTAGATATGGTGATCAACTTGTAATAGTGACTCACCGAATAAAAAACAAAATGCTCTAGTGACCTTAAATGAATGGTTATCTCAAAATAGTGACCTTGAAAATTTTTGCAGCAATTTTGTTCCACAATTAATCGGAAATTTCTAAATAATAGATTTTCTTGCATGATATTAAAAAATGATCCACACGTGAAATTCCGTTTATATTAATTTTAAATTTGTAAGGGGTAATGAAAACATTGCTCGTACAAGACAAAAGAAGGATTATTGAACATTAGATAAAGAGTGTGAAGTTGTTAAATAGCAAGTTGTGGTTACTCATAAAATAAATTACTCCCATTAAATAAAAACTATAAATAAGATTTATTTTTTTTTTGTTTAAGCTTGAAAAATTGCATAATTATAATTTTGAGAAGTAACATTCGAAATAGTGAACCTTTTGAAATATTAACCAAACCTTTGTAAAAATTAAGTCAATATTTCACGTGTATACTTTATATATTCTTTGGCCAATAATTCCGTGTCGTTTTTTGAGGTGTAAACAAAAGAATATTTTGTCAGAGAAGACAATAACTTTATTCAACAATGTATTGGAAGTTTTCATCTACTATCTTTTGTCATCTTTCGGACAGCTTCATGATTTCTTGCTCAAAGAACTTCATGTTTTTTTTGGACAAAAGACTTCCAAATTCCGTTTAATGTCTTCGTTAGAAACGAAGTCACTAATGAAACTCCATTCAAGGAAGTGAAACAGGCGGTAATTGAAAGGGACAAGGTTGAGAGGATACGGAGGAAGTAATACGATATCCCATCCCAGTAATAACAACTTTTGCCGAGTTTCCAAAAATATATACGACCTGGAGTTATCTTGGTAGAAGACGACGCTCCTGCAGTTCACCAATACCTAACATTTCCCTCAGATGAAAATTGTTCTCCACGCTTGATTTCAATATTTGGAGAACTTATACAACCTCCCGCATTATGTAGCGTGGATTAGTGTCGATCGAAATTAGTATAGAAACTCCTTCATTGTGTCGCTGCCGATCTCAACCGGCCCAATCGTGGTGCCTCCTAGACAGAAAAATCCCTAGAACGAAATTTCGCAAAATACTTCTAACACACGAATTATTTCATGGCATGCTCACCAAACACCGCACGTATCTTTTACAGGGTTGCTCCACTTTTGTACCTTTCCTAAAGTAAAAAAAAACATTACATGTCGAAAATTCTTATTTTGGTTATCCATTTTTAAATGCCGCTAAACAGACAAAACACAACCGATTGTCACACTTTTTTTATTGGAACATTGAAATGTCGTCTGTCAAAAGATCTCGTGCTTCCAATATTAGAACTGGTAATATTTGCTTTTCAGAGAGCATACGAGTAAGTCTGTCTATCGGTAAATACCGCACGGAATTATTGGTAAACTCAATATATATATATATATATATAGATATATGTGTGTGTATATGTGTGATTGCGTGTGTGTGTGTGTGTGTACGGATCCGTATTGTGTATCTATGAACTTTTCTTATACTTTTTCAATAATATTTCCAATGTTACAAGTAAGTACATTGTTCGAATATTTTATATAAATAACTTTCTTGAAAACATTGTTTTACTTGAAGCACTTACAAAATATACCTACAAACAACCGGTATCAAAAAGTAATTTCGTTAACTAAGCTTGGAAACACGGAGAATATAAGGTGTTATTTACTTTTAGCACACGTGAAGCCACAGGGAAAATTATTGTGTACAATATAGTATTACATCCTGCAGATATCGATTCGTATATTTTAAAGTGCTGTTTTAATAATATAAATATTTACATTTAATTTAAAACCGAAACCCTCAACGTATTTTTTTTTGTTTATCATTTGTTGTTCAGTGTGTATTGTTTTATGTGCACAGTAAACGAGGTGTTGTATTAAACAAAGATAACAGAATTTTTTTCTATTTGTTTACTAAATTCATCATGATCTCTAATTTAATATTATATTTATATTTAATTTTTAAATTATTTATCTTGCCTAATAGTATAAATTTTTGTAAAATAAATTTTATCCTTATTTATTTTCAAGTAAGTTTTTAGTCAGCAAAAGGATTGTATCTACATAAAAATGTTTAATATATAAAATAAAATCTATTTAGTTTGTACTCATACATAACCTTTTATACATCAATTAATATATTATATTTGATAATTCAATATATTTTAATAATTTTATCATTTTATCAATGAAATATGTTACTTCTAAAATGTACTTTATTTCAATAAATCTGTTAAAAAAACAATAAATACTGAGAACATTATACAGAACTTGAAGGTAATCTGTAACACATAACTCACTCATAAAAAAGGCAATAAAAAAATTACATAAGTTATCGTCCAATATCTTTTACCAAGTGTTCATTTAGTAAAATATATTGGTTCTTTTTAAAGTATGTTATAAAAAAAGTACAATATACTACAAATAGGAACGCAGTCTAGAATTAGAAGTGAATGATCATTTGCTAGTAACATATCTCAGCAGAACTGATAATAGAGGAAATAGCTGGTATACAAAACCTCTCGTATTTGTTAATCTACGTCAACCCTATAATAATATGTAAATTAAACATCATTTATGGCTTTAAAATAGGACAGGAATAAATATTGTAGTGATATTTGCTAACTGATGTTACATGATAATTTAAAAATAAAGAATAAAGAGAATAATAAAGGATTCTTGTTAATTATGGACTTCTCAAATGTTTGTTCCATATTTTATTTATACATATTTAACAAATATTACTGTTATGTGTATTATATATATATATATATATATATATATATATATATATGTATGTATATATATATATATATATATATGTATATATATATATGTATATATATGTATGTATATATATATATATATATATGTATATATGTATATATATATATATATATAAATAATTATCATATAAGTCTATTATATTTCATATTACTGTTTATGAATATTTTTCATATTACTGTACCAATGATGTTTTCTGTCGTGCTTTAAAGATTTTTTAAATATTTACTAATTTTGAGATCTTCGAGTGATAATTTGTAATTTATAAGGGCGTTCAAAGATATGGCCTATTATCATTATAGTAAATAACTGTAGTATTATAATATACTCTAGTGTTCTCTAAACAAAAAATTATAATAAAAAAGAAACACCGAGGCATAGCTGTGCTATACTGCAAGATTTTATAAGCTCTTAAACGTAGAACTACTTCTGGGGCTGCATAATAAATGAAATCCTTGAGTACTGTAGATAATATATTTATTTTGTTTTGTTATTGTTAGTTAGGTGGAATTAATTCCTGGACCATGAGTAATGGAGGATTACAGGAGAAGTATCAGATGTGGCGAGTACATCTAAGTCCTTCGAAATGTCTCACACAGATCATATCTATATAGATCCGCCCAGAGTGGTTAGTTCTTTGGTTGATACGAATTGTAGCCCGAAAATATCTCTCATGAAGTTTATAAATTTAGAGTTCTCACTAACCGTCAAGTTCAAGTTGAAATCGCGTATGAGTATTATAGGCATCTCATGACATCTCTCATCGGCTAGGTATAGGTTAAACTGACAGAAGTTGGGACTATATACAAAAAGGTAGTAGGAGAGAAAGGGTTGCATCTTTTGCAATGGTATGCTCGGATTTGTATAGACCGCGATGAGAAGACATCTCTTGGAGCCAAGTAAGGTGACATCAGTTGATCCACTAATCCTACGATGGCGAGGTCGGACGCGGAGAATTTCCACTCATGCGCACGGCCTTAACTGGGCCCTGTACTCTCGTTTTCATTCAGCTTCCGACCTCTGTGGCGTTTGTTCACTCCTTACACACCACTTACCGAATTTGGCCTGTCATGATGGTAATTTTCTCCGAATTTTCTGGGCATCTTTGAAATTTTTACTGCAACTTTCACAAACTGGATATCGCAACTCGTAATTTAACTCGCAGATAAATGATATTATTATACTCTGAAAGAATTATCCTTAAATTACAGATTGAGGTACTGTTATTTTCTGTATCTTAAGTCACACTGACGCAATTGGCCCTTATTCATACAGCAGCGCTGCGCCAAAATCGCTTAAAATAGTCATTTTTGCCCCCTACCCCTCACGGATTTTGCCCAATCAATGTACATATTGTTAGAAAGTATCGTCTGTCCTCTATCTAACAATGCATAAATCATTAACGTATTTCTTGTAGTTTCTGAGGCAGTAAGCGTTTTAATTTTTTCACTTTTTGGGACATCTGAAACTGTACGTATTCCCTTACCTAGGACATGGTGAAAGATGTAGTTCTTAGTCAAAAATAGTATATTTTTGTATTTTTACAAAGATATATATATATATATATATATATATTTATATATATATATATATATATATATATATATATATATATATAAATTAGGAAACGTAGATTTAAACTAACGTGAAATTGACCAAAAATATGAGTCTTTAACGTAACCCAAACGCTCTCATAAATGACAAGGGAATTCTTTAAAAACTCTTAACAATTCTTTGAACTTAATAAATATTTAAAAAATCTTTAAAACATGAAATGAAATATATTTTGGATGTGTGAAAATAAATATGTATAAATATATTACAGTGGACAGAACTACCACGAGAACCACTTTGAAAACGATATTTTAAAAAGTGTAATTACTTCAAGAGTAATTTGAAAAATAATTAGAAAGGAATAAAAAAAACTTTGGATGCATACTAGTCATTTAGATGTAGGAAGTATAGACATATATATATATATATAGTTTTTTTTTTTTTTTTAAGTTTTTAGTTTAGCTGACAGTGATAGGAATCTCCGTATCCGTGTGTTTGCTTCGTCCTTCCTGGAGATTGGATCCCTTTCAATACTAGACTATTACGTGTTTTTCTATAACAACGTGTGTTACTGTCATATGTCATAATCTTGACATTACTTCCTAGGAAAATTTTCAAAAAACCTAGATAACTTCACTCGCGGAAATGAGAATCACCCACCCCTTACCCGTTGTAGATATGCGCAGGCTGCGCATAGATACAACACATTCGTCCGTGATTTCTAATTGACCAGTAATCATCGTCTTGATATATGTTGTACCTTAAATTTTTTCTACAAATTGTCACAATTATCTTGATATGCATTGTATGATCTTCTATCGTGATTTATTGAGCTTTTCTAGCACTCAGCCGTTACTGAAAGAACGTGCTGGGCAAGAAGTACTTTTTCTTGTTCTTGGCCCCCACTCTGAGTATAGGCCACGCCTTCTTGAAGTTAGCTCTATCTAATTTGTTTATCAATGCATTCTTGTGATGCGGCCTGTTGTAGAATTTTTGACTCATATTGGTGATGTATGACTCGAGATATTCTATCTCGGCTTCTTCATGTAATTCAGCTGTGGGATAACAGCATGGCTTGTTCAATGCTTTTCGTAGCATTTTATTCTGTATTATCTGTAGTCGTTTCACATTGTTGACACTCGTCATCTTCCAGATAGGAGCTGCATAGGTGATCACTGGTCTTACAACCGCCGTATAAAACAGTTTCTTGTTGTCTACACTCAGACCAGAGTCCCGGGCCATCAGGCCATTCAATTTTGCAGCCGCAAATCTTCCGTTCTCCTTAACATGGTTGACGTATTCGGTAAATTTTAACTTCCTGTCGAAGTGGACACCGAGATACTTTACGGTATTCTTCCATTCGATGGGCGTTCCTAACATCTTCACTGTTCTTGGACTCAACTCTTTCCGCCTTCTGTGGAAGAGGATTGCCTCGGTCTTGGCAACGTTAACTTTGAGTTTCCAGCGGTCGAAGTATTTCTCTAATTTCTTGATGTTGGTCTGCAGGTTGCCCCTGATGCAATCAAGGGAGCGCCCCGACGTATATATGGCGGTGTCATCTGCGTACAGCGCCATGTTCGACTTGATACCTTCTCTGATATCGTTAATGTAGTAGGTAAACAGGACTGGCCCAAGAATCGAGCCCTGTGGTACTCCGGCTCGAATATTTCTGGCAGTTGAATTTTTTCCATTCACTTCGACTGTAAACGTCCTGCTTCTCAGGTACAAGCTTCTACAAGTATCTACAAGCTTCACCAGATATATGGGAAGTTCGACTTGTAGTAACTTGAAGATCAGGCCATCATGCCATACTGTGTCGAACGCCTTTTCGATGTCCAGCAGGATCATGGCTGCGTAGTTTCCTCTCCAGAAGTCATGGACGATCTGCTCCGTGATACGCGACAATTGATGCGTCGTCGCATGTCCTTTTCGGAAGCCGAACTGCTCCTCGATGATCTTGTTCGACGCCTCCTCGTGCGTCTGCATCCTGTTCAGCAATATCGTCTCGAACACCTTACTGAGTGTCGGCAGCATACTGATTGGTCGGTAGCTCGCTGCTTCCTCCGTCTTCTTCCCGACCTTCCTGAATGCCAGAATCTTGGCTTGCTTGCATTGCTCCGGAAAATGTCCTATTCGGATGGCAGCGTTGTAAATTTCAGTGAGTGCTACCAGTCCCTTCTTCGGTAAATACTGTAGCACTATGTTCTGGATGCTGTCTATCCCAGATGCCTTCTTAGGTCTGAACTTCCTAATGGCCTTGTGCACCTCAGATGGAGATGTGGGTACGATATCCTCCTCCTCAGTCTCGTCGGCTGTGACGGACCTCCACGTCTCGATGAGTCTTGATATTATCGCATTTTCGGTGGGACTTCCTAGGTTCTCGCCCACCATGTGTGCTGCTTCGAAATGTTCGGCTATCAATTCTGCTCGATCTTGATCCGAGTATGCGTACGTGCCGTCTGTCCTCTTCAATGGCGGCATCGTTTCTCTGTTCTTGTTCGAAACCGCTCGCAGAGTCTGCCATAATGGGTTATCTTTAACATTAACTTGAGCCAGTCGGGCTTTCCAAGTTTCGTTCTTGGCTGCTGTTATTTCTTGTCTAATCTCTTCCGAGAGTCAGTTTCGAAGAATCCTGTAGTAATCATGCCTGGTCCTCTGCCAGAAGCGCCTCACTGCTGCTCTAAGCTTGATCTTCTTGATCGTCTCTGCAGTTAATCGTAGGCTATACGGGCGGATCTTCTTCTCGGGTATGTGATCTCTCATACCTCCCTGGGTGTTGTTTGTCAGAGCCAGGATCGCTTCGTGTATAGCCTCAGGCGTGCTCATGTTCTGTCCTATCTCGACATTATTATTTAGGTGGTCTTTGAATCCTTTCTAGTCTGCCTTTTCATAGTCACGCACGGTTCTCTGAACTTTTGCCACCAGCGTGTCGACTTGCATAATGACTGGGTTGTGATCCGAGATCAGCTCGGTCAGCGCTACGATCCGATCGATCGCTATGTCCTGAACGAGAGCCAGGTCCAGGTACGATGGCCTGGTTCTCCCGCGAAAATAAGTAGGTTCATGCGGCGCAACTATCTCGTAGATTCTGCGATCTGCGTGCTGTTCCAGGGTTCTCCCCGCTAAGATTCTCGTATGGCAATTCCAGTGCCTGCTCGAGGCATTAAAATCCCCGGCCATAATAACTTTATTCCCGAGACGTAGCACTCGATCAATGTCTTGTGTATGGAGGAGGTCGTTCGGAGCCTTATATGCTGCTGCGACTACAATTTCATTTGGTATTTCGATGATTGCTGCCACCATGTGTAACGTATTCACCTACGGTTCAGGTGCTCCGTATTGCCTTATATCTCTTTTGACATACAGAGAAACTCCTCCTCCTTTGCCATCAGGCTTTGGTTTGTGATATGCTGTGTATCCGGGGATTACTACGTACTGGTTATCATTTGATCTGGTCTCTGTGACCATCATGATGTCGACATTTTTTGCTTCCATAAAGGAGCGAAGCTCGTCTTTTCTGCGTCGGATGCCGTTTGCATTCCAGAACGCGACTTGAAGTGTATATATATATATATATATGTGTGTGTGTGTATATAGAGGGAGAGAGAGAAAGAAAGAAAGAGAGAGAAAAAGAGAGAGAGGGGATTCAATTTTTGGAGCCCTTGTGCTCAGCACTCGATCTCGGCGGACAGACCTAGGTCTCTTAGCTGCTGTCCAGATATAAACTATTAGATTTTCTTTAATTGACGCTCTGAAAATAAAAAAACTCGTTACCATCGAAATGCTTATAAACGAGAATCAAAAATAATCTCAATTATTTAATAGAATATTTTTGATTGAAAAATAATGGGGTGGTTTGTGGAATTCAAAACGATACATCTGTAAAAATAAATTTATTCACAGATCAAAACTGGTTTTGTAAATAACAACTAACCCTGGACAAAAAAAAACAAAACTTAAATTGTTATTACGAACTTATTTATTAGAAATTGTTTCTTAGGCTAGTTAATTTTTCCTGTTCTATTTGATTCCATTGGTTGAATTTAATGGAAGATCTAGTCCATAAGATGAAAGAAAGAAGATAAATAATGTAAAAAAATTACAAATATATTTTTATTCACTTTCTATTTTTCGTAAAGACAACGTGTGCTTTTAATATTTATTAGGAAAGTTCTTAATTGTATTAATATTAAAAAAGTGTTAGCTTATTAGAAAAATTAATAATTCATTTTACAATTAAAACATTGAAGAATTGTAAGAATGATAATTAACTCTATTACTCCCACTAAATTCACCACTACCTAATTTGACTTGTTTTGAATTGATTACAGTTGACTACACTTAACCTGACTTAACCTCATTTAAATAAATATGAATTCAAAATGCTTTTTTGAAAATTGAATATATATCTTCAAGAAAATTTACATATAATTAAAACATTTCATATCTAGAAATTTAATAATAACAATATACTAATCTTGAATTGAATAATTATTAGAATACTGTAAAAAATCTATATTTTAATTTTGTTTTGTACTTAACATGTAAATTTTATGAAAAAAAACTTCAGTGAATTTGTTTCAAGTACAAGAATATTTTAATAAAAATGTTCCTTTCATTTTAAGCATCTATTTAAAATTTCTTCCACCAATTAATTCGAATATGATTGCTTCATTACACCAAAAAACACACCAATTTGTTTCGATCAGAAAATGAATAATTAATATTGAACATTTTCTATGGTCGCTTATGGGTATTTCGATGATAATATCACCATTCTCAGAGCTCCAAACTATAGTGTCAGCTATTCAATTTTACCATTGTAGCATTAAATTTGTTTTGTTTTCCTTAATGTAATTTAGCTTGATTTTCTCTAATAATACTAATATTATTTTAAAAATATGTCATTTGAAAGATTTTGAATCCGCAAACTTCACCATGATAGAACATTTACTGGTAATTTATGACAGAATCCTCAAGAAAATAGATTTTCAAAATGATAAATGTCAGATAAATTCTATACTTGTTATGTTTCTATAACATTATATCACCTACTAAAAATCATATTAATTACGAAGGAAAAATAAATAATGATTTATTACATAAATTTCATCAATTGGTATTTAAAAGTAATTATACAGTTATAATGAAATGTAAATTAGATAAAGGAATAAAATGGTTACACACAATTCTTTAGTAAAACGTAAAAAATCATGTATGAATATATATAAATATATATATATATATATATATATATATATATATATATATATATATATATATATGAATATATATATATATATATATATATATATATATATATATATACGAATGTATGTAAATCTATATTTATAACAAATATAAGTGTGGTACTTTGATGTACATTGAACACGAACAATTAATTTCAAGTTTAAATTGCTTTCCTTTCTGATACACGTTTACTATATTAATTTTTTTGAAAAAAAACTGTTCATTGCTACCACCTATTTGATTTGGCTTAACTTGGTAAACTGATTAATACAAAACATGTAACTGTGTTTTAAAATATTTTCAAACGACAGTATATTACATTAAATTTCCATAACGATTTTTTAATAATACATCAATGTTTTTCCCTACTTCTTCGTGTTTATGCGATTGTATTTTATATTCGATCAAAATAAATTTTGAAAAGATAATTATTGTAACTTAAACGTATGTACTTATACATATATATATATATATATATATATATATATATATATATATATATATATATATATATTAGGTTGGTGCAAAATAATTGCGGTTTTTACGTATTGAGTATAAAGACGCATATATCAGTTGAAAAATATATATAGAATGAAAATAAAGTCTAATGGCCTGTATAGATTTCTCTCAACAGGAAAAAAGCTTATTTATTCCTACAAGATAGAAATCTGGTGTACTGGGATTAATGAATTCATCGAAAGCGCTTTGAGCTAATGTTTGATCTTTGAAAACCTTCTTTCATAGGAAATTACTCAAATGTTTAAAAAAATGATAATCTCTCGGAGACAGGTCCAGAGAATAAGGGAATGAAGTAAAGTTTCATAACCCAGTTTATTTAATTTTTTAAAATCATTTGTAAGATAAATGGACGGGCGTTGCTATGAAGAAGAATTGGTTCTCTTTAATTGACTAATGTTGGCAGTAAACGATGCAACTTTTTATGCATTTTTCAATTTCTTGACAATATTTTTCTACTGTTATTGTTTTACCAGGATTTAAGAAGTTGTATTGAATGATGCTACTTGCTGACTACCAAATAGTGACGACAATATTTTTTTCATGAAGAATCGGTTTAAGAAACGGTTTTGCTGCTTCTCTTCGACCTAGTCATTGTGATTAACATTTCCAATTGTTGTAGAAAGTAAAATTTACATCACATGTGACAATGCGATCAAGAAAGAGATCATTTTTGTTATGCAAAACAAGCGCAGAGTAGACTCCGTATCGCCGAATTGGTTGATGCTCGTTTAATTCATATGGCATCCATTTATCCAGTTTTTTGTTTTTTTTTTTCAATTAGGCTCAAATGTTGAACAACTATTGTATGATCAACATTGCGTTCTTCTTTCAGCTCTCGAATTGTTTTACGTGGGTCTGTTTTAATAATGATTCTTAAATCGTTATTGTCTATAGTTGAAGAAAATCTACGATCCTCCTCATTATCTAGGCTTTCGTTTCCATTACAAAATTTTTAGAACCAGTGTTGAGCTGTACGTTTACTAATTGACTCTTTGTCAAAAATAAATTTGATATTTCGAACAGTTTCTTCTGTTCGCTGTTCTGGTGCTTCACATCCCAATTTAAATTCATACAATAAAATCGCGCGAATTTGTTTTTTCTATGACGAATTTACGAGGTTATATCCAACAATCCTAAAGAATGAAAACAATAGACATAAGCTGAAATCAGTAGTGCTAATTTTATTAATGTATGCAATATTGCAATGATGTATCACATGACTATAACAAAAGATACCAGTAATTAGAAAAATCGGTGTCTAACTTGAAGTTAAAGAAACCGCAATTATTTTTGCACCAACTATATATATACATATATATACATACGAGGGTGGTCCCAGAAGTACCCGATCCAACAAAGAAAACAGAAAAATTTTGGAAGAAAATATATTTATTTTTCAACATAATCTCCTTTCAGCTCTCTTGATGAAAAAACACTTTCTTCTTAGCCAAATGCGGCAGTTTTTGCTTGATTTCTTCACTCAATCGTTGCAATAAGTTCGCATACTACTCGCCGTTGATAGTTTTTCCTTTTTCAAGATAGTCAATGAAAAATTATCCCACGCGAATCCCAAAAAACCGACGCCATGACCTTGCCTGCAGATGAAACGGTCTTCGCCTTTTTGGAGCCGGTTCTCCCTTTTCAGTCCATTGTTTTCATTGTCACGGGTGTGAAGTGATGGACCCATGTTTCATCCATGGTTATAAAACGTCGCAAAAATTCTGTTTTGTTGCTGTGAAACTTCGCTAAACACTCAATTGAAACATCTTCACGACACTGTTTTTGCTCGAGTGTGAGCAAACGCGGACCCATCTTGCACACAACTTTCTCATGTCCAAATTTTCAGATAATATGCGATCTACCTCACTTTTTGAAATGCCTACTATGTCTGCTAGCTCGCGCACTTTCAGTCAACGATCATCCAGTACCGCTTTGTGGATTTTCTTCACCATTTCTGGAGTCGTCACCTCATTTGTTCGACCACTGTGATGCTCGTCTTGGCAGCTCCTACGGCCTCGTTTAAACTCTGCTACCCAATATTTCACTGTTGTAAACGAAGGAGCAGACTCACCCAGAGTAGAATCCAGTTCAGCTTTTATATTGGTTGGGCTGAGGCCTTTCAAATAAAAGTATTGTATCACGTAACGGTGACCAATTTTCTCCATTTTCACAAATTCACTGAAAACGTTCACTATTGATGGCTGCCAAATAAATACTAAACAACGTGGCGTCCTCAAACATGAAACATATGCTTTATAGATTGTGTACTTTCTAATAGAGTGATATTTTTCAAACAACTACCGCCATCTCTAGGTCATGCCGGGTACTTCTGGAACCACCCTCGTACATTCACAGGACACGCAAAAATATTATAATATATATACATATATATATATATATATACATATATACATATATATATATATATATATATATATATATATATATATATATATATATATATATATATATATATATATATATATATATATGGAGAATATTCAATAAAAATAAACGCATTTGATATTGTATTCAAATATTTCAATTTTTTCACTTGACGAAGAAGAAAATAAAAAAATATGTGAGTAAAAACATATGGTAGCATTTTCGATCGAACCTCATGAACACACTTATCTAAGAGATATGATCTTTCTCTTTAACTGTTTACCTGGCTCTATATTGTTTCTAGGCTAATACATTCAGTGCAGCTTTTTGAATAAATATTTATGTAGCTGTTGCTATATTCCATATTTTTATTTTTATAATTGTAAAAGAAAAGTGTTATTATTTTCTTTTAAATTTAAAAATAATTCTTTTGAATGTTTATGTATATATAATTGTCTTTAAGAAAATAATTTTATAAATACATGGTTTTCCAGTAAGGATGCAGTCTTTTAATTTGAAATAAAACACAAAATTTACGCTGACATTGCTAGTTTGTTTATTGTAAATAATAATTGGGAGTATGTCACTTTTAAATAAAAAATAATATCGTGTAAGAGACCGCCGCACGCTTATACGTAACCATTCTTAAGTTAAAATTTTCAATAATATCCCTACACAAGGGGCACTTCAGATTTCATCTTCTAGGTTGGATATTGTTTAAGAATCATTGGCCCATACCTGTTCTATAATACGATCAAAAAGAAAGTAGTCAAAAAGAATTAAATTCCAGTATCTCGGTGACCAATTAATGTCTCCATTTCTGGAAAATCGCAACCAGGAAATTTCATAGACAACAAATCAATTATTTTGTAGGCTGTTGCACCGTCTTGCTGGAACAACATATCCTTCAGATCAATATCAGCCAATTTTGTCCCAAAAAAATGATTATCACATTTCAGTAGCATTCTCCATTCATAGCAATCGCTTTATCAGACTGATTATCAAAAAAGTAACGATCAGTGATTCCACCAGAACAAAGTGCGCACAAAAAGTCACTATTGTACGCAGTTGCTTCTTAAAAATCACCCTAGGATTTTTTTGACCCTAGATTTGGTAGTCTTACTTGATACGTAGCTAGAGAGTTCGGAGTGACCTTAATTGCTAAAGATGACTTTTTCAGAAAAACCGTGTTGTTGTTTCAGTATCTAATTAATAAATCTCCTTTATTTTTTTTCAACATGAGCACTATGAACACGTGATGATATTTCATCTTTAACTAATCCTGTCTCTTCAAATTTACTCACTTATCGAAGAATTATTGATTCAGATGGACGATTATGTCGAAATTAAATATTACAAAATTTACAAAATATATTTTTTATAGAACGATCATTTTCATAATACACTTGTATTATTTTAGCGTATAGTTTCGTTGAATACGTAACTATAACTAAAAATGGTAAGGTCAGAACTTACAACAAATTAAAAATATATAATAACAAAACAACCAACCGCACGATTTACCACAAGTAAATCGTTTGTTAGTATATTTGTCATATCTATCTTAAGAGTGAAATAAATTCTAAGTCTCGAATAAAAAGTTTCAATAATTTAATTTTAGATTTGATTTAAACAAAAATTTTAGCAAAGAAGACAAATAAGTAAGGAAGTGGGTCGTCTGATAAATTTGGTAAATTTCTATGAAATGTCGCCACCATTCGTTTGGTAACGTCATTGCTCTTAAGTGCACTTTTCAACATAGCATAAGCGAAATTTCACCCAGAAGAGACGCGTTGTTTACGTTCTGCACATATTTGAAACGAGAATTGTAGCAATTACCACAAAAATAGAAAAAATAAAGCAGACTTTTTACGTCGATTCGTCACTGTGGTAAAACAGGAATCCACCACTGCACATCTGAGTCAAAGTAGCAGACAAATCAATGGAGAACGATTGATCAAAATACACCGAAGAAGGCGAAGACCAATTAGTCGGCTGGGAAGGTGATGGTCACTGTTTTTTTAGGATTCCCAACAAATTATCCTGATTGGCCACTTAACGAAAGTGAAACGATAAGAGGAACCTATTATACAACATTATCGGACCATTTGAAAGAAGACCTGAAACAAAACGGTCAAGATTGGGGCACAAAAAGTGCTCTTTCACCAGGTCAATGTGCCGTTCTACAAATCAATCGTTGCAATAGTAAAATTGCATAAAATAGGCTTAGAATTGATGAATTAGGTATCCCTCATCCATCTTATTCTCAGAAATTGGCCACGTGCGACTTCTTCTTCTTCTAAAACTTGAAAATTTGACTCGGTGGGAAGAAATTCTCGTCGAATGATTATGTCATCGCTGCCATCAATGCGTACTTTGCAGACTCGCTGGACCAAATGTATAGTCCTCAATAAAGACTATGTTGAGAAATAAAATCGATTTTTTCCAAAAAACGGTTATTAATTTCCTTTTTTATTATACTTATCAAACGACCCTTGTATATAATAAAAATAAGAGAAAAAAATATAAAAGAATTAGATGAAAATTGTTTCGAGAACACAATGACTAATTTTTTTTATAAGGTTAAATATTAAATTGTAGAAATAATAAAATATAGTTGTACTTTTATAAAAGAAAATATATAACAATAAATTTGTTAAAATAAAGAGAAAATATTGTAAAGTAACTGTTTCACAGTCATCATAGCATTTTTAATCTTGATATATTACACTCTCTTTATAGTATATAATGTGGTTTTTATGAAAAAAATATCCATGTTAATTAAACTAAACACACAAACTTAAAAAAATAAATTTATGATGAAATATTTTCTAAGCAATAACAATGTTCAAATATAGTCAAAAATATCTTGAAAAAATTGAAAACATCAGGTGGATTCCAAACACGTCCTAACAAAATAGAATAGCAATTGTGTTCTCAAGGTGCTGTTAATCTTCAATCTGACCTTTGGAATTTGTTATGAGAATAGAAAGCGAGATTGACATCCGTGACAGTGTTAGCCCTCTGGTGTACAAAACTAACAATAGCTGGGTTACTACTGTT
The DNA here is from genome assembly GCA_034766995.1 of Acanthacorydalis orientalis. Classification (NCBI taxonomy): domain Eukaryota; kingdom Metazoa; phylum Arthropoda; class Insecta; order Megaloptera; family Corydalidae; genus Acanthacorydalis; species Acanthacorydalis orientalis. Next base: position 57,429,071 of record CM068314.1, read on the forward strand.
GGCAATGATCGTGATATATAATGGATATTTATAAGTTTAAGGTGTATTTTTGATAATATATAATAATTATATATATATATATATATATATATATATATATATATATATATATATATATATATATATATATATATATATATATATACGAGGTCAGACAATTAAGTAATGCGACCGATTTTTTTCTCGGCCTGTGGTAACACTGCGAACCTGTAACTCCGCCACCGTAATAGCAGATCCCTACTCTCTCGATTGAGACCTTGACCACCCTCGTACGATCATTTCTTCGCCAGCTGTTTAGTGTTTTGTAACAACGCGCGAGTAGTGCATGTCACGAAAATGGAACAGAGAAATTTGTCTCGAGCAGGTTGAAAGTGATCCTACTCTTCTCGATCGAGTTATTACTGGTGATGAAAGTTGGTTCTTTCAATATGACCCCGAAACTAAACGACAAAGCCAATAGTGGCTGTCCCCTGAAGCACCAAGGCCAAAGAAGGCGAGAATGAGCAAGTCCAAAGTGAAAGCCATGTTGATTTGCTTCTTCGACAGCAAAGGGGTGGTTCACAAAGAGTTCGTACCACCTGGACAAACCGTAAATCAAGTATTCTACCGCAATGTGCTCGAAGAATTACGAAAAAGGGTGCTCAGAGTGCGTCCAGAGATCGCGAAGACTTGGGTTCTGCATCACGACAATGCTCCCTGTCACAGTGCATTCAGTGTCTCTCAGTTTTTGGCGTCTAAAGGCATCGCAACGTTACCACAACCGCCCTATTCACCGGACATGTCACCTTGCGACTTTTTCCTATTCCCCCATATGAAAAAATTTGTCAAAGGTCGACATTTTGACTCCGTTGAAGATATCCAAGAATCTGTGACGAGGGTACTCGGAGAGGTCCCACAAGAAGTGTTCCAGAATTGTTACGAAAACTGGAAAACTCGCTGGAATAAGTGTATGGATGCGGAAAGGGACTACTTTGAAGGATCGCAGCGATGTACCTTAATTTTTAAATATACTCGATTTTTGAATTTTGTCGCATTACTTAATTGTTTGACCTCGTATATATATGTGCGTATGTATATATATATATATATATATATATATATATATATATATATATATATATATATATATATATATATGTATATATGTATATATATATGTAAATATATACATATATTTATATATGTATATATATATCACTATCTCGGTGTATAAAGCGACCTTTAAAACCAAAAAATTCTTCAAAAAATAAAAAGTAGACTTATACTTCCAATACAAAAACAGAACCTATAAAATGACGCAAAGAATTGATTGTGATTATAAATAAATTGAATTCTTTATTCTGAGAAAAGAACTTTTCGTTAAATAATTCATTTTAAATACACTTTTTTTTAAATAAAAGACAGCCATGGCCTTCTAGATACAAGTCGTGCACGATGCTTAATACACAGTATGTCAAAACAAGGTGATTCCCTAAATTTCAGTTTCGAAATTTGAAATCGAAAATGTAATTCCCCTAATTTTGATTTTTGGACATAAAATTGTATTACAACATGTGAAATAGGTGTTTAATTTAGGATCGTTTTGTACTACCGATATATGACAAATGTATAAATTTTGTCTTAAAATTTCGAACACGTCTTATACCTTAGGTCCGCTTTATACGCCGAAATATATCGTATTAGTTTCGGATAGGAATTAACTAATTGGATAGAAAATTAAATAAGATTATAATAATTAAAGAAAGTTAAATGAGAGACAGAATTAGCTTATATAAAATAAAATTATATATTAGAATAGGGATAAAGATCGATATTTTTATAAAGACACTAGGGGGATCTGCCCCCTGCTCGCTGGATTGTCTACTCTCAGGGAAGCTTCTGATTCCGTTCACTGAAGCTCACTCTCCCCTAACAAATAATAGAAATTAACAAATTATACGGACAAATATTCTACGTTAAATGTAAATCGTATATTTTTTATTGACATGTTTATAAAAACTTAAATTAAATACAATGTTGAAATGTGTAACAACCTTTTTACTTTAAAGCTTCAGTGAATACAATATTTTAAATAAATGTCGTCAGTTTTACATTGAAATCCAATACACCTATTTTTGTTATATACTGTAAGAGAGCTACATACAGGCCGGTCAAAGTAACATTGGCAACCTTGAGCATGTTTTTTAAGTAATGCTGACACGACCTGATGGCGTTAGTTGTTCGAATTACAAGTCATTTTGTATATCATTTTGCTATTGGCTGAGAACATTAACATATATATGCTTTCTTATTGGTCAGAGAAGAATTGCATTCTTAAAAAGACGCTGTTCGAAAACTACATCTGTTTGACATGTGTTTTACATTTTTATTGTTTAGTGTTTGTGAAATAAATTGTGATTAAAGCAGGTGAGTCATATTTTAATTAGATTAAATTTAGTTGTTAACAGTTATTTATGGGTAATAATATTTGTATTGTAGATTTGTTTCTATGTAACAAGAAACATTTGTATAATAAATTCTGTTCAAATTTTAGTCACTGTCCGCAGTGTTCTCATCAACCAGTACGATGAAAACACTGATTGCTTCTACCATTGCAGATGTGATCGATCTACCAGTGAATGTAAGTATTCACAAGTATAATATTATTATTTATACTATAATTTATTTTGTAAAATTATAAACGTTTCTATTATAATTACTATTCAAATTGTAGCCACCATCTGCAATGTTTCCATTATTATTTTGAATAGAAACACTGATGGTGTAAGTTAATTTAGTAATTCAAAACAGTACAAAATTATACGATACAATGTATAACTTGTATTTTAGATCGCAACTAATAATTATTTTAAAATTTTATAGTGTACAAATTTTTTAAAATTCATTAATATTTACATTGACCTATATAAATTAACAAACATAAATATATTTTTTATAGGTTCGTGTCAGGGGTATAGCAGATTTAGGTAAACAATGGATAGAAGAAGAGTTATGTTTGTTTTTCTGGAAGAGAAACTCAAAAGGTTATTATTTATCATGAAAATTAATTGCCTTTCCATCGATTAAATTCTTTAATGACTTTTTTGAGTTTGATTCCTTTCAAACCAGGTGAAGGACTATATTATGTCGTACCAAGCACTCATGATCAATAATTTAGAGAACAAAGACAACTTCTGGTTGTTATTGTTCGATGAAATGTCAATTCGCGAACGATTGTCATATGACCTACGTGCTGATAGAATTACTGGGCATGTTGATATGAACACCGGATTCATACGGAAGGAATATGTAAATAGCGTTATGGTTTTTATATTGTAAGCTGTGAGACGCAGATAGACGTAGTCAATTTCCTACTACTTTTTTCGAAATTTAACTTCATATCATTTGTAACGAATGATCATTGAAATTATTCGGCGAATAGAGTCAGTTGGACTTCGGGTTATGTGCACGGGGTGTGACATGGGATGAAATAACTTAAAAACGTTAAATTCCTTAAAATCGAAATAAGACTCTTGTCTTTAGTTTCGATTGTAGAGCAATTTATAGTGTTGTGTTAAATGTTCTTTTTTCTGTACTTATTTCTAGTGTTAAGTTATTTATTGTTAGTGTTAAATATTTTTTAAAAATAAATAAATTACATAGATAACTGTTTTTTTGTGAAATATAAATAATATATAAACATAAAATATAATATATAAACAGCATCATACAATAGTATGATTGCAAAAAAATAAATAATATAAAATATATTCACATCCATTCAAAAATATTTAATTTTAACACAGTTTTATAATAATTTGAAGTAATGAATTTCGTATTTTATATGGAATCGATTACTTGAGAATTATTATAAAATTGTATTAAAATTAAATATTTCTGAATGGAAACATATATACCAGCGCTAATATTCAAATTTCAAGTATTTAAATCTCCACAAACATCACGCAGAGAGTGCCATCTGGGTGTGTCAGCATGAGCTAATACCCCGCACCCCCCAACCTTTCGTTTTTATGTCATAGATTTTAACCCGTCCCTTGTCATCTAGAGAGTCTTTTATCTATGGCTACATGTATTTGACTGATGTCAACCAATCAGAACAAAGACCACGCGATATCCATTAACCAATCATTACTGATCGGGAATGGAAATGGTCAACGAGCTACTTGTACTGAATATCGAGTAGAGCAGTGTTGCGAAGAGGTAGTTTAGACGAAAAATAAAAAAAATTGTATGGAAATTTTACAATGGAATTATTTTTATACATAGAAAGAATATGAAATACACATACAAATAATTCTCTTTAAAAATATTTGAGTGTTTTCAAGTACTCAGCGGACATAATTATCTGAACAATTTTTGAAGTATGTAAAAGATATATATATATATATATATACATATATATATATATATATATATATATATATACATATATATATATATATATATATATATATATATATAGAAATATATAGAAATATGTAAAATATATATATATAGAAATAAATAAGTAGAATATTATTTCAGTTACAATTGCCTCATCAAAATTTAAACACCATTTTACTAATTAACACAACTGAATAAATGCTGTAAAAACAATATATGGTCACGTAAAAAAATGCAAGTTCATTAATATTTACATTTTTATTTGCTTTTATTATGCTAATTTTTTTTCAATTATATAATTTCTATTGTAACTTACAAATTATGACCATTCTATCAATAGCAACTTGTAAATTACATGAAACTTTTCTGGCTTCAACGTGAAAAATTCTGACCGTTATTTGATACATTTTTGCAAGGAAATACACCAATTCATTATTAGGACTAATTAGTACAAAAAAGTAAATTAATAAGGATATGATTTTGTAGGTATTTTAAATTCATCCCCAAATGAGGGACACGGTAACATTAGCTTATATATTTACTTTAAGTAATATGTAAATATATTAGGTTGATAGGAAAATAATTAGGGTTTTTGTTATTTGAATTCTAGGCTTACTTTTTTTCAATGAAAGTTTCAATTTCATTGTATTCATGTTAATATCATTTGAAAGTTCATTTTTCCATCTGTATTTTGGTAACATCGACTATAGTTTTATTATTAATTTTGCTTCAAATTGGACTATTGAATTAAAGATGGAAAGAAACAAAACATTTTTTTGTATCAGATCAAAACAGGTGGTAAAACAGCAGAACTAATCGTCAACTCAACGATGGTTTTGGTATGGGTTCTGTTAAGGAACGTATGGTGCAATAGTGGTTCCAAAAATTTAATGCTAGGGACGAGACCCTTGAAGATGGAGGAGGTCGCGAGCGTTCTTTTTCATTTCATAACGACCAACTGAAGGTGTTAATTGAAAAGTAGCGCGCACAGCAATTCAAGAGTTTGCAAAATATTTAGGCCTAATTCTTCCAATAGTTCTGGAACTATTAAAATAGCTATGAAAATCAAAAAAAAATGTCTATGAATTTGAGGTCATATACCGCAATTATTTTTGTACCAATATAATATATTCAATGTACAATCCCCACTAAAAAATTAGAATTTTTGTCTAGAAAACTGAAGTTTTTTTGGTTATTCTTATTCAGTAAATTTATTATATATTGCTTACCGCTTATTTTTCTTTTTATAATAATCAATAAATTCTAGTCATTTTGTGAAATGTTATTTTGTGTTTCATTATATCCGCATCGTTTAGATATCTGGTAGAAGTGATGAATTTATTGAAGAATTTTCTTCTTTTCATTTAACATTAACTCTTTTTTAGCGTTTACCATTTATAATAGCAATAGGTGACTAACATAATTGTTATTTGTTATAATAAGTTCCAATTGTGATTCATCATAGAACGAAATTTGTAAATTTTTTGTTGAATATAAACCTAAGATTTAATTAACTTGAATAAAATAAACACTAATTAAGATTTTAAAGTAAAATTTATAAAATTAAGTTAAAATAATAATAAGTCTTAGATTTTCAAATTACTTATTACCATTTTTTTATTTTTTTCGGTATCCAATATTCTGTGACTTAACCGTTTAGGTACGAATTAAATTAAGACCAACTAAATAGCGAATTTTTTTTTAATGTACAGCTAGAATTCAGGTTAAAGATCTATAATATTGTAAGAATCTGTAAATTTGTGAAAAAATCTCAGATTGCAATAGAGACCATTATCGATAATTTCATTTTATGAAGTAAATTTATAATACATACTATATTTTTAATTGTAGCGTAACAGAAAATTCTCTGTGGATGTAATTTCTGCTTCAGCGTCAATGCTGCTATTTATATTAGCTTAAAATAAGTGTTTTACCAAAATATATTTGCATAAATTCCATTTTTCAACTACAGTAATGAGATGATCTAAGAACCGTTCCATTTATTGGAAACTTTAATGACATGAACATATTCAAACTTAATTTAAATATATTTGTTAGGGAGCTAAATTAATACTTGCGTTTCTGATTTTGAATTTAATTCTAATTCTGAATAAAATCTGTTCATCAAATGAATCTGTTTATCCATTTTTTTAATTAGTAAGTACTGAATTATCATCTTACTTATTCAGATATTAAAAGAAAATTAGTTTCGGTTAATTACAATTTTTTATTTGAAAGGTTACTATTACGTTGTAAAAATAATAAGCTAATATCATTAGAACTAAAATTTATATACCGTTTTGCGCGGTATTATTTGTTATAGCATCTTCTTCTACACCTAAATTTCTAGGCCTATTGTCATATTGTTGCTTTTTTATTATTCATATAATATTAAACACAATATAGTAATTGCAGTCTATCTAAAGGGATGTTACCTGTAAGTTTATATGAGTACTTGTATGCTTAGAAAAATATTTAAAAGTTCTGATGAAGTTTTATAAAGCACTTATGCATAAGGATTTCCATAAAAAGAAAAAGAAAAAAATTAGTCATTACAGAAAAGTTAGCGGCGAGTAAGTACAGAGTATTTGCTCTATTCTTTTCTTGAATATATTACATTTACTCGTATATGCCGTTTTCAAATCATTTTATAAATAAAAAATGTTCGATACATTTTTGATATTTGTTACGTATTATTTCTACAATATTAACGAATTATCATTATAATAATGATAAGATTTATGTATTCATAAATTGTATTTGATTTATTGAACTGTTCAAACCTTACTGAAGTTTTTTTTTTGAAGAACTAAACTTTGTTATATATATATATATATATATATATATATATGTATATATATACATATATATATATATATATATCTTTATTATAATCTACTGAGTCTCCGCCCCCTACTCATAGCGTTTACCAATCCGTTGGAGGGTTTCTCACCCTGCTCGTTAACGCACACTTCTGCTCTCTAACTATTAACAGAAATTAAAAAAGCGTACACATAAATAATCCGCGTAAAATGTAGATCGTATTTTTTTATTAAAAAAGTTTATAAAAATTAACATACAAAATTAAATTTAAAATGTGTACAATTTTTTTTACTCTAAAGCTTCAGTGAATACAATAATTGGAATAAATTTCTTATCAATTTTACATTAAAATCCTATACTCACTTTCGCTGTACTCTCTTTCCGTGAAATAGAACACTGATCATGTGATTGATATTAATTAGTCAGGAAACGAATAAAATGATGGGGCCATTTTAAGGTATAGGGAGATATATTAATATTTTTTTATATATCGATTTTGATGTTCTTAACATGCATGTGTGTATATATATATATATATATATATATATATATATATATGTATATGTATATATATTCCATAATATTTTAAAAAATGTACAAAATATAATTGAATACAAAAAACGGTAGCGATTTTGTATTAAATTATTATCAACAATGTCACCCGAAGTTATTGGTATCATAACAATTGCAATGATTTATAAAACAAACGTCGCAATATTACTTTGAAAATAATTATATAGACATTCTAACATACATATATATATATATATATATATATATATATATATATATATATATATATATATATATATATATATATATATATATATAAACGATATTGAGTTAATATATGCAGTACGAGCGAAGGGAGTCGGGTAAGTAAACGAAGCGAGCGGTGGCATCCCCCCACCCCACCGATATTGGTGAGCGTAGCAACTAACAAGAATAGCTTTTTAGTTATATACATAAAACAGTTTGAAAGATTATTTTTAATGTTTATAAATATATTAAAATAAAATAGAAAGTTACTTAAATTTTTCCAGAACAAGCAAGATAAAAATTATTATTGAAATAGCGTTTCTGTAGTGGAATTGATAAATTATTACTTTTCTTTATTTTTTGCACCAATTATTTCGCCAATTACTCTCGTAAAAAATGATTTTCTAAACTTTCTTAAAGAAAAAGCTTTTTAATGATTTTCTTGTAGAAGCGATACTGATTAAGAACTATCTGGCTGCAAAATTGATATTTCTTCACAATTTAGCAAGAAATGGACTATAAATAAAGAAGGAAAAAAGATCAAACCGACGACAAAAGTTAATATTGTTCAAATATACATACACATATATATGTATATATATATATACATATATATATATATATATATATATATATATATATATATTACGATATTGAGCTTAATTATTTAAATATGCGATACGGGCGAAGCGAGTAAGTTGAGCGAGTGGTGGTGGGCTCTAGGGGGGTCAAAGAGCATAGCGAGTAGGGGATAGAGCTCCCTTGTATATACAAAAATATTTCATCACAAAATTATACCAAATTATTTTCAAATTTTTGATATGTTTAAATATATTTCCACTAAATATTAATGCAATTATTAGTTCAGAATATTCATAATTTTTGTATTTAATAATTTATTTATCAATAACTAATCTTTCCTAGTTTCTATTCTACAATATAAAAACAACATTTTTCACTGTTGCAGCCCTATATAAAAAAAATTAAGATATTTTAATGATAGTAACAGATTATTTACTGTATTGATTGTTGAATGTTAGCAAGGAAATCACATACTGATGTTATGTATCCACCCACACAGCTGCACGTGTTCATAATTTTGTGTCACTCAGCTGTACTTTTTCATTAATGTGTCACAATGCTGCACTTGTTATAATTAGGTCACGGTTATGACTAATGAAATTTCAACTGACGTGTCAATATTTAATCAATGTATTCTTCTTAATCAAACTGTTCTCACGTACTGTCGTGATGTGTGTTCACACGCTTTAATACAATGCACTATTTCATTTAGAACAGTATATAAACGGTAGTTGAGATCTCATAAGTCAGTATTATTCAGTACTCAGTCAGTAGTAGTATTATTCAGTACTCAGTATTATTCAGTATTCACTAGTATTCGATACTCATGTAAAGTCAGTATTCTGAGCGCGAGCGTACATGCTCGGTGCTCATGGAGGGCGGGGGCCCTTCAGGCCCTGCGCTGTTATTAAAGTTCATAATTTAAACAAATTCATAATTCAAGTTATAAACAAATTCATAATTCAAGTTATAAACGAATTCATAAAATAAAGTTACAAATCAAGTTACTATCTCAAGTTAACTATCTCAAGTTAACTATCTCAAGTTAACTATCTCAAGTTAACTATCTCAAGTTAACAATTTCAAGTTAACAATTTCAAGTTAACAATTTCAAGTTAACAATTTCAAGTTAACAATCTCGTAACTTATCAAGTAACTATCAAGCATCATGTAACAATCAAAAGTCAGTCAAGTAACAGAACCCGTGTGGTTCTATCCATCATTAGTAACAATTAAACAATAATAATAAATAAATATTTGTTGTGTTCATTCAAACCTGCAGATCATTTATGTATAAAATTATATCCAACTAACCCATAACATAAAATTTGGTGTCAGAAGTGGGATATAAATTATAAATACATAAAAATGGTGTCAGAAGTGGGATCATCTCCAAATAACGTATACAATTAAATTGCTCTTAAGCAAGTATTGCTACGGTTGATTTTCATCATTCAAACTTGGAAGATCCAATACAATATCTGCTGGTCTGAAAATTACTGTCGCTGTTCAACTGAGCAACATTCGGTGTTCTACATCAGTTCGAATCGACAACGTTTATTGAGGAAGTACTATCGCTGTTAAACTAGGAACATTCGATGTTCTCCACTAGTTCGAGTGGACATCTTCTTCAAGACATCGTAAGAACATAATTCAAATAATCACTTTACTATATTATTGTAAGTTGTTATTTATTTTTACTTGAACTCAATTCAATAAACAACCAACAACAATTTTCTAAATTAACAAATTATGAATCATAGAAATTATAAAAAAAAAAAAAAATCAAACTTATTTTACAACAATGACCCAATTAACACTTTTGTAATCATATCTTTAAAAATATTTTACTCCATTGTAAAAAGGTCATCAGAAAATTATTAAGTAATTAAGTTAATAAACTTAAATTACAGTTGAAAATAAATATATATTCATAACTCAATTTGTGTTAGTTTTTAAATTTTAAATATTAATCAAATTTGTATCTATGTATTAAAGATTGTGATACTGCTTTTGAATTATGCCATTCTTCTTTACATCTACTTTATTAAAATATATAATTCATTGTGTAGTTGGAAATACTAGATATATACGATCGCTAACTATTCTTTTGATACATATCAACAATTAAAAGATTTCTTATTTCAATTTCAAAATTCATGCGTCTTAATATTTATCTATTTCAACTACAAATATTCAGTACATATTATTTCTAACCTCTTGTAAATCTAAGATTTAGAAATCTGGCGTAATTCAAAGGAAGTAAATAACTGAGTATATGTTATCTATATTGTATTTTTAAAATTGTATTCCATAATGTATTTAATGTTTAAGTTTTTAATGTTTAACAAACATATGTGACCATATGTTTATTTTTAAGGAGGGAGGTGTTATGTATCCACCCACACAGCTGCACGTGTTCATAATTTTGTGTCACTCAGCTGTACTTTTTCATTAATGTGTCACAATGCTGCACTTGTTATAATTAGGTCACGGTTATGACTAATGAAATTTCAACTGACGTGTCAATATTTAATCAATGTATTCTTCTTAATCAAACTGTTCTCACGTACTGTCGTGATGTGTGTTCACACGCTTTAATACAATGCACTATTTCATTTAGAACAGTATATAAACGGTAGTTGAGATCTCATAAGTCAGTATTATTCAGTACTCAGTCAGTAGTAGTATTATTCAGTACTCAGTATTATTCAGTATTCACTAGTATTCGATACTCATGTAAAGTCAGTATTCTGAGCGCGAGCGTACATGCTCGGTGCTCATGGAGGGCGGGGGCCCTTCAGGCCCTGCGCTGTTATTAAAGTTCATAATTTAAACAAATTCATAATTCAAGTTATAAACAAATTCATAATTCAAGTTATAAACAAATTCATAATTCAAGTTATAAACGAATTCATAAAATAATGTTACAAATCAAGTTACTATCTCAAGTTAACTATCTCAAGTTAACTATCTCAAGTTAACTATCTCAAGTTAACAATTTCAAGTTAACAATTTCAAGTTAACAATTTCAAGTTAACAATTTCAAGTTAACAATTTCAAGTTAACAATTTCAAGTTAACAATTTCAAGTTAACAATTTCAAGTTAACAATTTCAAGTTAACAATTTCAAGTTAACAATTTCAAGTTAACAATTTCAAGTTAACAATTTCAAGTTAACAATTTCAAGTTAACAATCTCGTAACTTATCAAGTAACTATCAAGCATCATGTAACAATCAAAAGTCAGTCAAGTAACAGAACCCGTGTGGTTCTATCCATCATTAGTAACAATTAAACAATAATAATAAATAAATATTTGTTGTGTTCATTCAAACCTGCAGATCATTTATGTATAAAATTATATCCAACTAACCCATAACATAAAATTTGGTGTCAGAAGTGGGATATAAATTATAAATACATAAAACTGACTAGATTTTGTATGTTCATTTAGAATTTATTTTCACTATTAATGTTTGTGCTCTAGTTATCAGTTTGTTTAGATAGTAATATTAATGGTTATGTATTATTAAAATATCTAAGAAAGGGACAGTGTTATTAGTTTCTGTTCCTAAAGTGAATTTTAAATGATAACAGGAACTATTAAATATTCATGTTGTGTTATGTTTATATTTGAATGCCTATGTATATATATATATATATATATATATATATATATAATATATATATATATATATATATATATATATATATATATATATATAATGTCCCATAAGCAATATTTCATCAATTAATGTACGGATTAAGAATTAAATTAAAATAAGTTTGTTTATTTAATTTTAAAAACCGTAAATATTAATTCCTTTAAAAAATAAAGTAAATTATAAAACAGTGCAGATCATTGAATAAATTTAGAGTTAATACTGAATATTTTACGATTAAATTTCAAAATACTAGCTTCTACATAACATTACAGAGTTTGGCGAATATTTTTGAAGTTACCTATTTTTATTCAAACATTTTTTCACACGTTTATTATTTAATCAAAAAATCATTTTTAGACATATTCAAATGGTTATTAACTAATAATTTCTGAGTCTCCTAGATTCCCAAACAGATCATTTTTTGTTTCGTTTTTAGTCGTTGAATATTTATTCAAATTTAAATATTAATTTCATATTTATTAGTGATAAATATATCTACATAATTCTTAGAACTTAAGATTGTTGATTATTGAAAATATATTATATGCATATTATGAACCTGAATATTAATAAAATAATTCCTTATTTTATAATCTAAGTATATCTTTAGTAACCTTCAGATATAATGCATAATAATGGCATTTGTAGGTTACTAAATGATCGTAGTATTACGATCATTTTATTAAACACAAACGTAACCATCCAATAGAATTTTCTAGACAATATAACATGACCATAAAACAAATAATATTCTATTGTTTACTATTTCTTAACAAAAAAATAAATGAAAACAGTGAAACACGTTTTTTTAATTCCATACAAACTGATATATTTTATAAATTTATCACAGGTCAGTAAAATATTTCATAAGAATATACATTTTTATTCATAAAAAACATGTATTTATATATATTTAAATACGAAGATAGAATAGTAGAATTTTTTAATGTAATTTTTATAGTTGTTAATGCGCTTATTTTAGCGATTGATTAAATAATTAAACCTATAGCGATAAAAAATATCTATTGTTAATGTAGGCTAGCATCACACCTTCTCTTAGATATCCCTGACTTTGAAAGCAGAGATTGTATATATATTTCTTCAAATTTAATTTGTAAAAATTCAATTATATCAAGTTTTGACTATAAAGATATGGTTATAAATCTTTGATTCTGATTTATTCTCGGAATTGTAATAGAATACTTATTGCCAAGGTAGACCTGTTCAATTAATCTGAGTAATCTCAATCAAGATTGGACACCCAATCCCGATGGTGAGAAAAGTCAGGACTAGTAAGAGCGGGAGAATGGTCCTCCGAAAAGGGAGCTGGGCGTGGGACTAATAACCCCATCTCGTAAAAGAAAAAATGTTAAGGAACCTCAAAATAAGACACGGGCACTGGATAAATGTAATGGTAAACAACCACTAATACGGAATTCGAATTTGAAGGATGCATGTAACTACTGGTAGTAAGAACCTGGAGAAGGATTGACAGAGAGAGGGATATCAGGAGGCATAAAATTGAGGAGATTAAGGTTCAAGGTAATCGAAGAAGAGGAAGGAAGATCTGTTCAATAAATCCTCAGTATCCTTCACGTAGTACATAACGGTAATCCATGTTTCTTATTGTACTAACTCGTACTTATCTGAAAACTGTCTAGACACTAATCGGGTATAAACTTTTCTGTAGTTTATGCACTCGAAAAAAATATTTTATATCACATTATGAGAAAAAATTAACCTCTATTCCAAATACATAAAAGAGATATGTCTATGAGTTCGAAATGTTTCATCATATGTTACAAATATTAGTACTACGTTTTCTAACTAATGACACCAAGAGGAAAATATAATATATAGTTTACAGGAGATAAATTTTATCACAAGAAATTTAACTCTCTTATCTAATAACATCCTCAATAACCATAAAATTACCTTAAAAATTATAGAAATTGTCCCTGTTTTTAAAATTTTCATAACTTGTAAATGTATGTACATCTATAATATTCAAACTTTTAAAAGAGTGCAAAAAATATTTTCTTTTCTATTTAGTTTTAATTCAGTACTGAACTACACTGTATAAATATATATATATATATATATATATATATATATATATATATATATATATATATTGTATATACATATAAAAACGTTTACTTTCATTTGATATTGTTATTAAAAAGATATATTTCATAATATTATTAGTATAAAACAATCATTTCTAGATTAAAATAATTAAAAAAATAATTTATATAAAACCAGATTTAAGGAAGTGTACAAACAAATATACACAATAATACCTATATATATATATATATATATATATATATATATATATATATATATATATATATATATATATATATACAGAACATAATAATAATTAAATTTTTATATTGAGTTAAAAATGTTCTTATTTACTAATTAACGTATTTTTTATGTTTAATTTGTACTTATTTGTTTTATAAACTAGTATTTGTAAAGTTTAATATTACATTTTTCAATTTGGATTAGTATTAATAACATGTTTTCGGTATAAGACTTTTTTGTTATTTTAAAAGCTCGAAAAATAAACAATAATATTCTAAATCACATTTCGATTTTCGACCACTTTTTTTTAAAAAAAATAAATGCAGTAATGTTAGAACTTATAATTTAAAAAACTTATATCATACTTAACATGGCACATGATGTGTGATACACAGAAAAGATTAAAGTAATATGTTACTTTAATGTGACTCTTAAACTAGAAATAGCTATAGAAAAATGATTTTTTTTACGTTGAATTTGATTACAGATTATATTGCTCTTGTTTCATTCTACATTTTTTCTAAAAACAAATTATAATTGTTCTTTGTTTATTATATGACTTAATATCCTATATATTGCATGTATTATATATATATATGTATATGTATATATATATATGTAACTATATATATATATATATATATATGTATATATATATATATATATATATGTATATGTATATATATATATGTATATGTATATATATATATGTAACTATATATATATATATATATATATGTATATATATACACACTCAAACCTGTTTTTGTGCGGGGGATAGGGACCGCATAAAAGAAAACACAAAAAAATATTCCAAAGCTTCATAAGTAGCTATAAAAAATATAATTCTCAACATATCGTACAAATTTTTTTTTATTTGATGAATAGGGACTGCATAAAAGAATCTCATAGAAAATAACTCAAAACCTCATGATGTAACTGTAAATGGCTTTTCCAAACATGATAAATTAATTTTCACATGGGAACATTTTTAAATATTTTATTTACTTATATGTACATATGTACATTATATATTGCACATACGAAAATTTCCAAAGTATATATATATATATATATATATATATATATATATATATATATATATATATATATATATAAATTATTCTTGATAGTCCAGAACGCGGTTTTTTTTGTGGTGAACTGGTTTAAAATCACTTTCGTCACTTAAAGATGTTACTTCGCAGTCATTTAGAGTTGGATTTTTGTCTGATACGATGTAGTCGGTGATCAGTTTTTCCGACGACGGTTTTTTGATTAACCGTTTTTTATGTCGCGGTAACAAGACATACAAGATCGAAGCTCATTCTAAAATTGTAAAGTTTTTTCAGAATTGGTATCGATTTCAAGAAAATGTCTTTCCAATTGGCTACAAAGTTGGAGCCCTGCATAGATGTTATTTTCTGTCATAGAATCGGGTTCTTCTTCGTCATCTGTAGTATCTTAATTTATAAAGTCAATATCACGTAGGGTTTCGTCCTGAATCATTTCAAAAATATCATTTTCACTGCAAGTATTAAAACCTTCTCCGCCATGTAATGGGCTAGCGCAACGATTTCTGATGATAACATTAAGGTGTTTTCGGTTGCATTCCTATTAATGACACATTACGGCAAGGCTGATTTGCTGCAGCAGCGTGATTTATGTAGTCCAAAATCGAAATTTTTTTTCCAATCTTCAGTCAAGGTTATTGCATCGTTTTCGAGTTTTTCCAAAATGTATCTAAAAATTAACTTCACGTAGTGTTTCTTAAATGTTGTGATTATGCCCTGATCCAATGGCTGTATAATGCTTGTCGTATTGGGCAGCAAAAACACTATTTTTACAATAGGGTTCTCTAAATTAGGATGAACAGGTGCATTGTCAACAATGAGCAACACTTTAAAAGGATGGCCTATTTCAGTCATATATTTTTCAACTTCTGGTACGGAGCAATCGTTGAACCATATTGTGAAAACAGCTGATGTGACCCATGCTTTTTTATTGGCCATGAAATGTACAGGAAGTTCAGCTACATTTTTGCCTTTTAGCGCACGTGGGTGCAAAGATCTATTTATACTGAGGGGTTTTAACATTCTTGTACCAGATGCATTATTACAAAGTAGGAATGTTACTTGAACCTTGACAGCTTTAAAACCACTTGCAGTTTTCTCGAACTTGGCAATAAACGTTCGGCTGGGCATCTTTTTCCAAAACAACCCAGTTTAGTCAGCATTAAACACTTGATCTGGGCAATATAGATCATTAAAAATAATTTTTGCTAACACTTTGGAATAATTCTTAGCAGCTGTTTCATCAATGAATGCGGCCTCACCTCTTATCTTCAGATTGTGAAGTCTGTGTCGTCGTAAAAGCCCTGTTAACCAGCCATTGCTTGCAGAAAATGTCGGGTTTCCAATGTGAGACGATGAACTAGACGGCTCTAAATTAGACGAACTAGACGGCTCGTTTAGCTTTCTCTAATTCTCTTAATTCTCCGTCAATGGGGATTCATTTGTGAGTTAATTCTTGAATCCAAAATCCGAGCGCCTTTTCTGTTTTCTCTATTAAAATGTGTCTTGAGTACGATGCTCTTTTAGCACTTTCGTTTGTGGCACAATTACTAGATTTATATATATATATATATATATATATATATATATATATATATATAACCTGCACGTTTTTATATGACTCTTATAGTGGATTCACCTAATCCAAATTCTTTACTAAGAGCCGTGGATCCTTCGCCTTCTGCTATTCGATTTAAAATCGCAATTTTAGTTTTAAAGGAAATTGTATTTCTTTTCACTTTGTTTTCGTTCTGATTATTCATTTTCAGGGATTATGTCTAAACAAAAGATATAAAAATTATATCTAAATAGAAGAAATATTAAATTTACCTTTAATTTCAATTTAAAATTAATTTTAACTTAATAGTCGAGGTATGTATGCATTTCGAAGGACGGTAAGGAACTAATGTTACTAGATGGTGCAAAACATACGTATGTAATGAAATTGACTAATGCAATCAATGTATGTAATGTGATGATGAAATACATTTGGTCATTCAGGCAACCAACCTCACGACAAATTAATCTTCAAATTTCTTACTTTTTATTCACATTATGCACTTCGATATGCATTTTTT
>CM068314.1:57449245-57471745 GCA_034766995.1 Acanthacorydalis orientalis
ATATATATATATATAAATATCAGTGGTTTTCAAATGTTGTCGTCTCAAGGAACCCTTACAGTTATATTTTTTTTTGCGAAAACCCTATCATTCCCAGAAAATTCTAGATACGTACTGCATAAATTTTGAAAATGAGCCATATTACATGACCAAATTTAATTATTACATCTGATTGAGTGAAGTAATGTGCACTCATAAATACAGTTTTGTTACATAATAAGTATAAATACAATTTAACTACACAATAATAGGTAATAATAGTTATTTATTGAAATAAAATAAATTATTATAAATTAACTATTTTGAATTTTTAGCATTTCGGGTTTTTTCTTCAAAAGTGTTTTCGAATTTTGACTTTGACTCACGGAATCCCTGAAGAGGTTGCGTGAAATCCCATGGTTCCGTGGAACGAAGTTTGAAGAACATATATATATATGTATATATATATATATATAATATATATATATATATATATATATATATATATATATATATATATATATATATATATATATATATATAGATATAGATGTAAGTTCGAAAATAATAATATTTCAGAATTTTTATATTTTTCATTATAATATAAGATTTTTTCCTCAGATATTTCAATATTTGAGAGGATCAGCAATGGTTATAAAAACTAAAAACTCAAAAAAGAACAAGACTAATGTAATGGTTCTGAACCCCTAGTACGGCTAATAACATCAACAAATAGTATTCAACCGAAGTCTAACTTAATATCAAATTCGTGAAATAAAATTTATTATTCAGATAATAACTTTTCGGATAATTTTTGGAAATTTAATGAAACATATTCAATTATCACAGTTGGAATAAAACACAATTTAATTATCATATTAGCGCTGTAATCTAGAGTCTATTACAACCAGTTGAACAATTTAAGTCGTTGTGTTGTGAATTTAAGTTAAATATTTCATATTGTTAAGGTAAAGTTAAAGTATGTAGAAACTTTTACAAATATTTTTATTACAAATTGTAAAGAGTTGTTTATTACGAATTTTAACCATTTATATCACACAATAATCTACTTAGAAAAGAAATAAGATATTGAGAGAAAATGCGACAGGTACTTGAATAATAAATATTGTATTTTAAACTGAGAAATTACGGTACGAATTGTTGTCTTTAGTATGGCGACTAGATAAAATAATTAATTCTATTTGTGTGTTGAATATTCAAATTTTATAATTATATACATAATTACTTAGATATAATTGGGGAATAGATGAACCTATCGATAATCTTGTTAAAGGGCTTGCATAAGTTTACCATTCGAAAAGTAGTACGATTTTTGACATCTTTCTTTGAAGTGGATATTAATGTTATAGTTTTGAAATTTTGTATACATTAAAGACATGTCCTGAACGAAGTTTTTAAATTTCATTATTGAAACATTTTTATAAACTATGAAGATATTATAAATAGATTAAAGGACTGCATCTGCTGCATGACTAAACGGTGTACACGATTTTATCAACTGCGTTGATCTTACACCAAAAACAATAATTTTCTTATTGAATAATGTAAGAAATCTGGTATGACTGGATACTTTTTTGAAATTTCGAAAATTGTAAAAATGACAGCTATTTGGAAAAAGGTACATTTTTGACTCACATAATTGTTTTATTATTAACCAATGGAAAAGCATATCAAAAATCATCATGTCATCCAATAGAGAATGATACTATTAATTTTGTGTCAAAATTTCAAACTAATCGGATGAATATTTTTTGAGGTATGATGTACATCGTTTTGAAAAGTATAGTTTTGAGAAAAATGAACGACGCGCTCGAATTAATCACAATTCCACTGCGAACCGCCTCCACTAAAATCTGTATTTCATATCTCATCAGCTGTATCTCATGGAATTTTTGGAATTTCGATAAAATTCTTTATGATATTGAAACTTAAGTCTTTAAGCTTTAATAGTATGCAAAAAAAAACGAAAATCGATTTTTCCAAGATTTCAAACTTATGTAACTTCCTGAATACAACGTAAACATACTAATATTGTTTTTTTAACGGTACCTGTATGACGCTGTAAAATAGGATACACATTATCAGTTAAAACTAACAGATAAAAACTAACGATTTTCAACATTGTCATTTAAGAGTGCAAAACATAATTTAAAGGCGATCAATTTAAAAACTGTCCCATAATGCTTTGTTGTTTTTATAGCTATCAATAAAGTCTACTAATATGTCTTTTTCACCTTCATTTTTCCGTTTTGCACGCAAAAATATAAAACACACTTTCTTTCTTTAATTTTTAACATGAAAAAATCAAGAAAATCGTTTTTTATTTCGACCTTACTTGTAAAAATCACGCGACTAAATAATGGATGACAATAATAACGCTCATGTTATCAGTTACTAACTGACAGTTTCTATGTAAATGACAGTCCATATTGAAAATTTTCGAATTTTTTCAGTCGGAATGACAGTCATTCATTATGACGCATACATTATCAATTTCGACAGTCAATTTTAACTAATGATATGTATCTAACTTAACTTTCTGTTGCGCCTGGAGTCTCCGCCTCATTGTTCTACCATGGATTTATACAGAAAATTTCACAGCTATCTAATTATGAAAGATTTATGATTTAAAATTTATAGGATTCTTGCTGGCACTTTTCACAAAATGCTTAAATGTTCTTGAAATTCATTTCTCTTGTAATAGTAAACTATGTTTTATTTATACAGTAACGGATATTACTTTGTACAATAATCAAATTTACTACAGTCGAGTCTTCTTATGCGTATCTTTTTAATGCGGTTTTAAAGTTATGTTGTGCATATTTCATCGAAATTATTTCAAGCAGAAATCTCGCGATTTTAAATTTGTATTAATTGTTAACAATGCGGTCATCCGCATTCAGAACATCCAAATGTACAGATAGTGTTTTTTCCACCCATTACAATAAGTATTATTCATCCATTAGATCAAGGCATAATTGTTACTTTAAAAAAATATTGCGTTAAGTGCATTTATACATTTATATTGAATAAACTAGAAAATGTGTCATTAACAGTAACTGATATATGGAAACATTTTTTTTAAATGTTTAAATCATGTTGTGTCTGCTATCGTTGAAATAAGACCACACAATTTAAATGGCTGCTGGAAAGCAGGGTAACGAGGTGTTGAAAACAGTGCAACCATTCAAAAATCAACATTATCTGCTGAAATCATTATTTTGGCGCATGAAATTGGTAGAAAAAGTTTTGATACTTTTAACCAGAATGATGTCGACGAATTGCTTGTGGATAATGCCTTAGGAGACGATAATATTATTGGTATAACCTTATATATCGTCAAAGATCCATAAAACAATAGTAAATATCCTCCTGACTGAAAATATAAATTGAAAAGGTCTCCAACTTGAAAATAAATTGAAAAATCATTTTCTGTTAATGATACAAATACTGAACGAACCTTCAAATTCCAACGTAAGTTAAAGAATTGTATGTCTGGATATCGCGAACTTCATTGGAAATTAATAAATCATCATTACAAAGTTTAATCACTGATTGTATTGTCAGTGGATAAAAAATATTAGGAAACGAGAGGGTGAAGTTGATGCTAATTTTGTTTGTGAAAAATCATTGTCTTGACCATGCAAATCTGATGCTCTGACTGTATCTTCTAGTGATGAAAGTGATTTGGCATCAATTTGCAAATGATGCCGTACATTGTCAGATAATTATGATAATTTTGATGAAAAAATGTAAAAAGAATTGTTACTTTTTAATAAAAATAAATTAATAATGTTTTAAAATAAACTTATTTTATGTTTTGTAGCAATTTTTTTCAGGTTTTAGAAGAAAATTTTTAGACATTCTTATTTTCATAATCTTTTTTATTCAATTTTGGGTGTATTTTAACCCATTACTTTTGTTTTATGCGGTTTTAGAAAATTATGGAACACGACACCTAATTTTTCAAAGTAAATTATATGTTTTTTGTTAGATTTTTGAAGTGAACCTTTTATAGCGAGTGTAAGCCAGTTTGCACGCATCACAAATTCTGTAATGTCTCAAAGCGACACGAAATCTTAGTCGTGGCATAGAGAGAACGGAAGTGATGGGGTACCCTCACTGCACTACAGACGAGGTATGCGCATCACGAAATTTGTAATGCTCCAAGAGACACCGAATTTTTGGGAGGGGACATTGTGAGTGTAGTGGCGGTACCTCTGTTCTGCTGTAGTTAATACTGAGAAAGCGTCACAAATACAGTAATACCTGTTGTGCCACAAAATTGTCAGCTGTATACGTGGAGCGTTAGAGTATTAGTGTCTGAATAGCATCGTATTGTTAGATTTTTAGCAATATTTATCGGATTGCAATGCAAATAGAACAAAGATCATCAGCCATTCCTCTAAATAACAACAAAACACTTGTCGCCAAACGGAATCATTTTCCGCTTATTTCTGCCTGTGTCATGACAATCCATAAATCGCAAGGAGGAACATACAATAAAATTGTTTATAAGTATCATAAGACTCACTCTTAGTAACTGTTGTACGTTGCTTTATCGCGAGTGACAACCATCCAGGGATTCTACATCGTGACAGCTGATAATTATTTAAGATTCTACCACAGTCGATGAGAAGTCGAAGAACCAATATCCATGGTTAGTCTCCAAGAAGAATTTCGTCGATTTTCACTGAATCGCTTAGAAATGGTAAACCAAAAACCCATTGATTTCATTATCAAGAGGAGAGGATTATCTATGACATTTTTAAATTGTCAAACTTTAAATGTCCATAATAGAGATCTCACGGATTCCGTTTTTCGACGCTTTAATACTTGACTGCTCTCAGAAATCTGGCTCAAAGATGGAAAGTGATTCCAAATTTTCAATAGATCGCTTATTTTAAACGCCAACAGCTTAGAGCTACTGAAGTAACTGTTTACCAAAACTCAAATAACAGTAATAATGTGATCACAGCTATTTAAACCTGACATTGCAACAAACACGTAATGTATCTGCAGATAAATCACCAATCAGTGAAATATAGGCAGCTGAATGTCTCGTTGAGAGTGATCAGCGAATAATATTGGTATGATTCTTATGATTCTTGGTGACTTTATCAAATTTCTATGATTCTTGGCGGTGACTTTAATATTAATTTTGCTACACAACAAGCACAAACATTAATAGCTCTCATGAAAGAAAAACTTAAACTGGAGATTCATAATAACTCAAATGAAGCAACTACGAGATTAGGAATTACAATTAATGCAGTATTTTCAAGATACCTCGAGCGCTTACAATCCTGAAATTTCATTTCGTATTTTAGTTACCACAAGCCAACTGTATCATTTTTGGAATATGAAGACCTGGAAACAGAATAATATTATTTTCATTAAACAGAAAATAGTTCTTCATAAAAATTAATAATAATACCTTACTCTTACACCCTCATAATATAATTATACCCATCCCACAGAAGTATCACTTCTACCGAGTAGCGCTTTCCACGCACAAATTTTTTTTTGTATGCGGTTTTCTGTGGAATAAATCTATCACATAAAAAAAAGACTGGACTATACTTTCATTTCACCATATCGATGTAAAATGCCTTGTTTTATCAGCAATTAATCATATACAAGAATTTAAACACACATTACCAATGCATAAACGCAAATAGCATATTTCACACTATGGTATTTGTAATTACACTATAGTATTTTCAAAAAGGATGAAAATTATAGATTATACTCGATTAATTACACGAAATACTTTCAATGTTTTTATTATAGTAACATACATTTATAATGTTATAAATAAGGATACATTATAAAGCTCATAAAAAAATTAATATGTATCAGAATTTAATACTATACATCACTTTTAAATAAAGTATATGAAACGGAAAACAGAAAATAGTTGATTTATTTCAATCACAACGAACCATTTTGTTAGAAAATCTTTTGTAATATTTTTTAATAGAAGTTTTCGCAAACATTCGTTTCTTTTGGTTTCTTTTCACTATTCGTATTCAGTTTCTGTTACAATATTCAGATACACATGGCGTTCTCTTCATATCAAAGAAAAACAAACGTCGTTTAAAATTTTCCGCACAACAAAAGAATATTTTATTTTATTATTTTTTTTCAAAAAATATAAAATTCAAAGAAAACCATTAACTGTGTGCGATGCAGCATTTAAAAAGAAACAACACAGTGACATATATTGATACTTTTGCTTGTTATACATTCCTTTTTATTGTCAATAAGGTACAATGGACATTTTCAATACATTTATATATATAAATATATAAATATAAATATATATATATATATATATATATATTTTTCTTGAACAGCTTTTTTCCTCAGATAATTGTTATTTTGAATGTTTTAAGAGACGAAATGAAATATTTTCTCTTCGCTGATGGATATACTAGCTTTATTTTACTTTTATATCTCCGAAAAATTAATATTCACTGTTTCGCAAAATATTTCAACAATCACAATGAAACATATTTACTAAATGAAGAATTGTTCGTATAGAGGGGAAAAAGGACTTTTATTAGGTTGTTTTTATTTGCATTGAAAAGGGTGCGTATAATGGACTATATAGGACGAACATGCGTTGGGGTTTTGTTTCCCGTCCTAAGGGAACACAAAACATATCGTTATAATTGTGTTTCGTATTCGTGTCCCTAGCACGAAACTGCAAGTATGCGTGTTTCAATCATGCTTCGTTCATGCAGTACATTGTGCTGTGTTCAGCTATCAGTAGGATAATCTGTCATTATATTATCTAAATTCAGTTTTTTTGTGGTAATTTAGATACATAAATCAAATACTTGTGTTTTACCTCTATAACTAATATATGAAAATTTGAGCACATACATAAACGAGTTACAGGTGGTCAATGACTCGCGGTACCAAAAAAATTAAATATTTTTTTATACAATATTTTCCATACATTTTTAAAGTAAAAATTACGACTATATTTTCATTAAGGGTGTCATGTTAGCGTTTGGAGCGTTCTATAACGCAGGTTCGCGCTCAGTACGCCGCAATCGTTCAACTGATTCACATAGGATAAAAAGTGTTTATCAACTAAAGAACTTTAGAACCTAAAAATACTTCATTTGTTAAAATTTGTTAATTAACTTAAAGTTATAACATTGAAATTTTGACCATCGCATTCACGTTGTGTCAGCATTAAAAGGTGAATATCTCAAAAATTTTTTATCATACGATAAAGAAATATGTAAGGATAGAGCTTTCAAAATTCTGTAAAATGAGTCCATATTTTCATTAATCGGGATGTGATGTTAGCGGTGGGAGTATTACAAAATTCTGTACCGCAGATTCGCACTCAGTACTCTGCAACCTTTCAACCGATTTACATCTGATCAAAAGTGTTTAATATCTAAAGGATTTTGGAACCTAAAAATCAAATAATTAGATTAAAAGTTTCGACTTTAAAATGTGGACATTAACTTTCACGTTGTGTCAGAATTAATAAGTGAATATCATCTTGAAAGCACCTTATAGTACGGTAAAAATATCTGAGAATAGAGCGTTTAAAATTATGTGTAAAATGAGCTGTATTCATTTTTTTAATTTTTATATTTTTTTTCAGAAATTAAGCTATTAAATTTATAAATACCTTCAAAATTCAAAGTGCCCAGAAAAATTGTTACAATTGTAAGAAAGTACAGAAAACGTAAAGTGGTGTAAGAGCTGCCACCTCCATGCACCCCACCGCATGACAACCAGCTCAATAAAAGAGCAGGGTGTCATGTTAGCGGTGGAAGCGTTACCATTTGCTGTAACGCAGGTTCGCGTTGTCTTCCTCAACCGTACAACCGATTCACAGATGATCAAAAGTGTTTATTAGCTAAAAGACTTCTGAACCTGAAAATTGTTCATTTGTTGAAATCTATTAATTAGATTAAAAATTATGACCTTGAAAATTTTAACATCGATTTTCACGTCGTGTCACCATTAAAAGGTGAATAATTCGAAAACTCTTTATTGTAGAATAAAAACTAAAATATCTGCTAGATCTAAAATATCTGAACTCTATTTTGAAACTGTCAGAAGAGCGTACATTCATTTTTGTCATTTTTAAAATTACAAAAATCACTAAAACTAAATGTTTAAAGTAAACAATTATAATTAAATGGTTTGTAAACCTAATATAAACTTTCAATAAGTGTTTAATTTTTTTAACAACTTCAATAATTCTACGTAAACTCCTACGGTTTTATATATATACAACCCTCATTTTTTCTATTTGCAGATTGATATTTAAAATTTATGAAAATGGATCATTGGGACGATGAAACCCGAATTTGGATAGTGCTCTGATATCATCGCTTGAAGTCTGTAATTACTTCGCAAACAGGGATTAGACGTGAATTTCACCGCACACTTCGCAGATGGTTGATAAATCAGTTTGTTAAGAATTTTAAGAAGTATGTTTCAAAAAAGTCCTATCGCAGAAATTTAACAATTAGGACACGGGAAACAAGACCCGATGTAGTTTCCGCCTTACAGGAAAATTCCATCGAAATGCCTTTGAAATAGGCAATTATGCAAGACAAAGATCAGAAACATACTTCTCAAAAATTTCAAATTTGATTTCACTAAAATAAAGAGGATATTACGGTCTAGCAACACAATTATGTGGATAGATATGAAAGAATATATTTTTGAAGCCAAACTTCAGATCAAGCAGCAATTACAGGAAACTATTCTCTTACCCTGGTCAGCAATTCCAGTTGAAAGATGCTAGCAAATAATTGATTCAATGCCTCGTAGATGCCAAGCAATTATACAAAATAAGAACTACACCACTAAATATTAATTAAGCTTGAAGTAATTATTCATACATTTTATGTGACTCCAAATTTTTATTATTATATTAATGAGATTCTTATTTTAAGGAAAATTGCTATTCAGCATGTTTATATAAATGCTTTATTTTAAATTATTGAACAGCAGAATATGTAAATTATATATTTTTAAATAAATTATCAGGTATAAATTCTAAATCTTCTAGAAATAAAAAATATTATTGTATTGTTTTATGGACATTTATATTATTTTTTAAATTGATTTCCATCGCTGCTATTTTCATCCACGCGATTCTATAATTTGTTTTTAAATTTTAAACTTGACATTTTAAAATTATAAAACTACGAGAAAGTATTTTAATTTAAAAAAGAGATAATTGATTCAATTTAAAGACATAGAATTAATTCTTACACCATATATATATATATATATATATATATATATATATATATATGTATATATATATATACATATATATATATATATATATATATATATATATATATATATATATATATATATATATATATATATATATATATATATATATATATATATATATATATATATATATATATATTAACGAGGTGTAGTAATTAAATAAAGATAATTTCTTTCTAAGCACTACCAAGCCTATGATACTTGCCTCACGGCCGTGGGAACTACTCTGTAAACTATTCATGTGGTGGCACTAGTACTATATCGGTACTTCTGGGTCCGAGTTTTAAAAAAATTCGGAATTGCTCCGTGTCTCCTGTAATGATTGTTCACTTTGAGTCAAGAAAATGAGTGCGACGAGAGTGAACAGAGGTGTGAGAAAGATGTCCAAGTTCCTACTTATTAGTAGCGCCGACTGGTGGCATTTATATTCTTTAGCCAGAGAAATATGTATTGACAGAAAAAGCACGTGTCATAGATTTACGCACTACCGAGTAACACTGGAACTTGCGCTACTACCTGTTGGGAATATTCCGTAGTTTTTGCCTATGCTTTTGTAGTTTCAACTCGTGAGGTTACTTTTAGATCATTAGTGAAGTTTCGAAACTTGTCCTTAAATTTGTCACATCGTGAAAATGTGCGACAGGCATTAAATTTTTCGTTGAATCGGACGACAAATCGTCATGAAAATGAATCATAGGTGTTCCAATATGATTCTGAGATCCATCGATAGAGAAAGAAATGAGTAGAAGAGGGTGGAGAACTTCCGAAAATAGACAGAATGTCAAGATTAAAAATCAAGACAATGTTAATTTGTTTCTTCGATATCCAGGTGTGGTCCATAAAGAGTTCATTCCACTGAACCAAACAGTCAACACAGTGTTGTAGTTAACAGTACTGGAGCATTGGAGACAGAGAATTGTAGGAGTTTGTCCGAATTTGGTGGATAAAAAATGGATTTTGTATCATGATAACGCACCTGCTCACTCGTAATTAGCCGTACAAGAGTTATTAGCCAAAAATTAAATTCTAGTACTACCCCATCCTCCTTACAGTATGAATTTAGCACTCTGAGACTTTTTTATTATCTCGGATGAAATCTCCGATGAAAGATCAGCGTTTTGATGACATTCAA
Organism: Acanthacorydalis orientalis; assembly: GCA_034766995.1. NCBI lineage: Eukaryota > Metazoa > Arthropoda > Insecta > Megaloptera > Corydalidae > Acanthacorydalis > Acanthacorydalis orientalis. The sequence continues at coordinate 57,459,672 of CM068314.1, forward strand.
GCCATCCAAAGACACCAGCGCAGGTTTTAAAAGCGTTCACTTTAGATGATTTTCGTGACTGTTTCCAGAAACTATCTCACCTCGTATATGAAACGATTTGATTTTAAATATTCTTTAATTTTCACTGTTCTTGAAATTAAATTGATTTTCAAATAGAAAAATTTTAAGGCGAAAGTTATAAATATATTGATTAATATATAATGTTCATTGTCAGTTATACTGAAAAATATAAAAAAAGTATTGAATTTATCATACATATTATTGTCTGTTGTTTAGTTCTTTTCGAATGTAATTTAACGTTGTATAGTAAGAAAAACTTGTTACATAAAAATATTACTAATGAAAGGTTTTATAAAATAAATATTTTTCTGAGTTCATTTGTTACCTTCCGGCATACAATATCTTCATTCAATGAAATGTTTATTTTGTCTCTGAGTTCTTGAAATAAATGAATTCGTTACTTTATTATTTCAATATGAACATTATTAAGTAAAACTCATTTACTTTGTATAATTTATTATATTTGATGTTTTCATGATAAAACTATGCCAATTTAATGAAAACTTTATTTTGTAACTTTTATAATATATTTACTTAGAAAGCGTTTGTCTTTGATAAAGAATATTATTACTTCAAATCAAAATTTAATAATATAGTTTTGTTTGGAAGCACAGGCTGTTTTTTGTAAGTAAGTTTATATTTTTTTTATTATTTTTACATGAAATGAAAAACAGTAAATTTTTTTATGTGATTATTTTATTTAGGTATGTAAATTATGTATCGAAAATTATCTTAGTCCAATGGCATACTTTTATATAATATTTTTTTAATATTTGAGTATATTTTCTGTCATCTTATCGATTTCGAGCGAATATTCTCCTTTACACTTTCAATCAACTCTGGTTTGTTTGTATTAACCTTAATCTTTAGGTATCCCAACAGAAAGATTTGGTGGTTTTTGTGCTCAAACGATATCGCCAAATCTCGAGATTAATTAGTCTGAAAATATGGTATTTACTATTTTCATCGTGTCTTCCGTAGTATGTAATATCGTGCCATCTTGTAAGAAAAACATGTGCTCTAAGCCCAACTAGTCCAATTCTCGTATCAGAAAATTATCTATCATTTTATGTTAACGTTCACCAATCATCATAACTGCATTTTCCGTAACATTCTCAAAAAAGTAAGATCCAATAACAAGTACGAACTAAATATTAAATATTAGGGTCACTTATGGATCAGTTATAAATTTCCATAACCTCAAAAGCGGCTATTTTGCTTTTTGACGAAGCTACTTAGATAAAAGTAAGCTTCGTTTATCATGATAACCTTCCTCCAAGACTCCCAGTTATCTGTGTTGAGCTGCAATAAGGAATTACTCTTTTTCCTTTTGTTATTTTATATAAAATATTGACATCAAGCAGCTCTAAGAACAGAAATTAAATAAAAAAGAGGAATAAAGAATCCCTATAAGAATCATATTGCTACTTATATAAAAATCAGTAAAAATGTAAATATGTGAAGAGTGTAATCCAAAGCCGAATTAAATGATAGTTAAGAGTATATAATAATTTTCCAACTTAAATTACAAATTACTGAAATTTATTAGATCAAGTGTAAATTTTTTAAAAAACTATTTTATTTATTTACTTATATTACAGTGTTAATATATATAAAGAAATTTAAAAAGATTTCACTTCTTCTAAGCAACTTCAGTAATTTGCAATTTAATTAATTGAATCAAAAACTACATGTCATGTCCTTTTCAAAATTGTTTTCTTTTTTGTCGAAATTAGATCCTTGAGGGTAGCTATTCAGCATAAAAATTACATTAGCGACGTTGCACCTTGGTGTCGGACCTGACCACGCCATTGCAGAGACATTGCAAAAACAACCTAAATAGTGATTTATGTAGTTTCTCCATTCACTCATAGAATTATTATACTCATTTTTGATATTTTTACGGAGATTACGAAATTTTTTTTCTACAAAATTTTATATTTTTCCTGCTTAGCATGGATTGGGACATTTTTCCCAACTTGTCACACGCTCGCCAGAAGTTGTATAGAATCGAAGGAAATTATTGAAAATCAAACTAGAAGTTAATAAGAATTGAACCTTCTGAATAATATAAAAGAAGCTGAATTATTGTAGGCAATTTACTCAATTCATAGGCCTGAAATTAAACAGCTATATCAGTTTTCCGACGTCTATCCTGGACAAAATAAAAACAATACAGTCATCAGACTTTTGTTGGCTTTAACGAATACAAGACGTTTCAAATAAAAATACCAACCTTACCCATAAGACATCATTCTTTTTTGGCTAATGATCGTGATTTTGGAGTTATTAAAAAATCTGTACGAAAGCATAATCGTATATATGTGACAAAGGAATACTTTAATATGGTTACTTAATCCAGACTAATATTTTCAGTAAAAGAAGTACAAATTAAGAATATTTTGGAATTTAAAAAATAGTGGCTTTCTTTTTCTAAAAAAAAATTCTCTATCAACTGAATCTTATATGCGAAAAGTTCCGACAGACCAGCAAAAAACATTTGCTCCTTCAACATACATGAGCTTTCAATACGATGATTATAAAGCTGGGATGGTGAAAACTGAGTAATTCATAGGTAGTTTATCAAAAAACATATTTTAGCTAATAAAACATATTACAGCTGTGATGACACTTCCGTCTGCGAAAGCACATAGATCGAAAATTTCGATAAAGTATAAAAAATAGGCAATTTAGAACCAATGAAAAATATCATTTTTGAGGAGCGCATGCCATTTTACAACGAAATATTCAGCTGGCTAACAAAAGAAATGGAGAAACTCTGCTAGAATCCGTTAGCGAATATGATTAGGCACTTTAATATTAGATTATAAGCGACATACATATTTGTGTGTTATAATTTAATGTTTCTTAATAAAGAATCAAAATAAAAAAAAATAATTTAACAATTTATTATGCGTTTAATACTATTCCCTGCAAAACCAACATAAGTCAAAACAATTTACGTTCATTTTTTATACATAAAAATTTCATAGGACAGCAACTATTAAGAAACTATCAAATTAAAGGCCGAAAAACCTATGAACAAAGAAAATCTTTAAAAAATCTTATTATTGTTATGTTATGCAGTAACACAAAAATTGATTCCTGTAAAATTTAAATTCTGGGACATATATAGTTTTTGAAATGACTGATTCAATTGTTATATATATATATATATATATATATTATATATATATATATATATATATATATATATATATATATATGTATATATATATATATATATATATATATATTTATATATATATATATATATATATCTATGGAAACAGAAATTATTGAATTTCAGAAATGGTGATCATAACACTATTATATGTAATAATTAAAAATTCTGAAAGAATCTAATGACAATTTAATTAATCAGTATCATCTTATTCTCTGTCGATATACGCATTTTTAAATTTATATATATATATATGTGTGTGTGTGTGTGTGTGTATTTACAAAGTAAGTGAAATCTAGCATAAGGCCAATTTAAATATATTTGTGTATATTATTGATTTAAATTTATATCACAGAATCTTTTGAACTTATAAGGTAGATTTTATAGAATTTATGAACTTATTTAGCAAAAACTGTGATGTTATTAAGAAAACCAAAATGTTGCACACTTTTTTAATATTTTCTATTCTTAGGAATTAGAATGTTTACAAATGATATTATTAAAGCTGGTTTACGGAAAAAAAGTTATAACAGTTTATTTGGAGGATGGATCTTTCTTGTGTTTTAATATGTATTAAATTTATATTTTTATGTAAATTTAATATATATGAAGTAGTATAAACATTATAAATATTGGCTGATTATATCGTGTCATACAAGTTCGTATACTTTTCATCTGAATAGAAATAAGCTGTAAATATAAAATATAAAATTTTTATATATATATATATATATATATATGTATATATATATTTAAATACTTGCAAAGTACTGTAGAAAACAGTTTTATTTTTTTCTCATGTAAGCAGCATATAAATATTTTTATAGACAAGAACTAAATAAATGCAGTGTTATGAGCACAAATTGTTTACTTAAGACAGAAGCCAATATTTGACTTTCAACTATACGTCAAATCTCTATTTGATTCATCAGTATAAAATATATTCTTCCTCTAATGTTGTATCTTGCTTGCACCAACCAGAATTTTTAATAAAATTATTAATTAAAATAGTTAACTATTCATTAAATTTCGTATATATATGTGTGTGTGTATATATATATATATATATATATATATATATGTTTATATGTATATTTTTATATATATATATATATATATATATATATATATGTATATATATATATTTATATATATATATATATATATATATATATATATATATATATATGTTTTAGTTATTTGCACTCTAAGAAAGAGAGATCTATAGGAAAAAATATTTAATTTCTCATTATTTTCTATTTGAAGTTTTATTGGAAAGGGAATTCTATAAGGGAATTATTAGAGCATATATCTGAAATGTGCTAACTAGTAATATAATATAATATTACATATACATATATATCAATTTATATATATATATATATATATATATATATATATATATATATAATGATTGAGTGCAAAAGTTTTAATGGGTTTCTAATATATGTCGTATTAATGCAGTTTTATATGGAAACTACCAAATACGCTGATTTAATACATACCGTTGGAAAGATCATACTCTCAGCTGTCATTTTAAGCAGGAATTGGTTTGATTTGGGTTAATTTAGTTGTTTTGAAGTGGAATTGAATATAAATATTGATAAATTCCATTTACGTGTTATAATGATGTACGAGTTTCATAGGAGAAAAGGCATTTTGAATACGGTAACATTTTTAACTGGTTTGGAGAGAGTGCTGTGTCGATCCAGTCTATGAGAGATGGTTCGCAAAATTTAATTGGAGCGATTTTAAACTCGAAAGCCGTTCATTCTCTGGTCGGCTTTTTAGCGTCAATGACTACATTGTGCGCAGTTTAATGCATACTAATCGCCGAATTTCAGCACAAGAATTTGTTGTTATTATTTTAAATTCATTTACTTTAAATTTGAATTACTTTTGGTCAAACTAATTATAAAACTATAAAAACATTTTCCCAGTACTTTATCTATAATTAAATTATAATGTCAGGAATTCTTCATTTCAAAACATCTTATTCTAATTGAAGTTAAGAAACAAAGTTGAAAATTATTCTCGAAGAGATGCATAAACATAACATGGAGTAAAAATCATAAATATTATTATATATTAGAAATAATTTTTTGATGAAATCAAAGTAAAAGAAATACAGGCACAAAATATACATTGCATTTAAATCAATAATTTATTTTTAGTTACTTTTTACTTATCTAATTTTTTTGTAACTTCGAATATATCAGGCTTGGCGAACCTATGGCATGCATACAAAAGGTGGCACTTACGAAAATTTTATTGGCATTTGAATGATTTATTGATGATATAATTTTTATTTTTTGTTTTTCAAAAAAAAGTGTAATTTTCCTAAAAAAAAACATCCGTTTCAACATATGCCGATAAAACACTTAATATAATATCAAAGACAGATTCATTATGCTGTTTAAATTGACATATATCTTATCTCTATTTTCAGACTGGTACATCAATGATAAATACATGAAATGATTTATTAGAAAGATAATATCAAATTGTTAATTAAAATTCAGATAGGGGATACTTCTCATTTTATTGCTGGATTCGTATTTCGTTAGCTCTAATAAAGACAAATTGAATTATTTCTTCGAAAATTAACAAATGGAACAATAAGTGACCTCATGCCCTCTTACTGGTTTTGTGTAAATTGTTTCTAAGAATAAATAATAAATATGCATTTTGCAACAAAGTGCCTTTACTAGCCATTTCCGAAACTTTTAGTTGCTTAAAAAAATAGCGATGGCTATATTATTAATTTTCTCCTCTACATATGCTTATAATACATTGTTTTCCGAAATGGATTTTATAAACGACAGTTCAAGAAATAGAATGACTGATCAATCTTGTTCGGTGTGCATATTATTAAAAGTGAAGAAATATGAATTAGATATAAAGCATTTGGAATTCAATTTACAACACCAAAGGTCTCACTATTTATGTAGATTTTATTTAGGTCATCTGTTCATTTCTATGAAATTCTGTTAGTGTTTAAACTTTATAAAATTTTGCAATATTTAACTTTTTTATCATTTTTTTTTTTTTTAATAACTACCCGGCATATCAATAACTCCATAAATATTATTTGGAAATATTTGCCACGCGCAAATAAAAAGGTTCGCCACCACTGGAATATATAATGATATTTAAAGTATAATGTCTATATATATATATATATATATATATATATATATATATATATATATATATATAGAGAGAGAGAGAGAGAGAGAGAGAGATAAAGATATACATATACATTTATAGTAGTCATATATATCTTCAACGAAAAGTTTGAATGATATAAAGGTGAAATTATGTTATCAAGAAAGTTATGTGTATCTAAACAGTTTGGATGCAAGTTGCAGCTTGGTTATTTTACTGTACATTCAGTTTGATTTATGTCGATGGAAAGAGTAGTTGAATTTCTTATACAGTTTCGAGAAATTTCCGGAAAAACTTTGGAGTTTAAAAGTATCTATCATAAAGTAAACTAAACTGTAGGAATAAAAGTATTTACCCGCAAGTTCACCAGGACATTTAATTAAACATTTACTCATCCACACACAAATATGTATACATATATACATATTCACGCACACATGTGTATGTATATATATGTATATATATATATATATATATATATATATATATATATATATAAAGAGCTAATGGAAGTTAAGTATTTTTTTCTTTGTAATTATATTTAAAGTATTATTTAAATGACAAAAAATTTTGACTTACGTATATGCATCACATCTGAAATACAGTTTTACTAATAAATAATAAATATATTATCTCTTTTTATAATAATGAGCCGGTTAAAAAATAAAAGGTAGGAAAATGTTATAACTATATTGAATTCAGTTTAATGTTCGTAATGTAATATTAAACTGGTTTACACAAGTGTATACAACTAAAAATAAAACCGAATTGTAATGTTTTAAAATAAAACACATGTGAGTTAAGTGATATTTGTCTAGTCAGATTAAATTCATTTTATTAACATCTAGGACAACATAAAAAAAATTGTTAATAAATAACAATTAATTGTCTCCTAATGAATAACATTTATTTCAATAATATTTCCATTCTCGTACCAACGTTGGCATAAAAATACAATTTTATTTTTTCTTTTCTGTGTGTACTACAAATATATAAAATTTCACTAATCTTTTATTTTATAAGAACAATGAAGGTTCTATTATACTAGAAACTTTTCAAAACAAAAATCTTTTTAATACAAGATTTGTGCTCCAATGCTGTATGTTTTGTGTTCCATTCTAAAATATATCATATGACTTATTATCAATATTGTTATAAAAATGTAAACAATTCAGTGGAAAATTATATAAATTTAAATTAAAATTATTTCAATCCTTTTTAACTTACTAATCTTCTTTAAATTTAGATTTATGTTTACATAGAATCTTATGATGAATACTGCGCGGCCCGATTTCTTACAATGAAAAAAGGTGAATTTAAAAATTAATTATACCTGAAAGATAGTGAATAAAAAAGTGAATTAGAATGGTATAAATTACCCTTGAATACTCTAAAATTTGAAAGTATATTTTTATAATTTTTATCTAATTTTAATCTGTGTTAAATAAGATAATTTGAATGAGGTATACAATTTAGTAAACTAAACGACAATTTTATCATTTGTGTTAATTTAATTTTTTAGAATGGTTATAAAAACACATATTTACAAAATTAATATTTTATTCTATGTTAGTATTCATAATGACCATATATATTTTCTTCAGCATGTTTTCGTTTCAGTTTTGCTATATTTTTTTAGTCCTAAATCATAGTACTATATAAACATGTTTATTTGATAATTGGTACTTAGCAATAAACATTATTTTAATTTAATTTTTATGATTTATTATAAATTGTCTATATTTTATATTTCAATTCTTTTCTGTCGAAGACCATATGTACAATAATATAATGTATGTACTTTTGTTCAAGAAAATTTTTGAGAATAGTAGTATTCTGACATAAAGATGGATGCTCCAATATAATAGCTTTATTTAAATTCCTTTAAATTGCAGTTCTTATTCTATCGTACCTTTTACAATTTATATTTAACTGACGGTTTTGGAGTAAAATTAAACCACTTTTTAATATTACGCACTTCATAAATTAAAAAATAGTACACTATTTAAATATTAGATGTACAAATAAACTCGTTACTTTTTTATAGAAAATGAATGTCGACAAAAAACGGAATACATTTCAATCCTTAAAATATCTCCGACTATTTTATATGACTTTACTTCATCTATTGGATAACTGATGAACCTCTTATCGAAAAAGAAGTTAACAACTTTGAGTCAATGAAGTCGTAATGCATTTTCGGACATCTTCACGTATTTTAACAATGTTTACATGTATTATACGTCAAAACCCTTTCTCCAGCCCTAAATAAATCATTTTCGCGGCTTCGGTAGCATTCATTCAACAGCATTACAAAAAGTATGCAATGCTTAATATGCTGCTTTTCGGACGTCATAGCGTTCACTGCTGCTTTGCAAGGTTATGCAACTGCTTGACCAAGATATATAGTGTTTTCACATACTAAAGTTGTCACTTTAAAAACTCTTAGTTGACGGGAATATATTTTAATTTAAAACAGAGTTATGATTGATTGAATTTAAAGGCACAGAAATAATTTATACACCTATTTTTTTTTAATTCTTTTATTCGGATCATTTTCGTTAAATTATAATAGATGTACTCAGTGACAATCATTTCGATTTTTAAACCACTGGCGGTACCTAGATGATAATTAGTATCATGGGTTATGAGGATATGATTTAATAACCGAAATTTATTGCACAAACAGCATTTTAATATTTTTAGAACTAAATTTCCTATTGATCAGAAACAAATTATTACATTAGAATTTTTGTAGAATTTGAAAAAAAACAGAAGCAGTCACTTTAAACAATAGCAAGGCACATGACGTTAATTATGGTGTTAATTATTTTTTCCCAGAGGAACCGTAATGAAGTGTCATTGTAAATATATATATATATATATATATATATATATATATTAAAATTGATAATTTGATGACTAATCATTTAAAAGATATTAAAGCAAACTTGGCATTGATAGCCGATATTAAACCGTAACATATACAAAATTACAACAGGCGTTTAATTGTAGTGATGTTACATTTTTCATTCTTATATATATATATATATATATATATATATATATATATATATATATGTACATATATATACATATATGTATATATATATATATGTATAATATATATATAAATATATATATATACATATATATATATATGTATATACGGGAGTAAGTTGAAGAAGTTCAGGACCTCACATATAGATGGCGCTTAACTCAATATTTTGATGGTGTTGTATGATTTCATATTTTATATACTTATATTCGAAGCTTCAAGTCATAAGTTGTTTAGTATTGGCTTGACAGTTCATCGAAGTGAAATCCACAAGCATCGTTTTCAAAATAGAAAGAGTGGAAATTCGTGTCGTGGATAAATGTTTTTGGAAAAGATAAAGTGCAACCGATACAAACAGAAGGTTGATTCAACACTATTGGACTCCTCTGCATCGAATACAATGGTTAAACGCTAATTTGGTGAACATAAAGTGGGTCGAAAGAGCATCAGCGATGAACCACACAGTTGATGTCCCATTTATGTGACTTCGTCGGAAATGATTTAAAAAATCCACTAAAGAATTTTGGCAGACCGTGAAGTGATATTGAGTGAGATAACAAAGACCTTTAGTATATCAACAGAACGTGTGTGCAATTACTTACACGAATGTTTGGGTATGACAAAGCTGTGCGCCAGATGGATGCAAAGACTTTACCCTCACCCTCACACCTGAACAAAAATACTGTCGAAAGGACTTTTCAATCGATTATTTGGCACTCTATAAGCTCTATTCAACATATCATGTTTTTGGATCGATGCATCACCGTTGATGACATTTGGGTCCACCACTATATACCTGAAACTAAGACAAAATAATGGACCGTGAAAGGTGAACTAATTCCAAAGAAACCAAAGGCAATTCCATCAGCTGATAAGCTTATGGCGGATGTTCTTTAGGACGCGCGTGGAATACTTTTCACAGACTACCTTAAATAAAGAAAAATAATTAATAGGGAGTGTTATGTGAACTTAATGCAGAATTTGAACGATGAAATCAAGAAAGAACATTCTCATTTGGTAAAAAGAAAGTTCTGTTTCATCACAACAATGCATACATAAGTAATTTAGATGACTAAAATCAATGAATTACAGTTCAAATTCCTTCCCCACGAACCATATTCGACATATTTAGCCCCAAGAGACTTTTATCTCTCTTCCAACCTCAAAAAAAGTTTCGGTAGAAAAAGACTTGAAAGTCATCGACGCTCTAAATGGCTATTTTGAGTACATTGACAAATTGGATTATCAGTCTCGCATAACCGTTCTAAATCTTTATGGGAATAGTGTATTGAGCTAAATGGAAATTATGTTGAGAAATAAATTAAAAATTAAACCAAATAAATGTTGTTTTCTTATTCAGGCCCGGAACTTTTCACCCCACCGTTATATATATATATATATATATACATATATATATATATATATATATATATATATATATAATTATATATATATATATATATATATATATATATATATTGTTTATCGGAAAAGAATGTTGTTTTTATGATAACCATTTTCAACGGCTAGTTGTGCTGTACTCACCACGTATTTTGTGTCATATCGTTGTATAAACATCTCTAAACTATATTTTAATATTTAAAAAAATAAAATAATACACCTTTTCGCAATAGAAGGATTTATTCCAGGTGAAGAGTTTATTCGCAATTGTATGTTATTTCAATTTTTAAAGAAAGAGACCACAAATAATTCTACTAAAACACTTGTGACCTATAAGGCCTTGTTTTGAATGTTCGAAAATGTCAGAGATTGTTCAAAAAGTTTTGGTCGGAAAATTTTGATTTTGATATGATAAATAGTCCTGCAAGTGGAAGACCAAAATAGTGGATGAAGGCATCTTATCTGCCACAATTGAAGCAAATCCAACGTTAACTTTTTAAAAAAATTGCTGACAATTTAAAATATTCTTGGTCAAGTATGCAAGAACACATTAAAGAATTAGAAGTGTGGAGACGATCAAAATGGATATAGCATCAACTGAGTAAAGACAACATGGGCGACCACATGTTTCAAAAATCACAAAAGAACAAAATTAAAAGCTTAAGATGGATAAAAATTCGAAATTCATCGTAATTTCCTGATTTTGCGGCGTCGGATTAACATCTTTTCATGTCAATTCAACATTTTTTAGATAATAAAATATTAGAAGCTATGAAAAGTTTAAAAATAGACTAGCTGACTAGCTATATTTTAATTCAAAATCTTCTAATTTTTATAAAAGAGGAGTTAAAATATTAACTGAGACATGGAGAAAGGTTGTTTTTTACGACGGAAATTATATTTGAAATTAATTTGTAGTAATAAAACTTTTAATGATTTTTAGTTGTTTCATTTAAAAAATGAATGTTTTCCGGTATACCATATATATATATATATATATATATATATATATATATATATATATATATATATATATATATATATATATATATATATATATATATATATACTCCTACATCCCACCAGAACTTAAAAAATATAATCACAAAAATTACTGTAGAATTATATATATATATATATATGTAAAATAAAAATGTTTTGTTAAGAGAAATAATTTACAGTAATAAATTTGAATATTAAATT